>CM074945.1:7550828-7596357 GCA_037577455.1 Pangasius macronema | reverse complement strand
TCTCTTGCTCTTGTTTCTTCTTTTGGCATTTTGAAGAAGTACTTACAACCTGGTTATGATCCAGCAGTGCGAAGTGTAAATACTTGTAATATTTTCCCTGGTCTTAAGATTTTGATCAGGAGTGTGTGTGTGTGTGTATATTATATATTTTAAACATGGATGCCAAAAAAAGAACTTGGTTCCACACCAGAATTAGATCAAATGAATGTTTTTGGGGCTTGGCCCACAGCCTAAAATGTTTGTTAAATGTAACTGTACATCGAGACAGCTCTTTTTGGTAACCATGGACAAACAACTCACATACAGAGCAGTATGTCTTTTTTGTAGCTCTATAAAGACTATTGGCTTTCATGGTTGTTGACAATAATAGACCGCACATTTGGAGACAGCATCTGCACGCTGAAAAAAGTGTCACTCAGTTCTTTGCATTATTTCATCATTCATGCTAGCTGGCTCTGAATCATCAGGTAGTATCTGATACATTAGAATGGTGTACAAAGCCAATATTTACAGACGATTGTCACAGTTTTGGTAATTTTCCTGCCCCATGGCACTACTAAAATGTGAAATTTATTTTTTACTTTTAAGTCATTTGTAATGTTTTCAGATAATGTAGACATTAAGTTGAAGCATTGGTATACATCGACATCCACTTCCTGTCATGCATTATTAAGATTTTATTTATTGTCCCAATTATTTATTGGTCCCAATGCGCACTGCAGTCTACAACCAACACATAGCTTCTAATGATGCTTTATTTTGTAGAACCAAATCTCAGCACAAGCTTTGGAATGACGAGACTAATATGTGAGTTATTGTCATGACTTTAAAACTCATTACACATCTAAGCTCTCAAAGACAGAAAATACTAGCATTATCCAAATGTGAAGAGTAATACACGATGCATTAATCCGAGCTGTCAGTTTCCAAAACGTGCCTGTGTTATTACCTGGGTTCAAACCATTGCTTAAATCGTTCGAATGAATCGACAGTTACGACAACTAAATAAGACAAAGAAATCAGAATGGAGAAATTGCTGGACAATAAAACATTTGCACACTGATTCCATAGCAGCTCCTTAAGGTGGTCTTCTTTAATTTTAAACCATTTAGGCAACAAAGGGAAAATTACACTGAAGACATAGCAGGACACATTTTTTCCCCAGAGGGCTACAGTGGTCAACGTTTGTGCATTACTAATGGTTTTTAAATAAAAAAAAAAAAAAAAGAAGAAAGAAACACATCAAAACATGGGCCTCTGTGTATGTATTCATTTACAGATGTCAGATGGGACATTTTTACTTGCTTGATAACACCGATAACAGACCTGAGCTAACTCTTCCAATTAATTGTTCAAATTAGAACAATTAAACCTATTAAACCTATTCTGTGCATCATATAGCTGCATGTAGGAGTTTGATCTGCATTAATATGATAAAATGAGAGGCATAAAGTTCACACTGAACAATCCCCATCAAGTAATCATAGTAATACAACTGCTGGTTAAAGTTTTAATGACTTACAGAGTACATGTGCACCATTAAAACGTTAGCTCATGTAAATGTTAGACCAGGTATCTCTTCTCAAAACAACTGGCTGGAAAAGGACTGAATTCACTTCTACATAGCGACAGGTTCTGTACATGTAATTGTTCTGCATCTTCATGATTAGGAGCCACAAATTATAAACAAATAAAATCAGAAATTTTTATAAAACAAAATGTGGTAACATGGGTAATCATCTCTTATTACAGCTCTGAATCTCTAGTCACAGGTAACAAAGTTAAAAGTTAACACCTTGTGGTGCAACATGAAATTAAATAATCTGCTAATTCACTAATTGATGCTTGCCATTAGAAAACACTAATTCCACTTAGGCACACCTTCCTTCCCAAACTTCTAAAAAATAAATGTAAAAACAACTCACTCATGATATTTATAAAAATTACATTAAAATATTTGAATAAAAGCCAAATGCAAAGCCTTTCACTATGAGTGGATTTTTTTTTTTTTTTTTTTTTTTTTTTTAAATCAGGTTCATGCCCCTACAATTCTGGCATATGTGAGACATGGGTTTGATTATGCTATACATTTTAAATTGTGGCCCAAACCATTATACTATGCCACAGCTATAAAAATATGTCAGAATGAAATGAGGAGTCTCACTCACTCGAAGCATCTCAAGCCTGTCTCCAACCTATAAACAAAAACATGTTTTTCTCGTCTTCCTCCACTCAAGTCTGCTTTAAAAATCCTGAAACCCTAACCCCTTTGTGTCAAAGCCTCATTCCTCTCTCATGCTCAGCTTATCTCTTGCCACCCCCAGCAGACTTCTCATCCTCCTTCCCGTGGCTCTGTTGGTGGGCTTTAAGGTTGCTCTCTCGGCCAAAGCTCTTGCCACATGTTGAGCAGGAGTATCGGCCAGCCTTGTGTGCGCGGGCCACGTGGGCCTCCAGCTGCTCAGCACGGTTAAAGCTCTCCTCACATTCTTGGCATGGATGTGCCTTGCGCTGTGTGTGTTTCTCTTTCTTATGCACCCGGAGCTGAGCTGGAGCAGAGAAAACAAGGTCACACTCTGGGCATGGGATCTGGCGAGCTGTTGGAGAAGCTGCCTTTGTTTTCTTGCTGTCAGATTTGTCTTCATCAGTTTTGGGATCCTGCAAAGCAGATTTTGGTGGCCGTCCTCGCCTTCCCCCCGTTTTAGGCTTTGCCTCAGCAGCTGGTGGTGCTGGGGGCATGTCCTCTGACTTCTCGGCCATTTCATTTTCGCTCCGTTTTTGTTTCTTCTCTACAGTTGCTAAGCTTGTTTCGGCTTTGGGAGGCCGACCACGCCTCTTGACAGGGCCACTGCCATTGCAGTGCTGGTTTGCTGCATGGTTTTCTTGATGATGCAGCAGCTCAGACTCCTCTTCAAATCCCCTTCCACATTTACCACAGCGGTGGGTTTTGCTGGGGTTGTCAGTGTCGTCTCCATCTGGGCGCGCGGGGTGCTGGGCCAGACGGTGGGTACGGAGAAGTGCTGGGCTCCGGAATGTCTCGTTGCATTCTTTACACACAAACTGACGCTCAGGACACACCTGTCGCCGGTGTGTGGTCAACTAGGGACACGAGAAGACAAACTGACCAATTAAAATGAGCTGATAATAAAAAGAGCTTTAGGCGATACAAGTTAATTACAGCCTTAAATGGCTTCTTTGTTGCAATGCAGCCAAGAACATAATGTACTTCAAAAAAAGACCTGGACTATTACGCATGGAAGGCTTATGACTATATGTAGTATGTGAGAACAAGTAGCAGACACACGATTCATCATATTTTTGCTGGGAATCACCACATTTGACCAGCGAATTATCACTTAGATGTAAACTTGTTCACCTGACTTTTCAAACCTGTACCTAGCCCATATCTCTGAAGTGATATTTGAACCTTTTGAGCTCAGTCCTCAGTGAAGTACTGCCTGTTTATCTTAGCGTTTATTTTAAATCTAAGCGTGCAGTGGCTGGTAGCGCAGGCTCTGGGAGGCATTTATCAGATTAAGAGGGTTTTTTTTCCCTTAATATTGGTTTAAACTTTTAAATAGCATTTATGAATGTTTAAATTAAATATACACAGAGAGAAAGAGTAGAGAACATTTTCGAATTAAATGAAAAAATCACCTAGCACTAATTACGCTGGTGGGGAAATGATTATTTCTGATTATTTCATTCAGTTCTGTGCTGTCAGCTTAATGTCTCATATAAGGTCATTCAAACATTTTTTAAAAATATGTGTAAGCATTCCTATGTTTTGGTATGATGGACAAGGTGAAGATGCCTCAGGTGCAATTTGAAGGTCGATATCTAATAACAAACAATTGTTTAGGCATATGTCCATTTTCCTATGGCATGTAACTACCCAACAACTTCATGAAATCACTTGACATTCACTGTGTGAGGCAATCACACTTAATTATCAAAGTTTTAGACATCTTTCGAGAGAATGACTTTTTACCACTGTGTTAATATTAAACTGGCTCCTTATCCAACAGAAACTGGGTATACCATTATTGCCTCTGCATCTTTCTAAACTAGGTAAGTTTAGAAAGAAAAAAGCGAAACTAATTTTTCATCAGTGTTGGTGTTTGGCCAGAATTTAGCCGCATGTTTGTGAGGTCTGAATACATCACAAAATGATGAGCTCCTGGAGTCGAAAGCTCTTGCTCTAAGGACACAAATATGAACAATAACAACAACAACAACAACAAAAAAGCTTATAGGAATATCCCTTCACCTCTGAGAATGTACGGAAGCTCTCTCTGCAGTGTGCACACTTGAAGGGCTTGTCTTCCTTGTTGTGAGTAGACTGATGCCGTGTTAGTTCCTCAGAGGATGGAAATGTGCGATCACACACATAACAGGTGAAGAGTGTGTCACACTATAGAAAGAAAAAAAAACACACACAAACACACACACACACACACACTATAATAAAACACATACAACTCTCTCAAAAGGCCATTTAACCAGACACAAGCAAAGGTTTAAGGTCACTGTTTGGTTTGAACCATTCCAACTACTCTGAGAAGCACTGCAATGACCAAACAAGCCAAGACCTACAAATAAAATTAGCAAGGATACATAGAAACAAAGACTTTTCAGACAGAGCACAAGTACATGCTTTTTTTTTTTTTTTTTTTGGTACTCACCAACACTGATGCCAAAATGAGTACGCTATTCAGTATTAAGCAGTAACTGATGTCAAACATTTTATTGTTTTGTTTTCATTACATAGGAATTGCAGCTGTCAGTTTTTTTACGAGTAAATTTTCGACATACTGAGTAGATAAGCATGGTATCTGGTATCAGATTAATACCGGCATTGGCATTAATGGATCCTTAAAAATTAATCTGTGTCTGTGTTACTAACAACCCTACTTACAATATTAGGGAACTCAGTGATTTAAAATGATCTAAAACAAACCTGCTGCAGTTGCTGTTTGTATTCTTCACGGTGACTCTTCTTCATATGCCTCTCCTTGGCTTTAGAATTACAGAAGGTTATAAAACACTGGAAACACTGCAAGCTCTCATGCTGGTCTGTAAATTGAGGCAAAGAAGACATTTTAACACATATAATAAGAATACATGTCTAGATGGCCAACACTGTACAAAATATTCCTGGTATGTCCCTTATCTTGTGTTCCACGATTACATTTCAGTTAGCTGAAAACGCAGAAGCAAGCGTCGATTTGTCCCATTTTTATTTTAGTTATTAACATACATATTTCTTAATGTATGAACTGAAAAGGTTATATTATTTAGATGCTTTATTTAATTCTGTGTAATCTTTCTTTGTTTACTTTTTAATTGTTTATACTTGCATGAAATGCAAATGTTTGCTATAAAAGCAATGCAAAAAAGTGGTGCACTAATGGGATTTCTTGCACTTTGTGATCGCAGCACATGCTTTCACACATACTACGGCTTTACCATCAGTAAAATCTTAGGACCCCCCAAATCCACGCCTCTAAATCTTAGACTGTGCCTTTGAGACACAGTGCACATTGCAATAGCAAACTTAATCGTCCACTGCAGGATGTGAAAACTGATCCATGTTCAGAAGTGTAGTAAATCCAGGGAATACTGTCAGAAATTTCAAGGTATTAGAAAGCGATACAACCCTATAAAATCGTTCAATCCAATACAGTTATACTTATCCTATCTTTGCCCTTGCCATCTTAAGGCTCAAGGCTAAAAGAACAGTTCTTACAGGACTGAATGACAGGTGGTGCAGGAGGATCCTGGATGATGATTGTGGTGTAGGACTTCCCTGCTTTCTCAGCGTTCACGTCAGCAGGGGCAGCAGTCTCCCCACCTCCCATCACGATTTCCTCTATCTTCAGTATATCAGAATCCATTCCGAAGAGTGAGCCGATATGTATATCCACTACTGGAAGGAAACACATGTACATTTACAAACCTACTTGAACAGCTGTTATTATAAAGACCATAACGCTAATAATATACAGTCTTATGAATATATGTAATATGTAATTGTGAAGGAGTAATGATTTTAATTTCTGCATCACCAGGTTTCCCTGATGAATTTGAGGTAGAAGTTTTATTTTTTTGGCTAGGTCATTAGGGATCAGAATGCTTCATGACGAGGTCTATCCTTAAACGTGCTCTATAAATAAAACTGAACTGAAGTCATTCTCCATTTAAAGCGAGAGGCATAAATACTAAATCACTGAAGAAAAATTTTCTTGCTCATGTTAAATAATGAAATATGACAGTGAAGTTTTACATATACTGTACACACACACACACACACACACACACACACAACTGTGCAAAAGGCATATGCAAAGAAATGCTGTAGAGCAAAGATGCCTTCAAAAATAATGAAATTAAATGTTTCTACATTTTAAAAAAATACTATAAAGAGCAGTAAACTGTAATAAATGAAACAGTCTATAATTGGTGTGACGATCCTTCACTTTATTTTTGCAGCAAAACTCAGCAGCCTTAATTCTGTCTTTTTTGTCTGAAATGTGTCTCTTATGTAATCTGCTGCTTTCTTTACTGCCATACAAACACTGTTCTGTAACATTTAATTCTGTGCTGGAAAACTAATGTTTGGACATCTAAAATTGTTTGTACTGAATCAATAAAAAATCTATAATAAAGTTTGTGCTAAAAACTAACTTATATATATATATATATATACACACACACACACACACACACACATCCCCAAGTAAAGTAATTTCAGTATTAATGGCAGAGGTGGTAAAAATAGCTCAGAGTAGTATAAAAAGTTTCCAGTGAAACAGGTTTAGACTACAGTCTTTCGTCAGCTGTGCACGCAGGCTGGAGTGAAACCAGCGGATATTAGAGATACAGACTCTTCTTTTTTGGGGTTTGATTTGTGTTGAGTTTTTTTCCACAGCTCATGATTCCGCTGCCATCTGCTCCTAACGCACTCTCTGCTGTGGACGTGCTGCTTACAACAAACTTTGTTCGCACGATCAAGCTGCTCTTCAGTGTAGTTAGGGCTGGTTCATTAATATCGATGAAGTCATTAAACAGTTAATAGTAGTTAGTAGCTAATATTTAAAAAGTTTAACAATCTCCCGTTATGTATATTCTGCCGTGACCAACAGCGGCGGCGCGGCTAGCTAACGGATTAGCCAGTTAGCTTTAACAGCAAGCAGGACAGATGTAAATGATTGACTTTACTCAATGCGTGGGAAGTTAAACAACAAAATGCCAATGCCCTTTTTTTCTGAAGAATCAAATAAAGCGTGTCGACGTCGTAGTGAGTTAATAATAACCTGCGAAACATTAGCTAAGCAAGCTAACAAACCAGGGCCTAAGTGACATGGCCTTGTCCCTGCTGCATGAAAACAGACACCCGGTAAATACAGCTGCCTCCGGGACCAGCAGCAAACCGCGACCAAGTGCACTGCTGGTGTAGCTGGCTACTGAAATGGCTTTGAGTGCATTCTTTGCCAAACAAACCGTTGTATATGTATGCTTTAGCTAACTTGATAGCGAGCTAAGCTAACACCCTTATAAATAAACTAGCCAACTGTTGACCTGTATTGGTTAGCCAACTGACTGCTAAGCAAATTCTTTACCAACCAATGCATATACAAGTCATGTGCAAAGTATTTCGTAACTATGAAAAAGGATAAGCCACAAACAACAAAGGCTATATGCTTACCTTATATAGCTGCACTTTTATGGAGGGAAAACACCAGCACCAACTACTCCCGCAAATAATGTAAAGGGGGCGCAAGTGGATACAAGATGTTACTGTAGCCTACGGCTAGCGGCAGGCGCGGAGATAATGGGCCTATAGAGGGACACTGCGCATGCGCACACACCACACTCTTTTTGGTGAGTCAGGTCACGTGGGTCAGCTCACCAAATAAGAGCCGACTCATTCGGCTCCCAAACGGCTCATTGACATTTTTATAAATCACAAAACGCTTGTTACATTTTAATAAACAACATTGCATTACTTTGCATTGCATTTCACAAAGTATTTTAAATAACTGCAACCGATCGCCTCCTCTAATACACTATTTGTCTAATATTAGTATGCATATGTAATACACATTTATAAATGTAAAAATATGAATAATGTAACATATAATAGCACATTTTTAACAAGCAGCAGTGCAGCGGATCCTGTTATACTGCCTCTCTATCTCACACACACACACACACACACCTCACCGTTTCACCTTTCATGCTAAAGACCAGCTCAGATGTTGAAGAAGTTTCCACAGAAGTACTGTGATAAAACTAAACAAGAACAGAGGCATTTATATTTAATGTATTTAAAAATCTGATATTTAAAATGAAATGTGATATTTAAATAGTTCTATTATGCCCATATAAACTGAAGGGATCTGTATATATATTTTCAAGTTGTTTTTGTTTTGGCTGTAAAAAACGAAGAACGCCTGATATAAACCTGGAGTTGTTGCACTGCTGGACATTTAAACTTTAAACTGCTCCTAAGATAAGACACAGCGAGTCTAGCCACAGCAACTCCTATTATACAACTTGCTTACATATCATACACAGTTTTCACTATTATCAGTAGGATTAACCCTTTCATTTGTAATTCTGCAGTATTATACACATTATTCATCTCAATCTATGAAGCATAAGGCTAAGAGCTATATTGCTAATTCATGTTAACTGATTTACAGAATTGAATTGGCAAACTCGCATTAGGAAATGATAAATGATTTGTATAAAGATCTTTGCAAATTCTCTAAACAAACATTTGAGTAACTACATGCTCATCTTTAACTGATGTTTTCACAACACTGTTCTCTTCGCCTTCGGATGACTCTTACATTATACAATATTTTTAGTTTCTGGTACTTAACCTAGTTAAATAGCAATGGTGTAGGTTTAATTTAATTAAATTTTATTTCATTTAAAGTGTTTATTTTTAAAATACACAGACATTTTTATTACTTCTGTTAAAAGAAATTGGACAAATTCAAATTTGTTCCATAGGAAGAGGACAATATGAATAAATTAATGGATCTGTAAGGTCATCATTTCACCTTGATAACACACCAAGCTTCAAAATTGTTTATGTACTGCACATACTATCACATTTGCAGGAAATAACATAACAGTCAACATCATGCTATAGCCCCATAAACGATAAAAAAAAGCACAAACACACATTCTTTACTTAGCAATTAATCAATTACAAAAATAAAATCAGAAATAAGACATTTCAATATTAAAAGCCAAACTGACACTATACATTCTTCACTTACATCTACCATATATTGGAAAGAAAAAAAATCACAATTTGAATCTGTTCACAGTTCATACTGTACAATTACAACTTTATATTTTTGTACAAATTGTGGACCTGTGTATGTACTCTGACTTGGGGTAAAGATAAACACAGTGCAAATAGGGTAAAAAATGAACAACAGTAATTTACCATATAAACCAAAACTTGAACAGCAAAGTGTTTGCCTTCATCAAGCCAACATAAATAAATTAACACTACAAATGGTGTGACTAAAGGTCACCAGAGTAAAATCTAAAGAAAGATATTTTCAAAACTTACTTTAATAATTTATTTCAATAAAACAACTCTGGGGTACACTTTTTTAATCAAGAAAACACGTTTGTTATACCCCTGAAGCTGTTGTAAAAAATCTCCTTAGAAAGGATATTTGATCCACATACCTAAAAAAAAAAAAATCTTTTTTTTTTTTAGCATAATCAGAAGAGAGCAAACCATCACTTACACCAGACAAACTGCCCTACATCAGTCAACACTAAATAACAAATCATGGTGATTGATGATGATAAAAATAAGGAAAGAATAATATTGCCTATCATCAGAGCAGTTTAGTAGACTCATGTAGTTCCTTGACTGTGAAACTTCAGGAAGCAGTTGTGATTGCGAGAAATACAGAGGAAAACACAGCATTTGAGACAACGCACTCTAGACATTTGCTCGCAACCTCCAAATCTACACCTTGCTTCTTCACCCTCAGAAAGCTGTTCTGGCCAGTGGCCCAATCCATCATATCGTGTGGCTGCATCAGGTAAAGGGGTCTCAAAGACACCCGAACGTCCTGGAGATGCATTTGATCCAGGCTGTACTGGTGGTGGAAGATACGGGGGTGAGGAGTCTTGCACAGCAATGTTGCTGGAACGAATTAAAGCTTTGGAAACTTCCAGTCGGAATGCCATAAGGGATAGTGGCTCCGGAAGATGGCTTTGATCTTGCTTGTACTGTAGCCAAGAATTAACTAATGCCAGATCAACAAGGTCCCAAAGTACAGATTGAGGCCAGGCACTCGGTGATGGGCTTGTGCATGGTGTGCGATAAAGGCTTCTCAAATCTCTGTTCAGGTTTGCAGCTTTGATTGCCCTCTCAAAACCACTGACAAGCGATGTTGAGCGGGACTTTTCCTTTGTTACTGCTGACAGGATAAAGCCATGATGGCATCTGAACAGTTTTAGTTTCCCATCAGAAGTGACAAACTCATCACCTATTTGCCCCCTAGCCCCACCAACCTTCCCAGCACTGCGCACTCCGGCCTCTAGGAGATGCTCCAACATGGAAGGTGTTGATAGCTCTGGCTTGCAAAGAAATACCATTCCTTGATTATCACTTTTTTCACGAGAAACCATTTTCTCAACAATGTCCTCTCTGTTACAGTCACTGACACGCAAGCTAAAGTCCATGACCAATCCAGCAGCATTTATCATGACTGTGTGATGTAATGAGTGTGTTGGGTGTCTCTGAAAAGGAAGAAGATACTGGTCGACTCCATAGTTTCCATTTCGTTTAAGTGCTTGACAGCCTTCTTGAACTCTGTTCACTATTGCCTGAACCTTCCACAGGGGATCTTTCTTGGATACCAAAGTCTCTGTGCAATTATGTGCATCCTGATCCTTATGTGCATCCTGTCCATTCCAGTTTGGCCTATCCCCTTTAAGACTGGCCAATCTTAGATTAGATGCAAGTTCAGAAAACATGGCTGCAGACATGGCATCAGCAATCAATGGCACTCGGGTGAAATCCTCCCAGTACAGCTTCATACTTGGAAACTGAGGGTTAATCAGAGAGAATGATGTAGACCAGCTAATTTAGCATAAAAGTTCAAGTCTAAAAAACACAACTGGAACAATATATATTTTTAAATGTAAATTAAATTACATTAAATTATCGTAACATGCATTATTGCACATTTTTAATTTTACTGCCAATATACTGTGCTACACAGTTAATATAACTATACTTTTGTCAATATTTATGGGCCTGACTGAATGTTATTACTCACCTTTAGGGTTCCCATTGCAATGTGAATTCCTACAAACTGGGCCACCTCCTTTTCGGTAACAGGCTTTAGCAATTTTGACCCTTGCCCTGTGCAAGCTGCAATATCCTTCCATATATTCCAACTAAAATACTGAATGAAGTAGTCAATGGGCTCACAGTGCTCTTTACTGCTTGTCCGTTGGTCGTCTGCTTCAGGACAACCTGTATTTCTATTGGAAAAAAGAGCAATAGAAGCTACACGTGTGACAAATGTGTGCACTTGTGGGCACTTTTCCTAACTATTTATGGCAACAAGACTTACTCAGAGGTTTTTGCATGCTGCTCAGTGCTGGACAATTCACACTGTCGCACTGCTCCATTGGCACAGATACCATGGTAACAAGACATAATGTGAGTTTCGGCTTCTGGCTCAGAATGGACACTATCAAAGTCCTCCATATCTGATGTTTGGGAAAGGAACTCTAGAACATCTTCGGGGCTCTGCTGCTCAGCACCAACATTGCCTGCATGTGACACAGTTGCACATTCATAGAAGAACTAAGCTTGTGAAATATAATGATTTAATTGTTTTTACACGATATTACAGTGCCACGATATTCAGTGGTGTTTACTCTGATTATATCACCAACCCTGCCAACATTTATGCGTATTTTGCATAGGAGTTCTGCAATTCAGCAATGGAGTACAATAATACGAGTCATTCCTCAAAAATACACCAAAAGTGCATTGTTTTTCTCCTCAATAAAGTGGGAGATGAGCCAATCAACACAAGAATCTCGACGCCCCATCGTTCCCCCCATTTCACGTTCTCTTGAGCAGACAACTCGCAGGGTGCTCTCACTTTCTGTGAAGGTAAATGGATAATGTTTTGAGTTCTTTAATATGAAATAAAATCTATCATTGTATGTTTGACTTAGTTAACATTAGACAACTATAAAGAAAAAAAATCAGTTAAATAAATTTATTATGGATACCACCAAAAAAAATTCCCCCCAAAAATTGTTAAAAATGGTTAATACAGCACTTTTGGTTTCTGGTCGAAAGAGCAAAAAGGCTAAAGATTTTGATCTTAAAAGATTAAATAGGCCTAAAATGTACTGTCAAATCTAACATTTAGATTTAGAATATTAATGGGAGGATTTTGCTCTCCTGTGCCAGTCAGCACTCAGACATATTCATACACTTTGCGCAGCAGTATGAACAGTGAAAAATATCAGCCCTGTGAATATTAGACAACCAATTTTTAAAAGATATAAAATATATGTATATAAAATATGTATATAAAATGTATTTATATATGTTAAATTGTGAGCAGGGAAAAATCATGTTGCATAAGCTTAAAATAAGCTCTAGTTAAAGCAAAATGTTTAATTAAACTATACCACTTACTTACCCTCTTCAGGGTTGGAGTATAAATTGTGGTGCATTTCCATTTGTGGGCACCTTATTCTGATCTCACACTCCTCTAATCCAGGTGCACCCCCTACAGATTGGTAGAAATGACAAATTAGTGATATGTTGTCCAGAACTTCACTTTCCAAACTCTCATTATTTTCTGATCTTACATGGGCCTGTCCTCTCGTCCGACACTTCTGAATCTGAAGTCCCTTGGTTATTAACTTGAGGCTCCACCAACATCTCCCCCTCCTCCTCCTTTACAGGGTAGAAAATACACTGCTTAGCAGTAGACTGAGTCATCACTGGGGAACCAGAGGAAATTCCAACTATGGAACGGTCCGGGTGCTTTTCTTTAGCGTGTGTGATAAGAAAAGGTATTCAAAAATAAACAACAGCTGCAAAAGAACTTGCAAAACAACTAGATTCATTAGATTAACCCTCCTATTATCTTTGGAGTCAATTTAACCCCATTCAATGTTTAACATCTCTAAATACATGATTGACATCTTTTTTTTTTTTTTGCTTCTTATTTAATGACTTTTCCTAATTTAATGGGGACAACTGGGTAAACATAAAATTAACACGATGAAATGTTTTCAATGTCCTGTACACATTTTGTAGCATCAGTGTTCCTTGCTGTTTTAGCCTTCTAAAAAAAATTCTCTTGGTGTTCTCTGGGCTCTCTTTTTATGCTCTCTCTCAATTGAAAATGACCCCTAAGCAAAGGTTTTCTGTCAATGACGTTTTGTCACAGTTCTTTGACAGTGAAAGTGACATAGAGGAGAATGTGTCTGAGACAGACGATAATGTTGAGGAGGACCCCGATTATGAGGCATCCTCCTCTGATGAGAATGATACTCTTAGTGTCGACTCTCCTGTTGCCTCTCAGCCACCAACAGACACATTACCTTCCAAAAATGCAAAGTTATTATGGTCCCTCTCCCCACTTGAACAGCAGGGTAGACTTAGTGCTGGTAATATCATCAAAATGGTCCCAGCCCCACCAGATATATTGAGGGTGGTATTAGACACGGCTGAGAGACTGAATGGTCATAACATTACATGTGATAATTTTTTCACATCGTACGCCCTGGGTGAAGGAACTGCTGAAAAGGAAGGTTACTATGTAGGGGACAATGAGAAAAAACAAGCTGGAGCTTCCCTCTGAGCTGATGTTTTATTTAAAGGGCTATTTAGGTAGTCAAACATAAAGTACCTGCAACACAAACCTGGGTAAAAATCATATTCTGTATGTTTAAATTGCTGGGGTCAAACTGAAACCAAGGATAAAATATGTTAGAAATTTTGAGGATAATGGGAGGGTTCAAATATTAAAATGTATTTTGATTTAACAAAAATACTTACCTGGACATGCATTGTGATGAAGTTCCTGTAAAATGTGGGGATCATTTGAAATTTGTTGATCCTCTGCTTTTACCAAAATCATCTGGACTCCTTGCAAAAAATCTCTATCATTAGCCTGGACATCATGGGGTGTGAGAACAGATGTACTGGCTTCTATTTTCACATCAGTAGAGGTGCCAGCAGAAGTTAATCCATTATCTGACTGATGATTGCCCTTCAGTGAAGACAGACGTAACAAAAATTCATCTCTGAATAAGAATTCTTGATTCAAACCATTTGCATTTGTCATGTCATGTGCGTAAAGTGGTGTGCGAATTTAATATAAAGTAAATCTTCCACCAAATATATTAAAAAGAGTTAGACACACAAGCAATATTATTAGTATCAAACAAAAAAACAAAAACAAACAAACAAACAAAAACTTTAGTTATACATAAGGTATACAATAAGAAAGCTGTAAATCCTGCTGGCCGAACCCCATTAGCTATTGTTCCTGTATATTTTATCTTACTTTAAAGAATTATATAACATAATTATTACATACTCAACAGAAACCTACCTGTCCTCTCATTCCACTCTGGCAGTTTACAGAGATTCTCCCCTTCCTTAAGCTACTGGAGAGACTACTGATCTTGTCATGTTCTCCAGACTTCTGAGTTAGGGAACTATTTTCTGATTTCATCATCTCCAACGCACCTGCGGTAGCAGGTTGTGGTAACACGTATACTTCATGAACCTCTGAAGATTCCTTCAAGGCTGAGTGTATGGAAGCTGCAGTGGCATTAATGGCTTTTCTGTTTTTGAGTATTTCTTCATTCTTTTCCTCACTGTTACATGTAAGTGAATAAAGCTCAAAGACAACCTGACAGTCTTCTTCATTGGCCACCATCTCTTCTGTATGTCTGTTTTCAGCAGAACATCTTTTTCCTAGTTGCCTCTTTCCCCTACCCTTGCTTCCTCGTCCTCTTTTACCTCTTGTCATAGAAGTGTTTGTTTGGCTTGCTACTGTCTGAACGGATATCTCGTCTGCCTCTTGCTTAATCTCCGATTGCTCTGTTAAATGAGACCCAGCATTATTAGTGGATGCTAGATTCACAGGTTTTGTAGGCAACTGGTTCTGAATAAAAGCTGGATTGTGACTGAGTACGTTGTGGCTTGCTTCCCCTTCCTGTGGATCGGAGACCTTGTGGGAGTTATTTTGGGAGAGGCTGTATAATTTAGTGGAGATATGGTAATCTCCTTCATTTTGGTCCTCAACCATGACTAAATTCACATCTGAAGGCAATGCCTCTTTAACATCCATGCTTTCCTGTGGCTCAGACAATGAGACTGGTGGAAGTGAGTGTACATCTATATTTTCCTGTTCTCTTACCTTAGTTTTATCTGTTTCAACATGACAGGCAGAATTTTTTCCAATTGCCTTTTCATGTCCAAGTGGAGGCTCTTGATTAACAGTGCCATCCTGTTTACCCTCTCCATCAACAAAAGTTGCTGTCATTGGAAAAGAAGGTGAAGGATTGAGGGCTGGGAATGAAAGCCTGTGCTCATTTCTTTGTTCATCCCCTAAACCAATCTCTCTTATCTCCGACTCCACATCCCAGTCTGTTGGTACATGTATTCCGAAGTCGCTCGAGTGGACTGCATTTGTGGGTATTATTTCTTTTGGCCTCAGGCTAACTGTGGGCATTTCAGAAACATCACAGGGTACAATTGACTGAAGGGCTCCATTCTCAGAGTGCATCAATGCCATGTGCTCTTGCAAAGCAGACACCTCCGAAAAGCTCTTCCCACAATCATGGCATCCAATTATGAGCCGAGAATATGGAGGACTTAATGCAATTTCCTGATCCATTTTTACAGGAGCTTTACGCTTCCTCACAACTTTTTGCTTTGTACCTGAATGGAAGTCATTGTTAATAGGAGATGTTTGCAACTGAGAAGATTGTTTTGAATCTACTTTGGATTTCTTTCCCATTGTTTTTGCTTTCTTTTTCTTTTGCCTGGGTACTTGCAGTGATTTATTTTGTATCCCTTCCTTTGCTGGCTTCACTGAAGTCTCTTGACCATAAATTTCTTTGGTTTGACACTTATGTATTAGTTGGTCTAATCCTGTGGTCTTGGCATCCAACTTGTGCACCTTCAGCTGTGGTTGCTTATGACCCTTCAGCAAAAGCAAGGCTTGTTGCTTTATTTGATCTATGATTTTGGTCTCCGATCCAATTTTATCCTTCTCCCTTTGTTTTGCTAACTTGTGGCTTTTCTTATTTACTTTCTTCACTGTGATGTTACTCTTTGCTTTCTTTTGGGAAGTTGCCTCAGTAATTTTGCCTGGCTTTTTCTTCTTCGGCACAGGAGTTTCATTTTGCTGGGTCTCCTGGGTAGACCTTCCCTTCTTTACCAAATCTCTCTGGTTTTCAAACTTTCTTTTCTGTGGTTTTCCTCGAAGTGCTTGCTCTGACACCTTCATTACTTCTTTTTCACAGGGGAGATTAAGAGCATGGATGAGCCCAGTAGACTTTTCAGATTTCCTTCCTTTCTGTTTCTGTTTCAACTTTTCAATCTCACTGCATGACAAAACAGGCACATTTCCTGGATCAATGTCTTGTTGATCTTTATATAGACTGTTTTTGGATATATTTAACAGTTTTGGCTTTGAATATTTTTTCTTATTTTGTTTAGATCCAAAATGTTTCTTTGTTGTCTCTTGTTTTTTTGGTGTCTTTGATACAGTTTTAATTTTCTGATTAGGTGTTATGGGTAATGCACTTTTTGCAACTTCATCCTGAGTTTCCAAGTACTTGGATTTAGGGATCACCTGCTTTTTAGAACTTTTCTTCTTTATTGCCAGTGCCGTCTTAATGTATGGGGAATCTTCTGCCAAAAGAGTCTGGTCTTTGGTTTCCACTCTGCTTTGCTGTACAACGGATTCAATAAAGGGCACCTGCTCCAAGGGAGACCTTTCTTGGTCGTGCTGTATAATGCCAAGGGAAGGTTTATTCATCTGTAATATTTGATCCTCTGATGACAGAATTTCCTTTAAATGCTGTTGCTCTAACTGAGCTTCAATCTCTTGATTATTATCAGGGTTAGGATTCCTCTGCTCAGTTTTTGGCTCTACTAATGAATCTTTCACTTCCTTTGCCTTCTGACATCGAGACTCTGCATTGGCCTTGGTCTTATCAAGTTTATCTAGATTCCCCTGCCCAGTTTGTAGCTCAGGTTCTACTAATGAACCTAGTGCCTCAAATGCCTTTTGACTTAGAGGATCTGCACTGGTTTTCGACATGTCGGGGTTAACCACATTCCCCTGCACAATTTGGGTCTCAAGTTCTATTAATGAATCTGCGGCCTCAGAGTCCTTTTGACTTGTCTCTGCATTAGTGTTGGTCTTCTCTGACACTGTGATGTCTGTTGGCTTGACCACAAGTTCTTCCTCACTCATTACTCTACTTTCAAAATCATTTATCAAAGTCAAAGATGAATTGTTCCCTGTTTCAGGAGTTTTGACATCTACTGCATCTTGAATCTGCTGTTCCTCTGTTGTAAGCACAAGTCGATGACTGTCATCCAACTGAGGAGGTAAAATGTCCTTTTCAGTCAGTTCTGGCAGAGGTTCATACAGAACCGCATTTCCCTGTATTCCTGTCATGTCTAATTCAACATCTGTCACCTGTTTCTCTGGACACTCTGCAGAAATCGATGTCTCACCCTGGACCACAGTTTTCTTTTGTTCAACAGCAACCTCAACTTCTAATGATTCTAATAATGTGTCTTGCTCAGTTCCAGTTGATGCTGTCCCTTCATGTCCTTTCTTGTCCCCTGCCTGCTGAAGTACAGCATGTTGAACTGTTGTATGTGTGAAATCAAAATGCAACGGTTGTATGAGGCCCTGTGGCTGTTGCATTTCAGAGCTTTGTGCCTGCAAAGGTAACTGATCAAGACCAAGAATGACCAGCTGATTTACTTTTTGGACATTTCCCATTTTCTCTATTAGTCTTTTAATCTGTTCAACTCCAAGTGGGCCTATTTGCTGTACTGCCTGTCCAGCAGCTTCCATGTGTGGTAGAGGTAGTTGAACTACTTCAGTCAGAGTTGGGCTTCCTGTTGCCACAGCACTGTTGGATGGCAGAATGGTTGAGCACTGTGAGTGCCTTGTCTTATTGTGATGCAGCTGTGATTTGGCTGTCTTGAAAGATTCATTACATTGTGAGCATGCATATTTCCTAGACGATGTACCTGGAACAGTAAAAATTTGTCTATATCAATATCTTGTTACTCATGACAAACCATATACCATATCCATGCCCAAGACATTCAGAAAGTTTCTGCCATGCTGGTATATTTCATCAATAAGTGTGGCCAAGAATCACCTGTTTTAATGGATGGAGGCAATTCAATTGATATGATTCTATGAATCATGGATAACTAGCAGGGGCAGAGTATAACACCTGGATACCTCTTTGTGAAGTATAACATTATTTGCAGTAAATACTGCTGCAGCAATCACTTCCTAGAACACTCTGCAACTCACCCTCATTGATGGCCCAACTCTCATGAGGAGCATTCATTTCTGCATCTTTGACTGGTTTAGTAAATATAGCATGCAAATGCAATCCCCTCAGAAAGTACTGGAAAGGCAAGGCCAATTATTTCGTTTATGCTATACACTGTAGACACAAAGGATGAATATGAGACGATAGAGCATAATGTCAGCTTTAATATTTTCATCCAAATGTGTTAAACAACTTAGAAGATGGCATCTTTTGTTAGAACCCATCCATTTTTTAAAGTGATCAAAAATATGGGAACATGTGACTGACAGGTGTTTCTTGTTTCCCAGGTGTGCTCTGTTAGATTGATTGTTTAACAATTAATAGCTCTGCACATCTATTTTTGCTGGACCCTGGGTTTCACCTGTGAAGACTGCATTTGTTGTTAAAAAGGATAAACCAACATGAAGAATAGAAAGCTGTCTTTGGGAGAAAAGCTGATAAAAGAGGGAAAAATCGATCGGATCCACTGCACAAACAATGAGCCAATACAACAATTTGGAATGTACTGGGGGAAAAAAAACAAAACAAAAAAAAAAAAAAAGTGACAGTTGTGAAGAAAAACCCAAAAATAACAGTCAGTGACATCACCAACAACCTCCACAGGGCAGGGGTGAAGGTATCACAATCCATTATTTGAAGAAGACTTCGAGAGCAGAAATAGAGGCCACAAGATGCAAACTACTCATCACCAGTAAGAATCAGAAAGCCAGATTGGAATTCACAAAGAAATATTGATTGGAGCCACAAAAGTTCCAGAACCAAGATTAACCTCAGCCAAAGTGATGGAAAGGCCAAAGTGTGGAAAAACAAAGTATCTACTCATGATCCAAAACATACTAGCTCATCGGTCAAGCACGGTGGAAGTAGTGTCATCACTTGAGCTTGCATGGCTGCTGCTAGAATGGAGTCACTAATCTTTATTGATGATGTAGCTCATGATGGTAGCAGCAGAATGAATTCAGAAATCTACGGAAACATTACAGAGAAATGCATCCAATCTAACTGGGAGGAACTTCATCATGCAGCAAGACAATGACCCAAAGCACACTGCCAACACAAAGAACTTCATCAGAGGAAAAAAAGTTTTTATAAGGTTTTAGACTGGCCAAGTCAATCACCAGACCGTAACCCAATTGAGACCTTGAGACACAACCTTCAATTCTAGCTGGTTGATGTGGCTGACCATACCTCAAACTGCCTATTACCTCTGTGGAACCAAACCACTCCTAGGGTAGCACCTATGGCGAATATTTCTCTCCAATGGGCCACCAGTCCCAACGTGACTACTTTTGAATTTGACTTTGAATTGGAATGCCTGCCCTTGGAAGATTTTTGAGCTGGGTTAGGTGTGTGCAATATAACAATTTAATCATCCCTACATGCCATTACTCTGCCACAGAATCCAGTGATGTTTATTCTGATTATGTCATATTACCAGACTTGCCAACCTTCACACATTTTGCATAGGAGTTCTGAAATTTAACATTGGACTTCGCTAGTGCAGGTCATCATTCAAAAATATGCAAAAAGAGCAGTCTTTCTGTTCCCAATAAAACATAATATGAGTCTCATATTAATCTGGAATGACTATTTCCTCCACATTACTGGAGAATCAGCTAAAACTCCACCATCCACCTGAGTTTTTGCAATTGACAAATTTCCTGACTACACAGGTGATAATACACACTCCTGTGCTCTTCCTAATTTGGAAATGGTGGAAATGTTTGTTTTCTTTATTGTCTTCTTTTTAGGCTGTTGGTTCTGGAAGATTACATCGTTTATTGCAATTTTCAAATGGAAAAGTGTGATCAGAGAAATATCAAGCCTATTCAGAGGCAACGCCACACAAGCCTATTCAGGGGTAATGGGAACATGAAAATGCTCAGGCAACTCCACACATTTAAACCAGCGTCAGTCACCTGCAGCAGACAAAAAGAAGCTCTCTCAGGACCTGGTGCAACCTTCTATTAAAGTGGGAAAAAAAATATTTCTTTTTTGTTTAGAGAAAGGGCAACAAGGATCAAATCTTGTACAGAGCAGTGTTGGAGTCCTAAGCCCTGAAAAAGCTGGGGGTCGGGGATCTTTCTTCAGACATCATCATCTCCTTTACTGTGGGGTCAGGACTGGGGTCAAGGGACTGCTCCAATACTAGCAGCAAAAGAGAAGACATATTGCAATTGCATGCCATCCACAATGCAATATGGAAAGTCCTCACCAGGCCATCAGCAGTGCATCTGCATTCAGTCCTTTGGGCAGCACACATTTGGAGTAGTACCTAGTCTAGTGAGACCACAAGTGAATGGCAAAGCAAATTTCATGAAAATTTTAACAAAACTAACAAACAAAAAAAACTTATAACTCTCTTATAAAAAATAACTAACTAACCATCTTATTCTGAACATTTATAACTTTAATGTAACATTTTGTTACTTGCATATTTTACAAAATTTGGGGTTGGCCTTAGACATGAGTAAGGGACCAAGACATACTGGGTCATACTAAGCACAGAGCCTATTCTCATGCTGTCAAAACATGATTCTGTTACTCTGTGTGACACAAACACTGTCTAACATTATTTCACTATCTGACACTCATCAGTCACACACATTTAGAGGCCAGGTAGTGGTGGGAGGTTTAACCGTAGACTATAAATAAGAAAAAACATCTGGGAGTTTTAAATCTTTAAATTTCTACAAAAGTAGTGTAAAACAACAAAGGCAACTGATTTATTTGTCCTAATACATAAGTTACAAAAAATCATTTATGGTTTTCATTTTGTAGTTGTATACGGATTTAATTTGCTTTTCTGAACATGCCATGCAGAACCCAGAAATATGCTTCAGCATCACATGTCTTTAAGCATAAAATAAAATTTTTCAGTTTACTCTGCCTGCAACTCTTTCATACAGTTGTTACTGGATGGTATGTCTACCTTCCTTTGGAGCCCAGAGCTTCATGTTTGTGCTTTCTCACTATGAGTAAGTAAATATATTGTGCAAATTGTCTGTATCAAACTGTCTGATTATTACAAACACACATTACCACTGGATATAATCCAACAAATGTTTCAAACTGATAAAGCTTAGTATGAACAATGCTGCTCTGGGCATAAAAGGAGTGTTTATTAAATTGATGTCAGTTATAATACTAAAGTGAAATTAACCTCTTTCCAGTTACCATCATCTCACATTTAAACACATGCAGAGCAAAAAACAAAAGACACAACACAACACAGGCTGCATTATACAGGACATCCAAAGATTTGCTGCCATTAAGTTTTGGTAAGGGCACAAACACACCAGACCAGCAGCTGCTCGTATTTTGGTGGGGCAGGACGACATTAATAAAGCCGTAGCCTCAAACAAAATTAAGTTGAGAAGCTATCACACTTGACTTATACTATAGGCTACTATCTAGTGACTATGGGGCAGTCTGACCACGTGACGGGAAAAGTAACTACTATAAAATAGTCCAGCTAATTTAGTAGGCTCATAAATATAGGCACATGCCATATCAAGGGAAGACCACTCAACTACGCTAGCAACGCATTAGCCACAAGGTCTGCTAATCAGCTAGTTGGATGGAAACATGGATTATAAGGAGAAAATGAGAGGCAACCAAAATGTTTGAGGAACAAACTCAGGGGGGGAAAGAGGAGCACTAAGTGCCGTGCTCCATATGGTGGAAACTCAGTATTTGTAGAAATGAATATCTGAGAACAGACAGTGGCAACTGAATAGCTAAATGCAGAGCAATAATGCTAAAGAGGGCAAACCAACACGAGGCTCACAGGTGCTATGAAGCCCTGAAAGTGATCTATGAAAAATTCTTGTAATATAGAAGAAAGCACACTCACCAAAGTAGAAAGAAACTAGAGGATGCCATGCCCACATTTGGAGGACAGGTCATCTGTGATTATACGCTGCTAAGCAGATAGCTCCATATCAGAGCTATGTAGTCCAATATGTGCAAAAGGAAGAAGAATGACTGTTGTATGATGGTGATTTTTATTGCAAATACTGCATCGTAAATCACTATATGATACTATGCACACACATGAAGGTATCCAGGTGTATCTTCTGTTGGTTAGAAGGGGTGAGACAGAACCAACCAGAGACCTCTACCTGTAGCCTGTCGGCACACAGGTGAGGATGTCTGGTTTACTCCCCACTAACTTCTTTAAACAAAATATAGAGGATTTG
The DNA here is from genome assembly GCA_037577455.1 of Pangasius macronema. Taxonomy (NCBI): domain Eukaryota; kingdom Metazoa; phylum Chordata; class Actinopteri; order Siluriformes; family Pangasiidae; genus Pangasius; species Pangasius macronema. Next base: position 7,573,513 of record CM074945.1, on the reverse strand, counting down.
CTAAAAGTTTTTTCAGTGTTAACATCATGCTCCAAAAAACTCACCGTCTCACAATGTTCAAAGGTTTGTTATCTGGGTAAAAACTCCTGCATAGAAGTACCCAGAAATGTTTACCCAGAAATGTAGACAGGCAATTAGATTGCAACTTTCAACATTCAGAAGCTGTGCGCCATGGGTAGAGCATCTGAGGCTGAGGACTCATCACTGCTAATAAAGATTCATTTCTTCGAACCTGAAGACTTTCTCAAAAAGGGGCTTAAACACTATAGGTTATTGTTGTTCTTTCGGCTCCTCTTTTTGGGGGTCGCCATAGTGGACTACTGGTCCACACATTTAATTTAGCACAGGTTTTTTTTTTTTCTTCTGGGCTTAGGACCGGCACTGAGAGTGCACTCCCAGTGACTGGGTTGGTCCCCTGCCTGGGAATCGAATCCGGACAGGGGCAGTGAGAGCGCGGGATCCTTTGCCGCTATAGCCCACCATATAGCGGCTAAAATATGGTAAAATATAAAGGTTATTATTCTATAATTCCATATTATGATCTATAAATAAATATAATTTTTCCATCAACCAGATTCCAGACATGAGTTCTACATAGAGAAAGTTTAAGCAATTATCATGAATTTTATGATCACTGAGAGGGATGGTTTACATGTGAATGCATTCTAATATACATTTTCACCCAGTGCAAAACAATGGTATGATTCAGGTTCATGTCAGTAAATGTAATGCTATTCTGTATGTCCACGGAAAGTTCCTGAAGTAGGAAAACATGAATGTGCCAACCAAAATAACAGTACCGACTGTAACTGCTAGATACATGTAATACTTACCCTTACTCCTCTTTTTCTTTGTTTTGCTTGTGGTGTTTGTCAGGTTTTCTACACCTTGTGTCTCCTCCTTCTCATGTGCTTCCAGGTGCTTCTGGAGAGCTTTGGGCATGGTAAATCTCTTGCCACACTCTTTATGTATGCAAACGTATGGCCTTTCTCCAGTGTGAACGCGCTGGTGGTACTTAAGCAAAGTAAGGGTTTTGAAGAGCTTGCCGCAGTCTGAGCAGGTATAACCCTGCTTGTTATAGTGCACCTTCTTATGGCTTGTAAGCTCAGATGATCGGCTGAAGGCTTCTCCACAAATGGGGCACTTAAAGGGCTGCTTCTCTGTGTGAGCACGTTGATGAGCCATTAGCTCTGTAGAGCAGGTAAAATGTCGATCACACACGTAGCATGCAAACAGCGCATCTCCAAGCATACACTGCTCATACTCAGTGGGGTGGTTCATTTTGAGGTGACGTTGCTTGCTCTTGTTGTCACTGAAGATGATATGGCACTCCAAACACTGCAGTGAGAGCTGAGATGCTGCAAATGGATCATAAACTAATAACTTCTCGGCATACTGCAAGTTCAAGTTGTTTTCAATGCAGGTAGAGAAAGAACAGAAAAATGAAAACATGACAATAACTAAAAGCCAATGCATTTCATACTTTATACATTATAATCAATATAAAAGTCAGGTAAACTTACAGGTGAGGGGGATCACGGTAGGCTTGGACATGTCCATTTTTAGTGGGTCCATTCTGTCCTTCTTTGGTGGGATGAACTTTCTGACACTTGCATCCTCTTTAGAGATTCCTGTCTCTCCGGGAGCTGTAGGGTTAGATGTCGAGTCTTCAAGGGACACTTCACACGATGAAGCTATAGCTGCCTTAACAGCTGAACCTTCACTGTGATTTGAGTCTGATACTGAACTGTTGACCGCTATTATCTCATTTGGCATACCTGGATCTGAAGAATGATTTGACTGAACAGAATGACTAGTTACTTCATCTTCAGTAGCCTCATATGTTGAAACTGCAAGTGCACTTTCTTCTGGTACTACCTCCGCTGGGGATATCGGTTCAAGTATTGCTTCTGATGGGACGTAAAGGTCCAGTTTCCCCTCTCCCAGGCCGATGATCTGGGCCGTGATGTCCTGTACTGTGTGATCTAATGCGGTTTCTGCAGGAGCCACATGCTCCAAAGCTAGAGACACATCTCCTTTAGCAAGAAACAGATCACTGACTGACTGACTGGCAAGCTCCATGATCCTCAGCTCCAGAAGGAATCCAATTAATGAAGACTTAGAAGTAATTAAAACTCCTGAAATGCACACAACATATTCGCAAATGTTTAAGGCTGGAACATTTAACAAGCCTGACAGTTCAAACAGCTCAAATAATACAGTTTAGTACCAGTGGTATCCACACCAATACGAACAATGGACAACAATCTAGGCGAGAGACTGGAGCTTTTCCAAGTATCTTTACTCGAAAGGCAGTAGGAAAACTGAAAAGTGGTAAGGAAAGGCAGAACGTTGTGGCCAGAATGAATAAAGGTTTGCCATAATGACCAACAGTGCTCATTACCCAGTGATGTGTTATTTAGGAAATGTGCACGGCGGCTATATTCAATCAGAATGTGCACCACTACAAAATTCAATAGCACCAGAATGGTGTGAATACTTTAAAAACTCATTATATATATATATATATATATATATATATATATATTCCAACTAATAACTGCTTAATGCTTAATGCTAGCAGACCCGACGCCCATAGTTAGCTGAAGCTGAGGCTGAAGCAGAAGCTAACTATGGAAGCTGAAGCTAGGCTACCTCTGCTTTATTTAGCCTTATAACGCTAACTTAACCCTACTGATACACTTCACCAAAAACACACACACGTATGCTATACTACGACGACACAGTATGTCCATTACAGCCACTTTAATGCACAAAAGGTTACCAAAGTGCTGTTATTATGGCGCATTCAGCCTACCTGCATTGTTTCTTCTTTGCAAGCATCGCCAGCTACTACCACATCAATATGAAACCGGGGTGTGTGACGTCACGGGGGGCAGACGTTACTCTTGGATATTGTAGTCCATTGCAGAGGCGCTCGATCAGCATTTTTCTTGTTTATTTATGTCCAGTGCCTCTGAAAGAGCACTTTCCATTTATTTAGTTTATATAAACAAAAGATTGTGCAAAACTATTCATTTAATTTATCCAGTGGAGATACATACAAATACAATACATACGACATACAAATACAGCTGTTTATTCTGCTACCATTTCAACACCACCTGAAAATGGGGATAAGTCTTGATTCAGACTTTGCTTTGTTTTGGGCAAAAGGCTAGAGCCAGCCTTGTTCATGAACGAACGCTCTTTGCCTTTAGATATTCCTTTTTTGTGTAACACAGCATCCCTAGGACATACAATTTTTACTTTTCATGGTATAAAATGACTTTTGGGTGGCATGGTGGCACAGTGGGAAGCGTTGCTGCCTCAGAGCTACAGGGTTCGATCCACAGCATGGTGACAGTCTGTGTGTTTCTGTGCATGTTCATCCCGTGTCTGTACGGGTTTCCTCCGGGGTCTCCAGTTTCCTCCCACCTCCCAAAAACATGCCAGTAGGTGGGTTGACTAAGATAAACTGCCCCTAGGTGTGAATGAGCATGTGGATATGTGTGTGCATGGTGCCCTGTGACGGACTGGTGGTCCAGGGTGTATTCCCACGTCATGCCAGACTTCCTGGAATAGGCCCCAGATCCACAGTGTCCCTGATCAGGATAAAGCAGTTACTGTAAATGAGTGAGTGAGTGAGCGAGTGAGTGAAAAATGCCTTTACAGCTCTCTAAAAAATGCCCATTGCACAGAAAGTCTGGAAAGCTAAAAAAAAATAAATAAATCTAGAAAAGTCCTTAAACTTTTTTTTAAAGAATGGCCAAGAAGGAGTAACATTCATTGAGCTTGATATAGTCTGTTGTTTGCTGTTATGGAACTAGAGTTCATTCATTCATCTTAAGGAAGTGGTCTGTCATGGTCAGAGTTGCAGTGGGGTCTGTGGACATAATAACAGTCTGTTTCTTCCATTAAACTGAAACTTACAAAAAGGGAAAAATGAATCCTTTTTCCTTTTTTGTGTTCTCTCTGTAACAAAACAAATTGGATTTAATCTGAAATCACCATGTAATCATTAGTAGGACTAAATTAAGCATACAGGTTGGTTTTTGGTTTGGATGAGTGAGTGGGTCTAAATTTCTAAATGCTGCTTTATGGTCAACCTGCACAATTTCTTCTTCTTCTTCTTCTTCTTCTTCTTCTTCTTCTTCTTCTTCTTCTTCTTCTTCTTCTTCTTCATCTTCTGCAGCCCTGCTAGTCCAAATAAGAGTCTACTCCTGTTAAACAGCAGGTAATATATAGATTATTATTAATGAATAATAATCTAGCCTATTAACAAGTTAATGTATATAAATTAATTAAAGAGTAAAACCTGTCTGGTACACTACCAATTTATTTATGTATCATTGTCTAAAAAACAATAAAAGATCATAATATCAGTCATTCTTTTTGCCAAATCAGATTGATTAGATAAGCAGTGTGACGTCAGATTGTTGGTTATTGATTACTGGTCAGTATGTGCTACAGTATTCAACTGTCTGACATCACACTGCTTATCTAATTAAACATGGGTTATTGTTTGAAGAAAATCCTCCAAAATGATAATTGTGTATTCTATGAAACTCGACAGGTGTACATAGCTAAATAAACTTAACAGGCCTATTGTCATGTAAAGAAGGCTGAGACAGATGCAGCTGCTGGTAAGACAGCGGCCATGTTTGGACCCTATAGAAACATGTAATAACGGTTCTGGCAAATTTGTCTAATAATTTTTAAACTATCAAGTAAATGATAATTTTTTTGTGTGTTTTTTGGAATTCCTCTGACTGTTCAAAATTATATTATTCATTCTTTGTATTGATTAAAGACATTATGTAGATGTGGGGAGTTNTTCATCTCAAGAGTAAACTGTGAATTTTATCAAGTTGTTACATTATGTTTCCACTAGAAGACAGTCAAAGACCACAAATGAGTCTATCAGCTAACCTACAGTCAGGTCCATAAGTATTTGGACAGTGACGTAATTTTCATAATTTTGCTTCTGTACACCACCACAGTGGATTTGAAATCAATCAAGATGTGATTGAAGTGTAGACTTTCAGCTTTAATTCAAGTGGTTTAACAAAAATATTGCATTAATAGTTTAGGAATTACAGACATTTTTTGCAGAGTCCCTCCAGGTGCCTCGTGCCTCCCGGAATGGGGTTCAAGTCTCACCTCCCCCTGCTTGCATGTTCTCCCTGTGTTTCAGATGTTTCCTCCAGGTACTCCGGCTTCCTCCTTCAGTCCAAAGACATGTGCTGTAGGCTGATTGGCATCTCTAAATTGTCTGTAGTGTGTGTGTGTGTAGCTGATCATCTTTATATGCAAACTTCTTATGCAAAACAGAAAACAGACTATTTATTTACTGTATATACATTATGTGATTTGTTGCCAAATAGATGAACCCAGCAATGTAATTTTTTAAGAAATGCATAAACATTCAGAAATGTATAGCATCTGTGTGCCAAAGAGCGTCAGTCATTTATACACTATAGAGTCACTTGACCACCACACCCGTATGTGCTTGTTGAACATCCTATTCCATACTTTTCCCCCATTTGCTGCTATAATATCCTCCACTCTTTTCGTAAGTCTTTCCACTAGATTTTGGAGCATGACTGTGGGAATTTGGGCCCATTATTACTTACTTACTTAATTATGGTACTTATATTTTTCCTCTCTTTTTCTGAAGGTTGGTTTACTTTTTGGGAAAAAATGACTACATATTGAGTTCCGTTGTGTTTTCTTTGGTCACCTGAGGTTATTTGTTTGCTCATATAAGTTGGCGAGGACCTCATAATTGTTATTCAGGCCCTGATAAATGAAAAACATGGAATTGAAGTAGGGTGTTCCCATGACTCACACTATGTATGTATGTATGTATGTATGTATGTATCTATCTATGTATGTATGTATGTATGTATGTATGTATCTATCTATCTATCTATCTATCTATCTATCTATCTATCTATCTATCTATCTATCTATCTATCGCATACAGAGACATTCTAGACAGTTGTGTGCTTTCACCTTTGTGGCAACAGTTTGGGGAAGGCGCACATTTGGGTGTGATGATCAGGTGTCCACAAACATTTGGCTATATAGTGTATCTTCAAGACAGCCAAACAAGGTACTGAAAAATTTGTTGTTTAGCAGTGCCTAATTTTACAATGCAGTTTTACAGATACATAGATATGTTCTCCTTTCAAAGAATAAGAGTAAAAGCTCATATCCAGTAATTGTTAGAAGCATTAGTTGACCGAAAAAGTGGTAAATTAATTAAGGTAAAGGTATACTGAATATCAGGGCACAGAATGAAGTTTCCTTTACACAACAGTGAGGCATCACTAAATGCACTCTCAGGAGCCCCTGCTACAACTGTGGACCTGAACAGTCGATATAATCAGGGGCTTGTTCTGGAAAACTAAAAAGACAAGACCCCCTATGGTGGACCAGTTGGTTTGAATACTAGGACAGGATAAACTGTATTGACTAAGATTTTCTGGTAGTGACAGCAGTAGGTTATGTGGTATCTACCATCTCTGGTATTGAAATGTGATACTGCTGTGGCTCTTTTTTGGGCCATCTGCCTCTAATTTGTTATGTGCTCCTGCATTAGCATACTTTAGCATAGCATTTTAATAAGAGACATTGTCATAAAGCAGCTTTACAGAAATATGGATGGAAATTTAACTTCATAATAAGCAAGCCAGAGGTAATGGCAAGGAAACACTCACTGAGGACTCAGACTCGAAATTAAATCCACTTCTGGGTGAAACCAGATAGTGTGATTTTTATAATTACAGAATACAGTTATGCAATGAAAAGCAAAAGTTACAAAGTTCCTTTTAAATACATAAGATGTTCCATATGACCATATTGTGAATGGGCTTGAACAAACCACATGTGTCCTTTGCCTGAGCAGATTTCTAAGTTTAGAGGCGTTGATGATCATTTGCTGACATCATTCTGTCAACGCATGAATAAGGACATGAAACAATATGTGACGTGACTGTAGATGTCAAAGAATGGCTATTTATTGAGCATAAATAGTTTTATCTGACTAAACAAAATTTTATGTTTTACCATTTTTAATCATTTTCTCTCTTAGTTGGTAGCCATGATGATATTGACCCAGTCAATGTAGCGACAGACTTCAGCATAAACACCAGGTAAACCAGGGAGCGCACATCCAGAGCCCCAGGACACGACGCCTTTCAGCTCCCCATTGCATACAACAGGACCACCAGAGTCACCCTGGAACAAAAGACAAGAAATGAGTATGTGCAATATATCATAAACTAAAATGTGAATGAATCGGAATGAATAATCTCTTAATTACTTTAATTAATTACTTATTCATTCATCCATTCCATCCATGTAATGCCATTCCTCTCAGCCAGAGAGCACAGCCACTTTTACTCTTTTAGACTCCCAACCACAGTTCTCCTAACAACAGGGCTCTTCTGTTGAGCCATTCACGGGCCCAGTAATTAATTAATTAAAATCAATATCCTTGAAATGCAACAGTAAAACTTTCTAATATGAAACTACTAATTCAGATGGAGATATATTAGGTTTTCATCTGAAAATAAATTGTTTTATTACATAAATCTAGGGATATCATGGGTCATCATCTATTTCTAGTTAGCAAACATAACAAAGAACAAAACAGAACACATAAAAGAGGGTTAGAATTAAATAAATAATTTTAAAACGCATTAATTCATCTTGCAGTTCTAGTGTGATTTTACCTGGCATGAATCTTTGCCTCCCTCCAAGTACCCAGCACAGAACATGTTATTAGTGATTTTGGAACCATAGGCCGCCTCGCATTTTGAGCGTGAGAGTACAGGTACATTCAGGCACTGCAGTACAGATGCATAGCTCACTGGAAAAGATTAGAAAAGACATAATCAACTGATAAGCTTGTGTTGCAATTTAAAGTTCAGATAAAAGCAGCATTAATTCATTGTTGTCTATTTACCAACAGCAGCTAAAAATAAGTTAATAAACTACTGTAGGCTGATTGTTCCTCTTAACAGTGCTACTAATCCTGTTAGTGGCACTAAAATGATTTTCTACTTGGACTGGCACTTTAATCACAAGCTTATCCTGTGATATAGCAAAAACCATAGGTTAGATTATTAAGGTTATCACACACATTTTTCATACGGTTTCGCATCTATTTTATATTATTTTCTGCCTTACCTCCAGTGTTGATCTGATTTCCCCAGCCAGACACCAGACATTCCTCCTCTGCCATTGAACAAGAGGACGCCAGAGGTATAGGCTGCACATACTGGTTAAAAACTGCAGGCTGGCTCAGTTTAATCAGCATGAAGTCATTGTCATATGTGTTGTCGTTATAGTTGGGATGTGGTATGACCTTCTCGGCCCAAATTCTCTGCTCTGTGCCTTCGTCAATGAACAAGTGGTGTTCTCCCAGGTGAAGAGCAAGACGATGAGCCCTTAGAATGGAATTTTTCAAATACATTTACTGCTTTAAAAAAAAAAAAAAAAGAAAAGAAAAAGGATGTATTGCATTATTTTTGCAATATTTTTTGAGTTTAAATGCAGTTTTCAATAAATTGCCAATCTCTGTTTTTTTGTCTCTTGCTCCTTTTTCTTCTTTTGANTTACAATCCACCAGTGCGAAGTGTGAATACTTGTAATATTTTCCCTGGTCTTAAGATTTTGATCAGGAGTGTACACATATATTTAATAAATGTAAAAGTTTTCATTAAAATACATAGAATTACAAAAGTATTTCTTGATGTAAATATAGGTCTGTGGTCATTTTTGTGGCTGTGTTTTAAGTAACTTTAATAGACTTCAATATGCTGTCCCCTTTTCTAGGATATCAATAAGCCATGGTGTGCTTGGAAGAAATATTTGTGTCTGTAAAGAAAGCACAATCTAGTTTATCAGTTTTTAGTACATATAAATCACAGCATACAGCAGTAACACGCTGATATTAAAATCATGGCTTCAGTTATTAAGGTTCAGTACATTTAAATTTTGATCAGATTTATCATGTTTGCTGATGTTCTCCAACTGGGAAAATAGAAAAAGTGCTGTGAGATACTCACGGAATGTAACAGTGAGCAGCAGACACAGCCCATAGGTTGTTAATTAAGGATGCGCCACACCAGCGTTGTCCGTCATCGTAGGTAAGATAAATCTGCCAGGGCTGCGAGTGAGGTGTACACTCATAACCCCCGATGATCTTATCATCTTCAGCTCTGCTGTGGTCTAATTCACAAACATTTTAACAGACATTAACAAAATATAATCTTGTCAAATCATTATTTCAGTAACTGACACAAAACTGTAATTTCAGAAGAGTCACTACAAGTCTTTTATAAGAAATAAAAGATCTTCCTCTTACCCACAAACACCAACAGCAAAACAATTACAGTGAGCCTCATTACTATTGGTACAATTAACCAAAATGAGCATGACAGGCTATGGTCAGGGTGTGTATGTATATATATATACATATTGTGATGTCATGGAGCATTTCCCTCAGAACAGCCAGTAAAGTTAACAAAATATTCTTGAACTGAAAGTTACCAACTGTTCAAACTATCTTATCGGGTAGACCTGTCAAAAAACATGTCTACTTTAAGGTTACACACACAGAGACTGCCTAATATAGCCTACTCAAATAAATAAAAGTGGACAGTTGAAGACTGGAAAAGACTGGAAAAAGACCAGATCATTTTTTAATCATTCGATGAGTCTGTGCCCATGATAGCCTCAGATTCCTGTTCTTGGCTGACAGGAACCTGATGTGGTCTTCTGCTGTTGTAGCCCATCCATCTCAAGGTTTGATGTCTGGTGCATGCTGAGATGTTTTCTGCTCACCAAGGTTGTCAAAAGTGCTTATTTGTATTACGATATCCTTCCTGGAAGCTTGAACCAATCTCGCCATTTTCCTGTGACCTCTCTTATCATCAAGGTGTTTCCACCCACACAACTGTCGCTCGATGTATTTTGCACCATTCTGTGTAATCTCGAGATTGTTGTGTGTGAAGATCAGCAGTTTATTAAATAATCAAACCAGCACTTCTGGCACCAAAATCCATGCAACGATCAAAGTAACAGAGATCACACTTTTTCTTCATTCTGTTTGAACTGAGCATTAACTGAAGCTCTTGACCTGTATCTGCACATTTTTTTTGCATTGCACTGCTGCTACATTATTAGCTGATTAGAACTGTATGAATGTGAAGGTGTACAGGTGTTCCTAATAAAGTGACGGTGAGCATATGATACTTAACAACACAGAAAAATGGCTGGAAAAAAAAAGACAAAATGGAACTGATGTAAAGGAGATTACATAACAGCTTCTAATACAAATTATAGCACATATCTAACCTTATGCAAATCCTACATCTAACCAAACATTGAAAAAAGAAGAAAATTATTATGACATTGTCATATGAGGACAGTATCATGTATTAATCTTAATTTATTGTGCATAATGAGATTGAACATTGAACAAAGTACCATTTTTAAAAGTACCATTTTCTCTATTAGTTCATAGCCATGATGGTATTGGCCCAGTCCGTGTAACAACAGATTTTAGTCAGAGAGAGCATATCCAAAGTCTCAGGACATGCCACCTTTCAGCTCCCCACTGCACAAAATAGGACCACCAGAGACAAGAAAAAGAGACAAGGAAAATAATTGAATCCAATTCATCATAACATAAAAAAGGGTATGAATCTGTATTATAACTGCTAACTAAAGTACTTGTTAGTCAGTAGTTGTGTACTTGAATGTAGGCTCGGATCCACTGCAACCCTCACTAGGATCAGGTTACTGAAGATGAATGACTTATAGCGCACAATAACAGAAGGGATAACCTGGGTCATCATCTACTGCTAAACAGCATACTGAGAATTAAAGAGGGTTGCAATTAAATAAATCACTGTAAAATGCTTTCACTCTTACAGGTCTACTGTGATTTTACCTGGCATGAAACCTGACCTCCCTTGGCACAGTACTTGGCACAAAGCATGTTATCAGTGATTTTGGAATCATAGGCCACCTCGTATTTTGAGAGTAAAAGTACAGTCAAATTTAGGCACCGCAGTACGGATGCATAATTCACTAGAAAAGATTAGATGAAACTGAACAGATGAAACTGTATTTACGTGTTGTTTTCATGAACTGCTGTAGGCTACGAGTGGTCCTCATGGTACTACCAAAACGAATCTGATGTTTTTATGTAAAAGACAAATTAGAACACTGCTTATTGTTAAGAGGAGAAAGAAGACAAAGAAGCAAAAGGAAAGGAAAAGGAAGAAGAGGACATGCCATGATCACTTTCCTCTGTCTTCCCTGTAAATGGAGTTACTTTTTTCCAAAGGAAACTTCCCCTGCCTCTTTACGCTCCTTTAGCTGCTTTTTGCATTGCTAGGTTAACTGGTTGAGAAAGATTCTTAGGACAGAGATAGCACATATGAGGCTTACAGTACCCAGAGCTGTATAAATTACTTAAGTGAAAGTACAAATGTGTCAAAATCTTACTCCAATTAAAAGTGGACATATCCTGCCAAAAATATGCTATTGTGGCTAATTTTAAATATTCTCAAGTATTAAAAAGTAAATCTTTTAACTGATAAAATTAAGCAATGCCATGCTTTTCATGCTGAAAGACTTTTATTACTTTTGAATATGGAACTGAAACTAGGCTTACATTATGTGGCCAAAAGTTTGTGGACACTTGCCCATAACACCCATATGTGCTTTTTAAACATTCCATTCCAGATTTAGTCCCCCCTTTACTGCTGTAACAGCCTCCACTCTTCTACTGAAACTTCGATTATGAGTATCTATGTACCATTTAAGAATTGTTGAATCTCTTGGTGGACCTTTGACACCAGGAGTGATTCTGCTTGTGCAGGTGCTCCATAAATATCAGTGAGAGGAATGACTTGTCACATCTATCACAATAGTCACAACGGAGCTCATCAGGATTGGCTGATTTGAGAGATTTCATAAGTTTGGCCAGACTTCTTGGATGAGAATGCACTTTCAAAATTCTTTGCATGAAATCCCTCTGGTTTGTTTTGTGAGTCTTTTAATAGTTACTGAGAGACGTAGACTTTTCCAGAGATGCATATATGTGGTTGGAGATTACACAGACAGGTTTCTCATCCACTGGACAACATACACTATATGGCCAAAAGTATAGTGTCCCCTCTTTCGGGAAGTCTTTCCACTAGATTTTGGAACATGGCTGTGGGAATTTCTGCCCATTCAGCCACAAGAGCATTAGTGAGATTGGGTACTGATGTCAGGCATGAAGGCTTGGTGCACAGTCAGTGTTCCATTCATTTTGAAGGTGTTCAGTGAGGTTGAGGTCAGGGTTCTGTGCACTGAATTTCATCCATACCAACCTTGGTAAACCATGTCTTTATGGACGTCGCTTTGTGCATGTTTGGGCTCCTTAATTCCAGTGATGGGGAAATCTTAAAGCAACAGCATATAGAGATATCATGAACAATTGTGTGCTTTCAACTTTGTGACAACAGTTTGGGGAAGAACCACATATGGGTGTGACGATCAGGTGTCCACATACTTTTGGCCATATAGTGTAGCTACACAGTGTGTTACAGCAATAACTTAGGAGAGATTGATTTTTTACTGTTGAAAAAGCAATCATCTATGTGGTTTACCTATGGTCATTTGTTATTAACCATTCTTAACTAATTCCAGAGCAGTATTTTTTTTTTTTGCTTTCTCTTACTAAATTGACCTCCACCACCACATGATTTTGCATGTGGACTCTGAATGCTTCCCAGCAAGTAAACTGCTGCATGCAGTACTGGCATCTCATGCTGTTCGGTTTTAAAGGAAGACAGAGGACAGTGGATAGATTTTAATCAACCGGACTTCTTGCGGAAACTGTGATGAATTAATTTGTTGCACAACTGCACTATTTGTCCTTATAACGCACAATAATAGAAGGGATTTATTTATAATCACACTATCCGTTGCACCCAGATGAGGATGGGTTCCCTTTTGAGCCNCATTTATTTCTGTAAAGCTGCTTTGTGACAATGTCCATTGTTAAAAGGGCTATACAAATAAAACTGAATTGAATTGACAGAAGAAAATTTGAAGGGGGAGGGGGGATACATTTAATTAAACAAATCAATAAACTACACTAAAATTCCATTGAATTACATTTTCCATTTCCATATTCTATTTTAGTAAAATTTATGCAAACTATTTTGTACTCTGTCATTGATACTATTGACTATTGTTTGTTTTCATGTGAAAGTGTGCAACATAACAGAAGTAGCATATTCACAGGTTTATTCACTCATCTTCGTAGAATCATTTCATGTGTTTAAATACACTACACATAATTACAATAGAATTCCTTGTCAACAAAGACAACTTGCACATCATGCTTTTCCCTGTAAGTAATGGCTGTTCTAATGTCACAACATTCTGGGAGGGGGAAAAAAAGTCAGGTCTAAATACATACAGGTAATCACTTTAAGAAAAAATACCGGCAGTCATATGGACATTCATTTTAATGCTTACTCATGGCAAACGATGAATATACTGGACAAGAAACCGATGTATAAAAATTATTGAGCAATGAATAATTTAAAAGCATTTTTAAACAAATAAGTTCAGGCTTTAAGGCATAATCAGTAAAAACAGTACATATGTGACTTGGGTATGTACTGTCAGATTTTTAGCCACAGAGTAAGCAAAGTCTTGAAATAAAAAGAACTGCTATTGGAAAATAACTATCCATGAGTAGGAACACACATGGAACACTGTGAGCATATGCTACTAGGCAGAGCACAAATGCAAATTAATGCCAACAGCTTGGAACCACTACACTAAATTTAAAAAGAAGTTGCTCCAAAGACATGGTCCACCTGGTACATTCACATGAGGTGTGTCCTTGATACGTGTAACCCAAAAGTCCTGCCAACTTTCCATTTCAAAGAAAAGGGGTCAAAACATTTCATCATAATGATTTCCACTGTTAAATATCCAGTGAACTACACTGAAATGGTTTAATTCAAACAGATCATTTCAAAAGGAATTAATCATTTATCACCATTTAAGTTAGTGAAATTCACCAAACAGTTTGGCCGATTCAAGGCTAATTCTAATTAATCTCGAGGAGGATTATCAAAACATAAAAGATGACGAATTATATACAGCAGACAACAAGACCACCAGTGTGTGTAGGTGACCAAAAAAAATTATACATGTATATTCACATCTAAATAAAGGGGCACATTCCATATGTTAATTCCAAACATTGTTGTTTCAGTTCAATGCCACAAGCTTTAAAAAATTATCATAGACTAGACTTCAGATGTATATAATGTATCTACTTTTTATTTAATATCATAATGAGTTATCTTGCTGAATAACTAAAGAAATCAACAGCGTTTGGAACATTTACAAGACAGGCTTCTTCTTTATAACAGGCTTCTTTTTCTTTCAAACTTATTATTAAATGATGACCAAAGCTTGAAACTGCTTGATTACGACTACTTTTCACTTTGCCACTACTTCCCATTCTGAAAACTGAGCATATGTAAAAATTCTCAGCATTGAGACAACTATTGCTCTAAGTGCAGCAAATGTGAGATAACAGGCTATAATATAATTGTAGAGGCTAATGGAGCCAATTCATCTGCACACACTAGAACTAGAGTAGTTATATATATTTTTAAGCAGAGTAAAGGAAATTTGTAATTCAACTACCTCAGGCTAATTAACCCGAAACTTTCAGAACTCTCCACGTGCATGATCAATGTAATGCTGATGTAAGTCTGTTTCCTGATTGAAAGAAATCCCACACTCAATGCATGTCAGGCTCTCTGTATCTCGAGAAGAAGCAGATAAAGGAGTGGCTCCTAATTCTTTATCACCCAAACACTCCTGGTGATGATCAATGAGATCTTTAATCTCAGAAAATGTCTTTGGACAAAGAGAGCAATGATAAGGCTCCTCACTCTTGTGGAGAGCCTGGTGCTCCTCGAGTGCATGTGGGGAAAGAAACATTTTGCTGCATTGGTGACATTTGTAATTTCGGTCCATCTGCAAATCAGCAGCAGTTGAAGGTAGTTTTGCTGGGGATACCAGGTTTGTGCTTGAGACCTGGAATTTAGCTGAAGATCCCGACACTACAGAGCTATTAAGCCTGTAACGAAGTTCAGTTGGGAGACGTCGCCGTATTTCATCATGCCAAATGAGATGCTGCTGTAGCTGAGATTCAGTCCAATAGCCACGACAGCATAGCGCACAACAGTGAGGGCGTGTCCTTGCTGCCTCTTTATGGGCATCCAACTGCTTCTCACTGGGAAACGCTTTACCACATTTATGACATTTGAAAAGGCACTTTGTACCGGACTCTAAAGGCCTATGCTGTAAAGGCTGCTCCTCCATTACATCTGGTTTATATGGTTGTTTCAGACTTCCATTATTTGCATTGCAGGACCGTTGATGGTTCTGTAGAGCTCCTTGGGATCCATAGCGCTTCTCACACCATGAGCAAGGAAAGGGTTTTATGCCTCCATTCATGCTTGCTGGTGGTCGTCCTCTGGTCCTCCTGTGCTTCTGCCATTTGTGTGCACGAAGACCTCTTGCATTTACGAATTTCTTGTTACACTGGAGGCAGTGGTATTTTATCTTTGGTTTGTCTCCTCCAACTGCCAAGGTAGTAGCTGTGGGTGGACTTGTGATTGGTATAATAGGTTGATCTGACACTTGTACACTAAGGGGAGGCTCATGTACCTGTTGCTTAGTTCCAACCTCAGATGGCTTGGCATGATGGGAGGCAAAGTGGGCTGCTAAGAGAGAGCCACTAATGAAAGATGCATCACAGTCTGGGCAGTCTAGGCTGCTCTTTGGAGAAGCACTGCTGAGAAGTTCAGTAAGTTTAAGATTTAGTTCTGGGTCAGGCTGGGCCACAATCGGTGGATGATATTTCTGGTGCCGACGGAGAACGCACAGATAGAAGAATCCCTTCCCACACAAGTTACATAAAAAAGGACCATTTTCCATATTTTTCCTTGACATTTTACTACTCTTTAATATAAATCTGGCCAACTTCTTGTCTTTATGCCATCTTCGGTGTGTACCGAGGGCAGAATTTGTAGAAAATTTCCTCCCACATTCTGTACAATAAAATGGAGCCCTGGCTGTTGGTTCTTCGAGTTTGCTGGGGGACACATTTACACATTCAGACTGTGACTCCATGGAAATGGGAGCTTTACGGTGAATTCTTTTATGAAAATTAAGTGCACCTACAACAGAAAAGCTTCTACCACAGTCATCACATGCATATTTCGTGTCAGATATAAAGGATGGTATTTTGAGTACTTTTTCAGACATGTCTTTCATGTTTTCACATGTCTGTTTCTGAACATTTTTATTTTCTTTGGACGCACTGAGATTGTCCAATTTCTTTTCTTGACACATTTCCACCTGTTCCCCTTTTGCTTTTATGCAGTGTTTTTGATGAATTTCTAATGATGTCTCACAATTGAAAACAATATGGCAGATTGGGCACTGTGATCCATCAGACTTGCTGGACAACTTTGTTTTTTCCACAGGAAGGCCTGTTTCATAGCCATGGCTTCTCATATGGAACTGAAGTGCCATGGCACGAGAAAAGTTTTTCCCACAGTCAGGACAACTATACATGTTCTTTTGCAATTGTTTAACCTGATAGTCAAATGACTTTACTGGAGGTGGGGTACCTTGGTTTTGGTGGATAAGCTTATGTTTAAGAAAGCAGCCTATAACACGATATGATTTATCGCAAACATCACATTTATACAATTTTGATTTGATGCGATCAGACATTACGTGAGGTTTATGATTGTGACTGCTCATCATACCTCTCTTACGACCTCGTCTTTTGCGTCTTACGTGTCCATTTTCAGATTTAAGGGTGGCTCCTGAACTGCTAGCGTTATCAGCACATTGTGGATGATACTGTTTATGATGAAAGAAGGCTCCCATAGACCAGAATCCTTTCCCACATTTTTTACAATGATGAACTTTAGGACCCAATAGCGTCTTACTTGGATTAAACTGCTCTGTCTTTCTGTCTTTGTCATTGTGAGAATTGGTGATAAGAGGTTCCTTACCACTGCACACTTTCCGATGGTTGTACAGAGTACTGAGGTTTGAATAACTTTTGTCACACTGTAAGCATTCATAAGGTTTCTTCATTTTGTTGTGATGCTGCTGATGAGACTGCAGAGCAGAGAGGCGAGAGAAATGCATTCCACATACATCACATTTGAAGCTGTTTTTCTGCAGATTTGCAAGCTGATACATAATAGACTTGTAGGGTTTTCTGTCTTCATGTTTTCCCAGATGAACGTAGTGAGAAGCCTTGGTGAAACTTTCATGGCCACATATCTCACATTTCATTGAAACTTTCCTGATGGGATTTGCTATGTGAATTTTTCTACGGTAACGTGATTTTTTCCCCATTCCTCCTCTGTGCCATAACATGTGACAGCGTAAGGAAACGGCCTTATCAAATGTCCGATTACACTCTGAGCATTCATGCTTCTTAGCCTCTTGTGAAGAACTTTGGTCCATCTCTGTGTTTCCTAATCCCTCATTGAAATTCACACAGTCTATCTGTACAATGTTTACATCAACCTCTGGATCTACTGTCTGAGAGAAGAGTACAGCTTCTTTGCATGGGTTCAAATTAAAGTCTTTTTCCTCTTGGTCTGATTCACACACCAACTCAAGATCAGGGTTTTGTTGGGAGATATGGTCATGCCTATGACTATCAGAAGCTGCTATGATGACAGGTTTAAAATCATTTTCTGTTTTATGATCTTCTGTGCTAAATGTTCCTTCATGCCTTAATTCTTTTACTAAAACATTAGTTTGCATGATGTTTTGCGAATACACTGTGGCTCCAGCAAAATGAGTAGCCTTGTCTTGGTTATTCTGGTATGACATAATTGTTTGTCCAGGAGAGGACTTTTGAGAACCCCCCTCCATAATGTCACCAAACACATCAGTGTGACACAGCTGATGTGAATGCAATGCAGAAGCACGAGAAAATCGACGACCACATTCTTGGCATTCAAAAGCCTTCTTCTGGAGCTGAAAGACTTGATGAAGGAAACTCTTGGCTGGCATCTCTTTACTATGAGTCAATCGTTGGTGTTTATTGTAGAATGTTAATGAAGTAAAAACTTTGCCACATTCCTTACACTGAAATGGCTGCTCATTACCGTGGAGCTGCTCTCGTCTTTTATGCCAACGTTGATGACATGCCATTGCCATAGGACGGTGAAAAGTCTTTCCACATTCAGTGCAGTCAAACGAACGCTTGACGCGCACCTTAACCGTAGTGCTTGAACAGTTGACAGAAAATCTCTGGTGTGTCCCAAGGCCACACATAGTGCGAAAAGATTTTCCACAGTCCAAGCACTCAAAAGGTTTTTTTGGAGACTCTTCTAACTGTTCAGAACTTGTGTCACCAGTGTCTTCAGTTTTAACTGTTACTTCATCACCTAGGTGTTTCTCCCCTTCACTGTTTCTTGACTTAAACAGCTTCTCCTCATGGCAACGGCGATGTGCATCAAGAGCCGATGCACGAGAGTAAGAGCGGCCACAGGTGGGGCACTGAAAGGACTTTTTCTTTAAATGGGCCAATTGATGGAAAACCGATTTTGAGGCCTGCTTGTGTGAACGCTGATGATTAAGGCACTGGCCAATTGATGAGTATGTCTTACCACAGTCTTTGCACTCAAAAACTTTTTGTTTTGATAAACCCTCACCAGTCTCCACAAATGATTCCTGTTTAATGATGTCATTACGGTGTTTAAGCTGGTGAGTAAAAAACTCTCTCGAGTTTGAAAATTTGCAACCACACAGTGCACAGCACAAAGTTTGGCAACCTCCGTCTGTGGAAACGAGCAGATTGTCCCACTGGGAGTCAGTGTCCAGACAGACTATGGGGCCATCATGGGTGTGCTCCCGGCGATGCTCCACGTACGCCTCCTTGTTCCCAAAGGCCTCGCTCTTTTCTTCACAGCAAAATGGCCAATCCCCTAAAAATAGAAAAAGGAAAAATGGCAGGTCAGGAAAAGTCCTGTTTCTAGAAGAAAGGGAAAGCAATCAAACCCCATGCATGAAAACTAAGGGTTAGGGTTTAGAAAACTAAACCAACAAACAAGATAGAAATCGACAGACAGTGTGTTATTCCGCTTTATACCGCAGTCATTTGCCAACAATTAATAAATGTTAAATTTATTAATAAATGTGTCACACTTTTTAATGGTTTAGAGTTAGATTTAATGTCAAAGAGACAAGTTAGTTTTGTTCTCACCTGTTATAGCTGGTATATAAACAGTCATTCCTTCACCAGCCTCTCTCTCTGTCTGTCTGTCTGTCTGTCATTTTACCAAGAATCTGTAAAGCTTAAACTCCTCTGCCTCAAGACTGTCCTATGCTGGGAAACTTTGACTGCCACAAAGCACTTACAATAAATGTTAAATAAATTCTACTAAAAAAAGTCACCATATTAACATTTATACAGTTTACTTTGTTACACAACATGTTTTAAAATCTGACTATTATTAGTTTTAGATTAAGTGGGGCTTTCTCCATACAAGTCCCTATGTTTGGGCTGTTACTATGGAAACAATTACGCGTTAGAACGAGCGCATTAATATTAAGCTGTCGTGCCTGGTACAGCCGGAACTACTTTCCGAGCCGTGCGGTTGTATGAAAATAATGCACACCTACTGACCAATCAGATTCGAGCATACAATTGCGCTGTGGTATAGATGTTTTTAAATAACAAAAAATCAGTTTTGCTGCTTTTTCCATATTAAATAACCTCTGAATGGTAATTTTTTAAATTTCCCTCTTTTCACCTAGATTGCATATTTCTTTATCATCTCTACTTGACTTCTTTAACATTCACGTTATATTACGATCTGCTGCGAGTCAGCTTGCCTAGAGACAAACGTGTCCGATGACATGCGTGAAAGAACAGTATAATGTTTATAAAATGTTAAAACTACATTTCCCATACTGCACTGCGGTACAGCCATCGAGGGCACATAACCCACGTGACCATCGCATTCTGTTAAATGCCAGATATTCGCCATTAAACATTAACGCCGCCGACGCGCCTTGACTTTGTGTTTAAGTTGCAATTCTTTTATACTAATAAAAAAAATCTGCCAAATGTGCATACATGTAAAAAGGCGTGTTTTTTCATAAACGTCTGAATAACACACGCGATTTAGGATTTAAATGACGCCAAAATGCCTGTGTCATTACTCATGCCGTTCCCTGTTTAAGCGCTGTACTCTGGAGTGTGTTCAGGTGCAGCTGATATCAGAAACGTGCACATTAACCAACGGGAGCGTGTTTAAAGCTCAGAGCTGGACGCGGGTCAGAGAGGCGCTCGTGCGCCGCGCGGTGTTGCGGCGGCCCTCCAGCTGCTTTGTTGGTAGTCAGGAGACTAGCCGCTTACCATCAGAGCGTTCATCTCTGCCCGAGAAATGTGCTCCTGTGCCCGACTGCTCTCCCCAGTTCTCCTCCCCGACATCGTCCACATGCACCGTCACATATTCACTTTCCTCCAGCGGCTCTTCTTTTATTCTTATCTGAGGAACTGCAGCGCTTAAAGGCGCCGCTGCTGCGGGCTCCTGGGCCTCCGGTGCAGGGCTGCCGGCTCTTCCAGCGCGTCCCACACTGCTGCTTCCCACTCCTAACTCTCTGTCACAGCTCGCCGAGGCCGCGCTGCTCCCCGGAGACGAGGCTTTTCCTTTATCCGACGACACTTTCTCGACGTTTATTCGCATCCTGGTCTGCTTCTCTGTGTAAACAGCAGCCATGTTGGTCCAGGAGAGAGGTCGGTCTCTCTCTCTCACGGAAACGCACAGTGCGTTTCGCGGGAAAGGACCTAGGAGGGGCGCTACAGCAAACTACCCTCTGTTGCTTTTACCACCGCTATTTCGACTGATCCCTCCTTCTGCGCTAGGATTGGCTTCTGACAAACTTCAGCTTTAACATCCGCTAGAGGGCGCGAGCGAGCCAGAGCACCATCAGTGCTGTCCTGTGGAACATGTGCGCGACCTTTCATCCAAAGCATGGACATTTCTCACTGACAACACTGTAATCACGTTCATAATCTTCTGGTGCATTTTTATAATCAGTGTAGTGGGGAAACTCAAAATAGACCATCATTAACCTATTACAGAATTTCTTAACACAGTTAATAAAGTCCCACACGAGGAGTGTTTAACTGTGTTCTCTGAAACAAGTGGCCTCTTAGAGATTTTCTATTCGTGTGGAAAATGTACATGTTAAAATGCAGCTGTAGGCACCTATAACACGTGAAAACTGGTCCAGATAATGCCTTATGAATTTCTCGTTAAGATAAATAAGAATAAAATATTCAGAATTTGGGATAAATATTGTATAAATAATGAAAGAAGTGACATTTGAATTTAACATTTAAATTCTACACTATATTTGCCATATTAAAGACATTTTAGGGAGAGTTAAATATTGAAAATGCTTACCACTGTACATTAGGAATACGATTTTACAGTCAGTCTCTATGTGCAATTATGTTTCTATTGCTTTATTTTCAGCCAATGATTAAATGGGTAGAGTATTGATGTTTTGCAATTTCGAGCTGATTTAAGATACTTGTAGATATTTAATATACTAGCACATCCATAAAGTGTTGCTTTAATATTATAAACGCACCTTTTACCGTCCAATTAGTGCGCTGCTTGTATGCGCTATTAACCAATCCAAACGCATAAGTCACAATACGGGTGGAAAATAATAAATCGGAATAACGTTAAATAACCTCGAGATGGACTTCCGGTCGAGTTCAGCAACATAATCCAACATTAAAAGGTCATCTGATGCTAGAGACAACGACGAGACTTGTAATACAAAAGAGAAAGCATGACCTTCTACTGGGATTGTACCTGAACAAGCTAGTGAAGATGTTTCATTAGGATTCTGTCTTCTGTAAACAGACAGCATGTCAAACTGTTACTCTGCCAGATCACAGAGAGGATGTTACTGTAGGCAACAAACAGACTCTTTATTTTACTCTCTGTACATATTTCTGTAACGTTCAGCATTTGTAAACGTAAATACTACCGTGTCTTAACGCTAAAGCCATGTAACACTAACACAGAGGGTTTAGGAATCGACATCACGTTGCATTGTGGGATTGATCCGCCATATTGTCTGCGGCATTGCATTCTGGTTTGGTTGTGACACAGAAACATTACCTGGTGAGGGACAGTTTCATTTTCATCCAGAAGCACCTCATTCGACGTGTTTTTGAGTGTTTACTATTGTAAAGTATCAAAAATCTAGCTGAAAGCTATTCACAAACACGATTACACGACTAGAGGTAAATAACATGAAATAAAAATCAAGCGGTTGAAAACTCAAGAAGTAAAAAATTCGGGTCGAGCGATCCAGAGAGAACATCCGGGATACTCAGAAAGGGCAAACTAAACAAAGAGGATCTAAACAAACTCAATCACAACACACCTGTGAGCTCATGGAAGGGGCATTCATTTATTATTCTATACACACACACACACACACACACACACACACACACACACACACACTAATATATATATATATATATATATATATATATA
>CM074945.1:7516728-7526762 GCA_037577455.1 Pangasius macronema | reverse complement strand
TAACTCACACAGGGGAAAAAAAAAATAAAAAAATAAAAAGAAATATATATATATATATATCTATATATATATATATATATATATATATATATATATATATATAGTTATAATATTATATTACAGTATGTTTTACTGTATTCATGGTGTTATTTCAGCTTTTTGACAAACACTCCCCACAACCAATACTGGCATTTTAGAAATTAACCAGGTCATGGGATTGAGGGATCTCAAATTCAGGTTCTGGAGGGCTAACAGTACTGCATGCTTTAGTGTTTACTCTGCTGCATCGCAAGCCAATCACCTAATATAGGGACTGATGATTAGAGGAAAAGACAAAACACTACTTGCTGAAGGCGCCTCGGAATTAATCTGCTGATAATACTAAAATAAGATTGTTTTTATGACCAAAGATTTTTTTTTATTCTGCTACTAGAAATGGTTTTTAAGTATAAACAATAATAATAGGCATAATAAAAAGCATGAATGGGGAACCACATATTAATGCAGTAGCATGAGAGTAGGCCTGTCATAATTATTACATAAATCACCTAGTACTTAGATGATTTATGTAATAATTACATAATCACCTAAATTTTTTGTGCCAGGTGCAATTGTTAGTGTCCACAACTGTATATTCCTATATAACTATATGTATAGTCTGTAAACATGACAATAAATTTCAGTTAAATCATATCACTATCAAAAGCTTTGATCTATGCACTACTGACCTAAAAACATGTAGATCAAGATTCAGTTCATTAGTAAAGAATTGTGCATTATTTATTTACATACAAATGGGTAACATATTAAAGCTGCAGGATGTAAGATTTTGGAAGAACATAGGTTATGCTCAGATATGTTTTAGTCTTTTGAAAGATTCATTAATGTGAACAAATCAGTATTGTTTATGCAGTCATTTCTTTCATTCGGGTGCTGCTTATGGGCTTTGCAACTGCATTCACTGAATGAAGGCTGACTGACTCCTGTATGAGCAACTCAGCAAATAGCACTTATATATGATTATCAAAGACAGAATTTACATAGGATTATATATTTGTGTGACATTGTTTTTTAAACATTCAAGAACTGTCACAGACCCTACTTTTTTTCTTTCCCTTGAGTCAGTAAATCTTTCGGTCATAACAGAGTTTAATGAGTCAATTCTGGGTAGATTTCAGCCATTTAATGCATGCAGTGGTAGTCTATGTTAGGGTGGAGTGAAATTTAGTCTTTTTCTAAGCACACACAATCATTTTATAACATAACACAAAATAGCAATGATTATTAACTATTTTTAAATAGTTGCTCGAGCTGTTTTTGTCTGTCATATGGTGGCATGATCAGGCTGTATATCAGGGCAGACTGAAACATATTGAACAAATCTGAATGATTTAACTGAATGGACTCAAATGGCTTTAGTTACTAAAAGGACTTTAGTCGTACTGCTTTCTTTCTCCACAAGTGCCAATTCAACAGATGTTTAGAGTGAATTTAGACCTCACCCCAAACCACATAAGAGTAGTATGTCCACGGTATTACAGAAGTGTTATGAGAATTAAAAAAAATCATTTGTGTACATCTACATGAATACAAAGTGAAAGAGCAAAACCTATTGGTCATTCTGCTACGTGCTGCTATGTAGGCTTGTGTCTACCGCACTGAACACCTTTGGAATGAACTGGAATGCAGACTGCACACCAGTCCTTCTCGCCCAACATCAGTGCCTGACCTCTCCTGCTCTTGTGGCGGAATGGGAAATTCCCACAGCCACATTCCAAAATATAGTATATAAAAAACCTTCCCAGAACAGTGGAGGTTATTATAACAGCAAAAGGGGGACCAACTTTGGGATGAGATGTTCAACAAGAACATATGAGTGAGCTGGTCAGGTGTCCAAAAATTTTTTGGCCATATAGTATATCTATAACACAGAATAAAGAACAAAACTGTCACCGCTCATTACTTCCAATGTGTGTATTTTTATTACCCTTTTTATCTGTGTTCTGGGTGTATTTTATTATCTACTCTGTGTAATTGTTCTCCAGCCTGTCAAAAATGTTGAGCTGAACAGGCATGACCTGAACAGTGTTAGAATGTTAGCTAAAACACAGAATAAATAATATACACACCAAGACTAGTAGATGCCCCAGATCACTCACTTTCACCCAATACACCTGAGTCTGAAATATTAAAATAGAGAAACACAAACACCTCATGTTAGTCACTAGCCAGCTATCATGAGTTCTCTTACTAAACAACTTTACAACTATGCAAATACTGATACAAATTCCATGAGACTTCAAATGCTAACTGTCATCTCTAGCTTCCCACCAAATTACAGAACAAATAAATGTCTTATTTGTTAAGCCAAAATCACTGACTCCCATTTGGTTGGTCTCTCACGCTCTTACACTCTCTCTTTCCTGGATCGAAACCATGCATCTTTCATGTCTGCAGTCAGGGCATGGTGCTTCACAATATCTGAGCTCGTGTTTGATGTATGTATACAAATTTCCTGTTAAATCTGAACTGACTGCCCTGACACAGTGCTGACTGTGAATTATTATTACAGGAACATCATAATTATCCACAGGTTTTGTTTTGTTTTGTGTTTTTGTCCATTGACTCAATAATGTTTTTTTTTATTAAAAAACAAAATCCTAACAATCTTACACACTGCAGCTTTATAAGGAAAAAAATACAACATAGAAAGTTTTACTAAGGTGTTGGGCCACCAGAAGCAAACAGCTTCAATATGCCTTATCACAGATTCTACAAGTGTCTGGAACTGGACTGGAGGTATGGAAGACCACTCTTCCACATGATATTATCTAAGCAGGCATCATCATAGGATGAAGGTGATCAGTCAGGGTAACTTTGTTTTGAGTTGCAGTGACTCAGTGACTCGCGAACCATGCCAGCACACTTATTTCAGTGTAAGACAAATTTTTTTTTACCTTTGTCACCCATCTGTAGTTACGGCTACAGTAAATCTAGTAACCATTTTGGGTGCTCCAGTAAAAATGTTTTCTGTTATACCACAGTTAGTTTTAATCCACTAGTTTGATTGTATAAAGCATTCCAAGAGAGATGATATTCAATATCATAGCACTGGGATATTTCACGGATTGTAACACTCTGCTTGTCTGTGTTGCTACATAAAATTCCAACTCTAATTCTAATCATTACATTGAAACCATTACTACACTTACTACATTACTACGGGCTGTCAGTCAATCTGTGTGTTGCATGACTACACACAACACTATCCAGCTGTGACTTCTTTGGGAACTATTTTGCACTATTGTGTCTGAAATGTCAGTCACTCAATATTAATTTCTTGTTCATAGAACTGTTGTATAAAAGCATTATCACACTCACAACTGTGCTACTGTATGGCTGAATAACAGCAGTACTAATATTCAGTACAACAGTAGTCTTGCTTGAGCAATATTGCTTATTTCAGTTGTTACTTGCACTATGTTTTAAGATGATTACTTGTCACAGTGTATGAGATTATCCCAATTAAAGCCTGGTCAAATTCATTGTTATACCTTGAGAAAACACCCTTTACAGGGCAAAGGAGAGTTTGGAGCTATTCTTGGCTGGGTAAGAGTATGGACTCTCCATTCTTCAAAGGGAGCTTAATATAATAAGGATATTTTTCTCTGTCCATTAGCATGCGTGGTAGCTTTGCAGCTCATTGGATGAGGGGCCAGGCACGCAAGCTGACAAGGTTGTATTTAGTAATATGAGAAAATACTTTAAATGATCAGTACATTAAATGATCTCTTGCTCAAACATGACATTTTGCATTTCAAGTTCCAAGTTATCCTATGCTGAGCTCCTGCTGGCAGTGTGAGGAATAAAATAATTTCTGACACGACCAGCACTTTGTTGTTGGCTGTCTTTGGTCATGGTGGCACTAAATCTGCTGCTGGTGAGCATATCACATTGTGTGTTGTAATACCAATCAATCTCAAGTCACAACCAAAGAAGTCTTTTACGGTGTGATTTTTTTTGTCAGTGACAGCAAAGTCAGGCCAAAAATTGTGTACAACCAACTTGTAATTGTAATTAACTTATATATTCTTTAGGACAATACAGTTATGGTTGTATTATAAAGGTAGTATGAAGTCAGCTGCAAAGACATTAACTCATTAATCACAATTATATGCAGGGCAATAGATCATCTGATAAACTTTTTTTTATCGTGACAGGCCCAACTGAAAGTTAAAGGAAACATTTAGTGAAAGTAGGTTTAAGACAGGCTATCACACATATCAATGTATAGACATATTGTATTGTGACTGACTTGTGTAACTGACAACCTTAAAACAAATTAATACTTTTTCTAATATCCAGTAAACCTTTTGTGAACAAATCATTGTGAAGACCACCATCTGAATTTGAAATACTTGCATGCCTTCGATTAGTCACCTATCTGATGGTGAAGGCCAACTGGCAGCTTCAAAGTGCTTAAATTATTGGATAGATGCAGCTTACTTTGTTGAATGGGTATCAGTTCATCAGAAGCCACTCCAGGAGCAACAATGTTCGGATGCACGACCACAACGTTGAAAGGCAGACCAGCGTGATCACAGCTGCCTTCGGAGTCATCATCTTCACGGGGGAAGCCGTCCTCCGAGACACGACCTCCGAAGGCGCCTTCAGGCGACTCCACTTTAATGTGCATGGGAGGCGAGCGCTCATACAGCAACCCGCCCTCCTCATAATATTCACTCATGGGTCACAGTCAATGCAGCACCATTCACAAAAGTGCTATCACACTCAGCCATAACTAGTGTCCACTGAGTGTGCACACTGCATGATTTGCCTCAGTTAAAGTCATATTCCAGCTCCAAAGTGATACCTTAGGTAACTGAAGAATGAAGCTATGAAAGTGCAGATGAATGGAAAACTATTTCCTGATATAGAGGACACAAACTGTCTTTTAACATAAGTGGCTTTGGACCAACTGGGGAGGCATATATTCTGGAGGAAAAAAAACACTGGACTAAAATTCACTGTGTGACCCTGTCTCAGAACTCACAAAAATTAACATCTATCTTTAAATGTAAAATAATAATAATAATAATAATAATAATAATAATAATAATAAAAAGTTATGTTTAAAAATCGAGATATAAAAGTAATCAACATGAGCAAGGTGTTATGCAGCGCCAATACTGAGCAATCAAGCTCATCTCAGGGAAGTCGTATCTGAAAACAAGGGGTAAAATCTGAGCTGATAAAACCGATTAAATATTAAAACAAGTCAGTAAACAACACAACACAGCCGGAGTAACACACCCAAAAAGGTGAATTAAACCATGACCTGTACTTAATCTGTCGCATCGGTGCTCCTTTTTCCTGCACCACATCCGCAATGGATGGGCATCCGGCATAAATTAGCTAAGCTAACAGCTAGCTAGCAGCCGTAGCTTGTAATTGGCAAATGAACACCGCTGACTGACTAAACCCGTGTTCACCGTAACTATCAAAAACAACGCTGTCTGAATAAGCGAGGTCGTTTCTCACCTTTGTGGCGATGGTTTAAAACTCACAGAAAGAATTAAAAATCTACCTTAACAACGTAAAGTCTATGTTGAAAATCTTTTGTGGCTAAATGTACACAGTTGGAGAGCTGTCGCATAAATGTGACGTCACATCAGCCCTGACGTCTGATGATAACAATGGGCTAATGAGCTATACACATTTCCTAAAAGTCGACAACAACAAAAACAGTTAATATGCTGTCATTAATTTAATTATTATTATGGCAAATATTTTATTCATAAATGTAAATATAATAATTCTAGGCCTGTAGTGACTTTCGTTCTAACTGAAGCCAAACAATACACTCTATTCAAACATCTAAAATAATAATAATAATTTTAAAAAATAATTTAAAAAAGGATTGTGCACTTTTCATGCCTTTTTACACAAATGTTTGTGTAATTCTATCTGTCCCTGTGGCTCCTTTCATTTTTGCTTGTCTTTGTTTTAATACACTCTTTATTTATCTTTTTTTTTCAGTTTCAGTGCTAGCTTAAATTTTTAATGGTGAATTTCTATAATGAATGTTTCTAGGTTGAATCTATATACTAGAAATGTTATAAATATAACTGTTTAATAAACTTGAACAACAATTAATGTTATATATAGAAAATCTACACCATACAATGCAAGAATTTACTTACTTATTTAAATAATAGGTCCATTTTTCAAAAGAATGGACTTGTAGATAACCCAATATAAAAATACGTTGCTCCTTTGACAGATGTTGGTTCCCACACAAGCCGTGTTCCAGAGATCTTTTCAGTATGTGAATTTGATAAGCCTTCTTTTTTCCATTAGGGCTTTGTCCTTGCAACTAACTAGTAAATAGATAAGTAAATATATTTTTAGATTTACCTACCTAACACTTGCAGAAGACCTACTTTATGGGGACAGTTGTGGCCTAATGGTTAGAGAGTTTTCCTTGTAACCCAAAGGTCGTGGGTTCAAGTCTCAGGTCTGGCAGGGATTGTAGGTGGGGGGAGTGAATAACCACTGCTCTCTTCCACCCACAACTGAGGTGAGCAAGGCACTGAACCCCCAACTGCTCCCTGGGCGCCGTGGCAAAAGGCTGTCAACTGCTCCGAGTGTGTGTGTGCACTTGGATGGGTTAAATCAAGAGTACAAATGGTATGGGTTACTATACTTAGCCACACGCCACGCCACTTCACTTCAACACATACATAATATGTGCTGGGCCCATAAAGTAGTTTTTTTTTTTAATGATTTATTTAAAAAAAAAATCCTTACTCAGTCAGGACTTTCCAGTTCCCTTCCTTAAAAGGTACTCTTAATTTAATGTGTTCCCTGTTCTAAAGCAGCTAATTAAACCAGATTAGATTTCAATCAGGTATGACTTGCTCTAACACATCTGATTTATTTCCTCAAGGGCATGGTAGTGGGCTTATGAACAGTTTCAGTTAAATAGTTTAATGGAAAATACTAAATGCTAATTCTGTGAAGTTTGGATAGAAATACACAGTTCTTAATGCAATAACATGTAATAATGTGTATTACAACCACAGAAAAACAATCAAATCCATTGCATTGGTTATATTAGACTATGCTTCATTAAAAGTAAAAGATTAAGCATTAAAATGAAAGAATAATGAGTTCATGAAACAGTTGATCTAAACTAAATATAGCTGTAAATTTATCTTTGCATGGCCATCTGTGCATTCGCAAGCAGGCAAATCATTAATCTGTGGAGTTAAATAATTCAGAGATAAGGGGAAAATATAAAAGCTATGTTTTCCACATAGCTTTCTGCCAATCAGCACTGACTTCAAATATGAAGTGGATCATTTTACTCTCTCTGTTTGCAGTGGCATGTATGTTCCAATTGTATATTTCTGTTTTGCATATTAATAGAATTTGTTGAGATTTATTCTGTTTCATATTCTGGCTTATATATTTCTGGTTTGAAGTATTATATATAATATATAACCTGCATTTATTATCTTTCTTTCTTCTCCCCACTACAAAGTCACTGCCCCTGTTGATGAGGAGGATAAGATTGTTGGAGGGTATGAGTGCAGAAAGAATGGTGTGCCGTACCAGGTGTCTCTGAACGCTGGATACCACTTTTGTGGAGGCTCTCTGATTAGCAGTCTGTGGGTCCTGTCAGCTGCTCATTGTTATAAGTCGTAAGTAAAGTCCTTTTCACGTAAAGTCCTTTTCATTTTTTATTGAGTAATTTAGTATTTAGCAGTATTGTTCCGCATACACTTAAATTTGTAACTCAGACAGAAGTTTAATACTGTTTCCACTGAAGTATAGAGCCTTTTCATTCTATTTCCAGCATAGGTTGTATGCACAGGATTACTAAGACTGTTTGTGTCCTTTTAATTAGGAGTATTCAGGTGCGTTTGGGGGAGCACAACATTGATGCCAACGAAGGAACAGAGCAGTTCATTAGCTCAGCGAAAGTCATCAGGCACTCCAGTTATAGCAGCAGCACTCTCAACAATGATATCATGCTCATCAAGCTTAGCAAGGCTGCCACCCTGAACAGCTATGTGGCAACTGTGGCTTTGCCCTCTGGCTGCGCTTCTGCTGGTACAATGTGCCTCATCTCTGGTTGGGGAAACACCCTCAGCAGTGGCAGTAAGTGCTCACTTACTCTTCCCTTAGGATGACACAGTACTTCTTACATAAGCAAGTTTCCCCCTTCTTACTACATAAGCGTAAGAAGAATAAGAAGAAGATTACAAGAATAAATGGCAACAGCTTACCAAAATGGCTCATTAGGAACACTGTACATTATAATGTGGTTATAACAACTGTGACTATAATAGGCTACCATGTTTCTTTTAAAAGCAAACTACCCTTCCAATCTGAGGTGCTTGGATGCCCCGATCCTGAGTGACACCGTTTGCAAAAATGCTTACCCTGGTCAGATCACTTCCAACATGTTCTGTGCTGGCTTCATTGAGGGAGGCAAAGATTCTTGCCAGGTAATGAGATTATGGCTTGAACAAGTCTATCAGTGAAAGTCATTTTCATTTAAAAATACAAAAAGATAAACATAAATACAATTTAGTGTTAATAATATAAAGCATACACATCAAATATCTAATTATAAATTACCTCATGATAAATTAGTGTCCACATTCACAAGTGAAAACCCAAATAGAACATTTGTGCTACTTCTTTTGTGCTCTCATTAATCACTAATCCATTCCCTTCCTGCCCCCTCCCTCCCCATTTTCAGGGAGATTCTGGTGGCCCAGTTGTGTGTAACAAACAGCTGCAGGGTATCGTGTCCTGGGGTTACGGCTGCGCTCTCAAGAATAAGCCTGGTGTCTACGCCAAAGTCTGCAACTACACTGCCTGGATCAGGAACACCATGAACAGCAACTAGTACCTTCAGATGTTGCATTTTGTAATGTTATGGATGCTCATTACAATAATAGCAAATATATCTGAATAAATAAACTGAATAACTTTTACCTCCGCAAAGAGAAATGCACATGAGTGATTTAATCTCAGCCAAGTGCTCCATGGAAGAGCAAGTGAAAATATGTAAACAATACATTGCAGAGTAGAGGTTAGGCTTTGTCCACACCACAAATTTAAAAACTGTTTTAAAAAACTATTATTTCTTGCCCTTTTGCCTCTCCAGCCATACTAAAATGGCATTTTCAACTGTGAAAAACACAAATAAAAGCAATAAAGTCCCAGTGATGGAACTTAGGTCTAAATGGTTTTAGCGAGCATTGCATAGTTTCATATGATAAAACATAGTTTTAATGCCATCACTATTATTTCAAATTTTGAAAAATAGCAAAAACAAAAGAAAAACTTCTCTTCAGATTTTAGGTATCCAAAAGAAAATCATGGGTTCGCTGCAGTGTGCTTTTTTTTTTTTTTTTTTTTACATTTCGCTTGCATAACTAATGATAGAATTCCTTTGGAAATATATTTTTTTTAATTAACACTGTTCCATTAGTCACTATGCATCAAAAATATTGCAGAGATTTAAACAGGAGGACGCAAGCTTGGTGTGGTGGCAAATATAAATTGTATATCTTTCTAAACGGTCTTAAAATGTTTGGATAATGAGGGGTGTTGTTAGAGTTTTGCAAGTATAATTCCTTTACATGTTCACATTTACAAGAAAACTAGTTCAGGGTATTTGCCACTCCAGCTGCCACCTCAATTCCCCTGGCTACAAGATATGGCTATAGGGTAAACTACTAAAACATGTGACCTAGATATTTTCCAGGAAAAGAGAAAAATATCTATTATTCATATGCTGATCTACACAATTATCCAGGAAAGTGAGATGCACCTCTGGTTATGCATGAACAGCCAATTCAATTTGAACACAACACAATATCTGGCTTGACACTGCATCAAAGTCAAAGTCAAAGTCGTGTTTATTGTCATTTCAGCCATATACAGTCAGGTCCATAAATATTGGGACATCGACACAATTCTAACATTTTTGGCTCTGTACACCACCACAATGG
>CM074945.1:7469769-7483947 GCA_037577455.1 Pangasius macronema | reverse complement strand
TCAGGGTTAAAATTGTGAAAGAATGGTTCAGAGAGCATAAAGAATCATTTTCACACATGAATTGGCACCTCTGAGTCTGAGGATCTTGACCAAAAATTGTTGTACCACTTGATGGAAATAAATGTTGTGATGTTATTTCCATCAAGAGGTGCAACAATTTTTGGTCAAGATCCTCAGACTCAGAGGTGCCAATTCATGTGTGAAAATGATTCTTTATTCTCTCAAGCAACTGAACATGGTATGCGAATTGTCTCCATGCATGTTGTTATTGCCTATAGCCTATGGTATTTTGTATACTTGAAAACAGAAGTTTGCAGATAGCAGGTTTGTTTACAAAAAGGATGTCTGCATCAGGCAATTTCCAAAACCTGCCACCTTGATGGCAGTATCATACTGAAATTGGAATAAAGGCATTCTGATAGGTGCCAAGATATTGTCATAAATTGCCACAATTTATTATGAACGGATCAGTATTTTTTAAAGCTTATTATTATTTTTATCATTATTATTATTATTAGTATTAGTAGTAGTAGTAGTAGTAGTAGTAGTATTTCTTACTGCTCATGCTATACTGAGAAACCCAAGTAAAAACATTCATATATGATGCATGCATTGTGCAAAAGATGCATATATTTGTTGATCGAAATTAATCTTCTTCTACCAGTTGTGTTTTTGTACAGAAACTTAAAAGAATAAAACATTAAGTAAAGAAATTGTGCTTTTGAAACCATTGTGCTTTTGAAAACAAGTTACTATCTATGCAGTATTTAAAAAGTTTGAGAATGATGATTGGCTTCAATTATTTAAAGCTTGTGTTCCTTTCTTTCCCCTATAGATGTGAAAACCCTGATAGAGGAAGAATTCCAAAAACAAATACTTATGGAAAGTAATGAACTCAAGATTTCAAGAGAGTTGTACCATCCCTCAGGGAACAATACAGATCTTTGGGACAGTATATGGAAACCCATTAATCCAGCCTTCTGTTTGGCCTGTGATACAATGTTCCCTGATAGGTTGACACTTGAAGAGCACACATGCCCTTTTGTAAACTTTATTTGCTCATGTGGTGTTAGTTTCCTTAATTATCCTGAAATGTGGGCCCATAGTACTTTCCACAGCCACAAAGGTTCTTGTGTACCAAGTCATCAAAGTGCCATCCAGAGCAGGATAACTGCTACTAAAGAACAAGAGTCAAAGTTGAAGTTGTTAGAGACAACAGCAAAGAACCTTGGTCTTGTTCAGAGCACTGCTCATTTTGCATGTTTGCCTTCTCCTAAACCCAGGTACAAAAGTGGACAAACTATAAACCTGTGGAAGAATTTCAAGCCAGTTGTGAAACTGGAGACTATTCGGAGATTTTACTCCAAAGGAAAATACATGTGTGCAATATGCCAAGAAGTCTTTTGCAAACAGGACCAGCTCATTGAGCATGTTAACAGTCACTATAAGGCCTACATTTATGGTTGCAATCATTGTGGGCTGCTTTTGATTGGAAGTGTTCCCCCAAAACCTTACCACAGGTGTGGGTCATTTCAAACAGCTTTTTTGAAAAGGTTTACTATTGGCCAAATGCAGAGAGACCCATTGTTAGCTGACTCCTATCCTTGTCCGCATTGCTCTATAAAATTTGGTCATCTGGGGAACCTTAGCAACCATATATACCTCAACCACACCAACATAATCAATAGTCAGGAAACTTCAAAGACATTTTCTCAAGTAAGAAGTGTGACGGGATTTCACAGGACTTTGGACAGCATGCCAAATGAGATGCAACAAAATAAAAAAATGAGTTGTGCCCTTTGTGGGAAAAGATACGACACAATCAAGATGCTTGGGATGCATTGGTGCAAAATTAAGGTGACTTTGCTAAAGCCTGAGGCAGTAGCAAAGATGTCTACCAAACAAGAACAGCAAAGATGTGATCCAAATTATCTGACAAAGAGAAGCTGCAGTGAAGTGACCTTTCGATTTCAAGACATCTGCAACATCAAGACCTATGATTGTGCAAAGCTATTAGAAATAAAAAGTGAGCCAATAGAAGTGAATCTTAAAATGACAACTTTTCCCCACAGTCTGTCTGTAAAAACTGAGTCTGAATTGCAGAATGATGATTATGGATTTAAAAAGAATGGATCCACCATCTTACCAAACAGTATGAAATCTGAAGAAATCTAAAGTGTTGTCTTGGTAGGATACATTAGGATGAAATAAGTAATTAAAACTTCCTTAGAATAATTCTTTTACTTTGTTAGGTGTCATATTATTTGTAATTGCTTTATATTATTGCTTTGCACAAACCAATAAAAGTGATATAGTTTTTCCATCTTTTTGATTAACCCATCATTCATTAGTCTCTGGTGTGCTTGTTCTGAGCTTCGTACCAAGTAATTGTGACATGTGGATCCATGTGCAAAGAACTTTATTCAAAATGCAGACCCGGTCAGGCAATTGAGATATGTTCTCTCTGCGCAAGGTCAACACTGTACAAAAACTAATGGACACAAAAGGGTATATCAAGCAATCTCAACTAGAACACAAAACACTTTGACCTAATTAGACAGACTAAAAAGCAAACCAGTGATTGGGGCCAAAGACTGGGAAGGAGATGAAACTAATTGTAAATAAAAATCCACATGGCAGATGTCAAAAAACAAAACACGGTCCCAGTACATATCATGCTGGAACAATAGCTGGGTGCTGGGAAAGGGGAATACATTACAGAAATTCTCTTTTCTTATATAGCACACCCAAGGTCCTAGACTCAGACCCTAATGCTAGTTATGTACATAACTCTGGTTGCATGAACACTGGATAACCTCCAGGGGCACACAAAGTCACAAAGTGAACATGACTCAATATTTAATGTAAATACAGTAGCTACATGTTCATAGATTCCTTTGAACCTTGCCAAATTTCTGGCAGGACGGTGATTGTTCTGAATGACAAGAAACAATGGTGGATATCTGGTGTTCCTAGAACCACAGTTACATGCGTAACTAGTGTTCATGTGGCACACAAAGATTTACTACCTTCATAAAGGCTGTGGTAAGTTACTGTGCCAGCAGTGAGATGCTGCAATGGTTGGTACACCTTCAATGCAGATGGGGATTTTATGCTGTCTAGTAGTCCCTGGTGCACTGGATTCAGACGATTCCATGCACAACATTTAACAGCTGAACAATTTCCACCTGAGCAACGTCTTTGTGTTAAGGGCTTTTGTATTCAGAAATATCTCTACCGTGTACTAGTCCTCCACCTGCTGTAAACTCCAAGGGGCCACTCAAACTGATGCAGGTAATCTGGCCGAGTGTGCCAAATCATTCTATCCATTTGGGTCAACAGATCTGTTCAGGGAGGAAGCCGCCAAGTAATTCTATCCACTAGTGAGTGCAACAGTGGAAAGACAGACACAATGTCTCAGATGTCTAAGAACTGGCAGAAAAAAAATTGATGGCTAAACAATCCACCCTCAGTTCCAACTAATTGATGTATTCTCCTGACAGTGGGGCTCCACCTGCTTCCTTTGCCACTGTCAGCGCACACTGTCTTTAGAACTGATTGTAGTGGTGTTTGCCCTTGGCTCCATGTAGCTTAGACACTGGATGCATGAACGTGAATCCTGCAGCATAGTTCATTATCCACTCAGACCTGAAGCTGGGTACACTGGAAACCAGGAAGCTGAAGATTTAAATCTTAGGCTTAAATTAAAAAACAGGTATTCCATTTTCATTAGACTAAGCTGCTACTACACAAATCTTTTAAATTACATTGTGGCAGAAGGTCTGAAGCTGCCTTTCCAGACATTTCAAGTACAAAAGAAGAGTAGTAGTAAATTAATATCTTACTTGAAAAGAAAGTGAAGTTTATTTCACTCTTTAGCATAGTTATTGCCAATGTAGTATAAATGAAACAAGTGAAACATAATGGGTACACAGGCACAGTTAAAATTCTTCCTTAAAGGTCTGAGACAATGCTGAATATCGGGTAGGTTCATTCATTCTTACTATTATTAAACTTTGTATGTTTTACTTGCGTCTGTTTCTCTCTTGTCACGAAAAAGTTATACAACTATCAATGGATTCACCTAATTTGAAGTGAATTAAATAATTCAGAAAACAGGCAAATTATTACTATATCTTATCTTGGTGATGCAGCCATCATCAAGTGCTATCTCAATTTGAGATTATTTTTCTCCATTGGACTGATGCCCCATTTAATAGAATTATTATGAAAAATAATAATAATTTATAATATTTAATAGTAATAATTTACCTATCTACATACCCTACACCAGACACTCTATCTTGCTGTACTTAATCTCGCTTACTGAGAGATTCCAATTCAGTAATGGGCACTCCTCCCCCTCCACCGACTGAGTCAAAACTGCACCAGCCCTCTGTCTGACTTGTCTATCTGACAAACAAAAGGGAGAGAAAAATCAGGACAATGGAACAGTGGGCCTGCACACAAAACCGCTTTTACCTGACAAAAAGCCTGCTCTGTCCACTGGGCCAGATCTGGCTCTCCTGTTTTTTAGTGAGGTCAGTCAGCAGGCTGGTGATGTCAGAGAAATTATCAGACCAGTCTGGTCATTCTTGTCTGATCTCTCTCATCAACAAGGTGTTCCAGCATACAGACACTCCTCTCTCAGGATGGCTTTTGTTTTTCGCACCATTCTGTGTAAACTCTAAAGACTGTTGTGTGTAGAATTCCCAGGAGATTAGCAGATTCTGAAATACTCAAACCAGCCCATCTGGCACCAACAACCATGCCATAAAGTCACAGAGTTCAGAATTTTCCCCATTCTAATGTTTGATGTGGACATTAACTGAAGCTCTTGAACTGTATCTGCATGCATTGTGCTGCTGCAGCGTGATAGGATGACTGAGTAGATGCATAAATTGCATAAGTGCGTAAATAGTAGATGTACACATTCCTATTAAAGTGGATGGTGAGTATTTTGTCATTGAAAATTTTTTTGTAGTTTCTGCGCTTGCCATCCATCACGTGCATTTCCTTTAAAGTCTCCGCAATGTTTCTATTCCCTATTGTTTTCTATTTCTGTTCTCCTTGTTTCACATACCAGGAGGCCTGGTCACCTATCTCATGTGGTTTGTGGTAATTCATTTATAAGCTCAGTGCAAATGAGCTCAAAGCAGAGAGCACCTCCACACACAGAAATGTGCACGCTCTTTCCTTCCCTTGCGTACACGCACACACGCACATGCACGCACACACTCCTGGAGTGTGAACTTGAACAGGGGGAAAGCTGCAAGTTAGTGATGGCCTCTTTTCAGTTGGTTTGTTTATGTTGAGTTTTTTAAAATGCCCTTAAAAAATGCAGTGGAAGCAATAGATGCAAACCTGGAGCTCGGCTGAAATTCCACCTGTGTCCTGAGTCTTCCTCCGCACCCATACACACTGGGTTCTACAATAACCTATCCTTAATAACTGAAAAATATGGGTGGGATAGTGCAAAATTAGGGGAAGGGGAAATCCCAGAGAGGAATCCCCATGAAGAGTGGAGTGGTACATAGTGAAGGTACACTGTGCCTCGCTTCTGCAGGACCCATCTACAAACATTTCTCATACCAATGTCCGAAACCCTGACCAGTTTGTCCCAAGAATTAGTGGATAGGTGAGGCAAGGACTAACGGCCACCTCTAGTCTATGCTTTTGCCCCCCAGGATTTAATAATGCCTGGCACCAGTGGATATTCATGAACATCCCTCCTCGCTTTTTGGCCTGCTTCTGAGCAATTGCACAAAGCGCAGTTTGAGGAGGGCTGACGTGGGACTTAACAAACTTGCTAAGTGAAGTTTCCATGACTGGGTCTGGTACCTCCTTCTGGGTTTTGGCACCACTGTGGAACCCTGGTGTGTGTGGGTGGGAAGGAGGATTTGGGAGACAGTTGACCATTGTTTTTTTTAACAAAACATCATGTCCATATTTCAAAAACTCAACCAAATTTCCTGGGCCCATATAATAATTCAAATGGGAAAATCCCAAGTCACTTATCCCAATTCTGAGCATGCACAAACTTGTGAATCATATTTTTAAAGGTTTGAAATTAAATCGTTTGATTAGTCCTTCCAATTGAGGATAGTAAACACTGGTACGAATTGACAATCCCTAAGAATTCATAAAGTTTGAGAAGTGTGTGTGACATGAAAGTAGTGTCCTGGTTATTCAGAATGGTTAGCCAGAAGCACAGCTTCCGGCAACTATGTTGTATTACCTACCATAACTAATTCAAAGCGACGCCCTTGTGTACTCCATTCTAATGGCCCAAGGAGCTCCAAAAGCATTTCCCTGTGGCTCATTGGCCTCAGCAACTGGGTGCTTTCCTTATTTATTTGGGTGTCCTGCGTCACTCAGCAGAGCATATATTTTTTCCCATTTTTCTCCCCAATTTGGTCACCTGTCAATTCCCAACCACCAGCCAGTTCTCCCTATACGTGGCATGGGGGAACTACTGCTTGTGCTATGTCAGATGGCAGCATTACATAATCTGAGGAAAGTGCTATCTGCCCTCCCATACATGAGCTCACAGATGCCCACAACTATTGACAGGGATTGTGAGTATGCCATCTGTCTCACTCAAAGAACAAGGCCAATTTTACTGTCTTGGCTAAATGACCATCAATTACTCTCACTTGAATGAAAATGTGTTTTCAGGATTCATCTTGTGACTGCTTCAAGGCGAGGAATCCACTGAAGGCATTCCCCACAGAGAGTAGGGGGTCAGCCTTCCCCACTCTTCTGACTTCTTCTGACTGTTCATAGACTTCAGTTCAGCATTCAATACAAACATTCCTCAGCACCTGATTGGAAAGCTGGGTCTGAACACCTCCCTCTGCAACTGGATCCTGGACTTCCTGACTGGGAGACCTCAGTCAGTCCGGATCAGGAACAGCATCTCCAACTTCACCACACTGAGAACTGGGGACCCACAGGGCTGTGTGCTCAGTCCACTGCTGTTCACTCTGCTGACTCACGACTGTGTAGCAATGCACAGCTCGAATCACATCATCAAGTTCGCCGATGACACGACTGTGGTGGGTCTCATCAGCAAGAACGACAAGTCAGTATACAGAGAGGAGGTGCAGCGGCTAACGGACTGGTGCAGAGCCAACAACCTGTCTCTGAATGTGGACAAAACTAAAGAGATGGTTGTTGACTTCAGAAGAGCACAGAACGACCACTCTCCACTGAACATCGGCGGTTCCTCCATGGAGATCGTCAAGAGCACCAAGGTTCTTGGTGTTCACCTGGCAGAGAACCTCACCTGGTCGCTTAACACCAGCTCCATAACAAAGAAAGCCCAGCAGCGCCTGTACTTTCTGCTAAGGCTGAGGAAAGAACATCTCCCACCCTCCATCCTCACTATGTTCTACAGAGGGACTATCGAGAGCATTCTGTGCAGCTGCATCACTGCCTGGTTTGGGAATTGCACTGTCTCAGATTGCAAGACTCTGCAGCGGATAGTGAGGACAGCTGAGAAGATCATCGGGGTCTCTTTTCCCTCCATCATGGACATTTACACCTCACGCCACCAGCATTGTGGATGACCCCACACAACCCTTTCACACACTCTTTACCCTCCTGCCGTCTGGTAAACAGTACCGAAGCAGTCGGTATAACAGTTTCTTCCCTCATGCCATCAGACTCCTCAATACCTAGAACTGGACTGAAGGAACACACACATACATATATATACACACACACACAACTGAGCATCCTCCATCCTCTATGTACATGTTTTACACATGTTTTGCACATGTTCTATGCTACTGCTACCATTATATTTACACTACCTCAGCTAATTATATCGAACTTTGTAACATTTGCACTATTGTCACTTGGTCACTTTAAACAGAACGCGTACTGGTTGGCGTTGTAGTCATTGTACTGTCTTGTGCTGTCTGCACATGTTTGCACTTGTGCACTT
Source organism: Pangasius macronema (assembly GCA_037577455.1). Taxonomy (NCBI): domain Eukaryota; kingdom Metazoa; phylum Chordata; class Actinopteri; order Siluriformes; family Pangasiidae; genus Pangasius; species Pangasius macronema. The sequence continues at coordinate 7,475,996 of CM074945.1, read as the reverse complement.
TATGTATAATGTATAATTTATGTAGTCCCTGTAGTTCTGTGTTGTTCTGTGTTTGTCTTATGTAGCACCTTGGTCCTGGAGAAACGTTGTTTCGTTTCACTAAGTACTTGTATATGGCTGAAATGACAATAAACTCCACTTGACTTGACTTGACTTCTTAACGACCAGCAAGTATATGGTACATCCATGCTGGCACATTGCTGGAGCTGTGAGGAAGTGCCTTTTCACTTCCATAACTAGACATTGATCCTGGATGGTGCAGGTTCTCTGCAGCTCCTGAGACTTCCTGAACACCAACCTGTTTGGTCATAGAAAGAGGTGGAGAACTGGAAGGAGTGGTGGGAGAGATTGGGAGGAAACAGGTCAGCCAAAAGCCTGGGGCAGAGAAACGGGTTTAGGAGGGAGAGCTCCTCATTTCTGAGAAGTGGACATAGGAGTAAACTGAAGTTAAGAGAGAGAAAGTGAGTGAGAGAAAAGAGGGTCTGTCTACCCTGGATATACTGCCAGGTGATTGTCTGCCAACTGGATCACGTCATTCAGTGCTACTGCATGGTAGCACTGGACACACTCAGCTGTTTCCACAGGCAGGCACATGATTAATTGCTCCAGCACCACCTGGTAAACAACTCAAGAACAACAAGCTGACAACACACCCTTTGTTGGGTAATTACCACCGGCAGGCGTCCTGGAGGGTTAATGATCTGAACCATGGATGCGGTAGTTCTGGAGTGTGACCGACCTGGTGCAGAATCATTTTATGAGATCTAAAAATCTCCTTTGAAGCCTGATAGAACTCCACTGACACCTGGTTTCTGTGGGAACCCTATGGTAGATTCAAGTACAGTGTTTTAATGTGAACAAAGATTAATGCTTTCATTGGACGATAAGCTTTGATCTGTCATTTTGGGTCCTGTCTAGATGCATGGCTTCAATGGGATTCAGTGTGTGGGTGAGTTGGTTTTGCATAGAAAAAATATCTGTGTTTGTGGCACAAAGGTTAATTAAACAAAAAAGCAGAAAGTGTTTGGTTGCATAAGTGTTCAACTCTAGGGTTAATACATGGTAGAACCACTCTTGGCTGCAATTACAGCTGCAAGTTTCCTGTGATATGTCTCTAGCAGCTTTATTCATATGGATCATGATATTTATCCACATTCTTCTTGGCAAAATTGCTCAAGCTCGAGGTGAATGGATGGAAACCGTTGATGAATGGTGAAGTTTTGCCAAAGATTGGATTGAGGTCTGGGCTTTGACTTGGCCATTCTACCACATTCAGGTTCTGGGTTTGAACCACTCCAGTGTATCTTTGGCAGTATGTTTATGGTCAGTGTCCTGTTCAAAGGTGAAGCTCCGCCCCAGTCTCCAGTGTCTTGCAGACTAGAACCGGTGTTCTTCTTGGTCTGCCATGTTTCCAGTTTCCCAGTCCCTGCTGAAGAAACCACCATGCTTCAATGTGGGGATGGTGTTCTCAGAGTGTTGAACAGTGTTGGTTTTCTGCCAAAAGTAGTACTTTGTGCCAAATCTAAGAAGTTCAGTATTAGTTTTCTCAGACAAGAGAATCTTTTCGCACATGTTTTCTGAGCCTCCAACATGCTTTTGGGAAACTCTTATAGCTTTTTTCTCTTCTCATCACCCGTCCATAAGGCCCAGCTTTATCTGGGCTGTGATTGACCAGATCTCTCCAGCTACTTAAGATCTCTTCAACTACTATCTATGTTTTTATCTGTAAATAATTTTGCAAATATGTTGATCCTTGCCCCCATTTCAATATTATGGGCTATTTTGTTTAGATACTACATGACATTATCCCAATTGAGTCCATTTCATTTCCAGGACGTAACACTACAAACCATGTATGCAGAACTTAGGGGAAAAGGCCATTTCTGACTTTGAAATATGTAGAGGCCAGGTAGCACTTTCCTCAGAGAGTGTAATGGTGTCCTGTGAAGCAGAAGTTTGAAAAGGTGCTGTTGGTGTGTTCAGGCCACAGCTTGACTACATTCAAGCGGTGGATGTGGATGCTAAGGCACTAATTGCACACTGCAAATTGATACCCCCTGCTCATGGCCAAGATCTGGCCTGGGTTTATCACTTTCTATTCCTTATCTCACATTTATGCCAGGGTTAGGGTGCAACTTTTAAAAAACAGTTAAGTTGTTGTAATGTTTTTATTTAATACTTTGTTTTGCAAACTTCAGAGAATAATGTTCCTCCTTAAAGACAGCAAGTTTATGCTTTAAAATTCTAATTTAAGTAGCAAATGTCAGGCACCAACAGATATCTTGGTTCCAAGGACCCACAACCAGCAGCTAGAAAAGTGCAGTCTGAAACAATGTCTGAAATGGGAGCAGAAGCAAGTGGACCATAAGCAATGATTAAACAAAGATCATCTGTTGCTTCCTGTCCTAGCCATATCTTGTTTGATTCTCTTATATGATTGTCATGTAATTCCTAGCACATAATCATATACAGTACTGTGCAAAAGTCTTAGGCACCCTATTTTTTTTAGTACAAACTTTATTATAGATTTTTATTTTATGACTTCTACATTGTCATGTCAGTACAAAGATACATTAGTTTTCCAGCACAAAATTAAATGTTACAGAAGAATGTTTGTATGTAAGTAAAGAAAACAGCATATTATGTAAGATACCTTTTTTCAGACAAAGAACATAATGAAGGCTGTTGGGTTTGCATGCAAAAATAAGAAACAAGTGCAACAGTCAAAGTCTCCATAAGAACTGTGGCTGGCTCTACAAGATGCTCAGTAAAACATACTAGCTAATTTCTTTAAAAAACTACACACACAATACCTGAGACTACTAAAGGTCATCACACCAAATATTGACTTTATTTCATTTATTACATTTCATTTATTAGAAGGCATCTTTGCTCTACAGCATTTCTTTGCATGTGACTAAGACTGTACCGTACTTGATACATTTGATACTGTACAGAGATAATTGTAATAAATGCGAGACAGTGTTACATACAGTCAAAAGCATCAGTACACAATTAGCTGAGGGATCAGTATTCTCTGCCGCAGACACTCCCCCCTGGAGTGACTTACTGTGATTTACTGTACACTTTTCTGGTTATAAGCTTCAAAAGCGCACAGGCTACAATCTCAGTGGTGATATGCACTTCCATGTATGCACACATACTGTATGTTACACTTTGTTACACAATGAGCTTTTTTTGGAGCAAGATATAGTCATAGATTAAAAAATGTTCATGGTCTCATATTTTTAAAACCTTATTCAAGAGTTTTCAATTCAGTTCAATTAAAATTTTATTTGCTTTTAAAAACAGACATTGTAACAATGCAGCTTCACAGAAATCCAGATATAGATCTAGGTCCCCAGTCAGCAAACAGTCTGAGCCCTCTGTCCAAAGAGTCAGACTACAGAACAAACGGGAAAGAAAAGTCAAATCACTTTTACCTGGCAAAAAGTCTGCTCACACGGCTCCATTCACTGGACCACATTGGACTCTTCATTTTTAGTGAGATCAGTCAGTGGGCTGGTGACATCCAAAAAATTAGGCACAAACCTACAATAATAGCCAGCAAGCCCCAGGAACTGCCTCATCCCAGCAGGCTGCAATTGCTGCTGTCTTATCAATTTTAGGACACATTAGCCCATGGCCCAAGTGGAAGCCCAGATATTGTACTTCCACCCATCCAATTGCACATTTCTTTGGATTTACTGTGAGTCCCGCCTGTCTCAAGGATCTCAGGACAGCTCTCAGATGTTGTATATGCTGCTGCCAAGCAGCATATGCATTGTGTGGGTGGAGTGTTCTGTCTATGAGATGTGGAAACAACCAAACAAACCAAACTGAATGGTTAATTGGTGTAACCCAAACAGACTGGAAAAGGACATTTTTTTCTTGAGAAAAGTCTGGGAATCAGCCAACACTCGTTGGGTAAGACCAGTGTTGGATAAAAGTGAGCCATGCCTAAGCAATTGAGCAATTCATCAATGCGTGGCATTGGCATTTAGACTTTTCTAAAGTCTACACAAAAGTGGACTGACCCGTTGACTTTGGGCACCAGGACCACCATACTGTGGCTCACTCCTACAGGACCTATCCACAAACATTTCTCTTACTAATGCTTGCTTTAGCTTCAATGGCTGCGTCTGAGTCTTCTCACCACTCTAGAACCCCGATGTGTAAGGGTGCAGAGGAAGACTCGGGAGATAGGAGGAATTTTAGCCCAGCTCCAGGCTGGCATTTATTTGCATTTCAGTGCACCTTCAACAACTCAATTAAAAAAAATACAACTGTAAAGGGGCCGTCACTAGCCCACGGCTTTCCCCAATTCCAGTTCACAGTTCAAGTTCATTCTCTACAGCGTGCATGTGTGCGTGTGGCAGGCTCTGCCACCTATGCCCCCCACCCTCTCTCTCATTAATCGTACATAAAAACATAAATCATAAATAAACTGGTAGCAGTAAGACACAGGTGAGAATCATCATGTTACCTGCCAGTGCAACCTGCCTCCTCTCCATCCGTAGCTTTATTATAAAGATATTTCTATTATAGGCATAGAAATATCATTTAAAAATCTACTTCATTTTCAGATACTTAAAATTTATTTGCATGTAGCTGCAGTGTAATTAATTAATATGTAGAATGATATTTAGTCATGGCTACAGACAAAAAGCTAAAGTTAACAGTGAGCAGGGGTGATTTCAAAAGAACTGGAAACCACTAAGCATGGAAAACCTTTCGTGAATTCTTGAAGAAGTGTTTAATTAAAGTGGATTTGCAACCAAGTATTCAAAAAGTATTCAAAATTACTTTTGGTACCTGGAATAGAGGGAATCACATATTAAAACTATACACATATTAAGACTATAATTCCTATACTGTTCACCTGATTTGGATGTAAATACCCTCAAATTAAATCTGAGAGTCTGCACTCTGAGCTCAAGCTCATTAATGACCAACCTAAGGGTATTCTGATGAGGTCTAATCTGGCGCCCTTTGAAAAAAAAAATTGGACACCCCTGTACTAGACTGCATAGAGATTGCAGTGCAGCATCAAAACTGCAGCAATGTGTTTACAAAACATCACAAATTTAGCTACAAATGGGACTATAAGCTTATATGCACTGTTTGTCACCACTAAATGTAGCTAACCTAATATTATCAAGTGTTCTATCATGTATTGGGACATGACTGCATATTATACTTATAGTAACCGAGCCAATAAGCTAACAAAAATAACATCTGCTAAGTTAAATTAACTGACTGGGATGAGTTTAATTATTTGCATATATTAAAGAAATAGACATTAATTACCAGAAAACAGTCAACAATATCACTATCTTTGTTTTAAAAAGAAAGCAGTAGGCTGGATATATCAACTCAGCAAGTTCTGTCCATTAAAAGCTGGACCATTAAAGTTTAAAATGCTGTCACAAGTCTGGAACATCTAACCCAACAATTAAACAAATAACCCAGCTAAACTATCCTATCAGTGTAACACATCACAGACTGTGTTCCTGGGATAGGGTCTGGATCTACTGTGCCCCTGACCAGGATAAAGTGCCCCTGACCAGGATAAAAATCGTATATCTCATATATAAAACTATTACCTAGAAAGGCATATGGTGATGCAGATGGCTTGTACAGTTGTACAAATGATGTGCCATTCTCAGATGTCAAATCGTTGTTGTTGTGTTATTTAAGTAAGATAGGGTTTGCTCACATTGAAACTTAAGTCAAAGTCAAAGTGGAGTTTATTGTCATTTCAGACATATACAAGTACATAGTGAAACAAAACAACGTTTCTCCAGGACCAAGGTGCTACATAAGACAAACACAGAACAACANCAAGACAGTACACTGACTACAACGCCGACCAGTACGCAGTTCTGTTTGAAAGTGACCAAGTGACAATAGTGCAAATGTGTATGTTCTTCCTTCAGTCCAGTTCTAGGTATTAAGGAGTCTGATAGGATGAGGGAAGAAACTATTGCACAGTCTGGTTGTGAGGGCCCGAATGCTCCGGTACCGTTTACCAGACAGCAGGATTGTGAAGAGTGTGTGAGAGGGGTGTGTGGGGTCATCCACAATGCTGGGGGATTTGCGGATGCAGCGTGAGGTGTAAATGTCTTGCGATCTGAGACAGTGCAATTCCCAAACTAGGCAGTGATGCAGCTGCACAGGATGCTCTCGATAGTCCCTCTGTAGAACATGGTGAGGATGGAGGGTGG
>CM074945.1:7453541-7465193 GCA_037577455.1 Pangasius macronema | reverse complement strand
GTGTTGAGGATGCAGAAGATAGGGATAGGTGGAGAGTGATGATTCGCTGTGGCGACCCCTGAAGGGAAAAGCCAAAAAAAGAAGAAGAAGAAGTCTGGAACCCACTGACATCACCAAATGTTGCTTTACTGCAGCAGCTTTCTGTTGCTGCTTGTTTGTGGGTCTTTCAGTTTTGTCTTCAGTAAGTGAAAAGCATGCTCAAATGGGTTGAGGTCAGGTGACAGAGTCAGCCATTTAAAAACATTCCATTTCTTTGCCTTAAGAAGCTCTTGGGCTGATTTGTTTTGATGTTTTGGATCATTATCCATCTGTACTGTGAAGTGCCGTCCTATCAGTTTTGCAGCATTTGCCTGAGCAGAAAGTATAGCTCTATACACTTCAGAATTCATCCTGCTACTTCTACCAGCAGTCATATCCTCAATAAACACCAGTGACCCAGTTCCACTGGTAGCCATACGTGCCCATGCCATAACACTTCCTCCACCATGTTTTTTCAGATCATGTGGTGTGCTTTGGTTCATGAGCCCTTCCTTTCCTTCTCCATACTCTTCTTTTCCCATCACTCTGGTACAAGTTAATTTTGGTTTCATCTGTCCAAAAATATTGTTCCAGAACTGGGCTGGCATTTATTTAGATGTTTTTTTTTTTTTTTTTTTTTTTTAGCAAAGTCTAACCTGGCCTTTCTGTTCTTGAGTGTTACCAGTGGTTTGCATCTTGAGGTTAACCAGCTGTATTTACATTCTTGAAGACATCTCTTGATTGTATACTTTGACAATGATATGCCTACCTCCTCCAGAGGGTCCTCGACTTGGCTAGATGTTGCAAAGGGGGTTTTCTTCACCAAGGAAAGAATTCTGAGCTCATCCACTTTACTGATCTTCTATGGTCTTCTGGCCTTTTGGTGTTGGTGAGCTCACCAATGCATTCCTTCTTTATAAGAATGTCCCAAATTGGTGATTTGGCCACTCCTAAAGTTTCCCCTTGCTCTCTGATAGGGCTGTTTTTTTCTCAGCCTAATGATGGCCTCCTTCATTTTAACATCTTTAGACTGCATATAGAGAGTTCCAATGAACAGCTACCAAATGGAAACTGAACACTTGGAATCAACTCCAGACCTTTTATCTCCTTAATTTGTCATGAAGTAAGGAGGGAGCAGGTCACATCTGGCCATAAAACTGCTTATCAGTCAATTGAACAATTAATTTTTTAGCCTATGAAAATAGAGGAACTATGTAAAAATGGTTGTAATTCCTAAAAAGTCAATGCAATATTTTTGTAATTAAAGCTGAAAGTCTACACTTCAATCACATCTTGATTGTTTCATTTCAAATCCATTGTGGTGGTGTTCAGAGGCAAAATTATGAAACTTTTGTCACTGTCCAAATACTTATGGGCCCAACTTTATATCCACCTTCCATTTGTGCTGGTACTTGCAATTTATTCAAGGTCATTTAAACTGCAAAATGCATTTAAATGCACTTGAATAAAGGTGGTTGTTACTGTCAATGCTACAATCACAACCTGTCAGTTACAAGGTATCTTGTACCATCTTTTGAATAAAACTGGGAACGAGGAACAATGTGACAAACTGATTTGTATATTATACGCAAGACAGCAATTCGTTTAAAATCAGGCTAACTGGAGACACACAAGATATACGACTAGGTAAAAATGTGATCAAAGTTATTTGTAAGTTTTAAATTCCTATAATACACTTGCTTTATTGATGTTATTTTGATTGTGGTGAACTGGTAAACAAATGTGTTGACTGATAACACCTTGGTAAATTCCATTATATCCAGGATAGGATCCAAATTAATTCTTATCAATTAAGTTTTGAAGATGACTTCCTTATGATAACTGCATGTCTAACAGCACTTCATGTTATACCACAGTGTGGTTGAATTCTGGAATCTGATTGATCAAAAGGTATGGATTAATGTTAGATAACTGCATAGCTCTGACAGTAGTCCATGCTGTAACATAAATGATTATAGTAATGTAATATTATAATAATATACTATTGTTCTACTGTAACAGTTCATACACAGGGACTTCCATGGCAGACACTCCACATAATCAAAACTAAATAATAGAAGTTTTTAAAAAAGTGTTGTTCCTGGCTTGGAGAGTCTGAGGACTGAGGAGTTTGTGCTGTCTGGTTTACTTACATGTTACCACAAGATGGAATTTTTTTAATTTAAATTTCTTTTTTTTTTTTTAACTTTTTAACTTCAAGAGACAAATATTTCTGGGTGCTCCATAACATAACTATAAATAGTTAAATAGTGCAATGTGTCATTCATTAGTAAATTAATCATTGGCATATTGTTGTGGTATAAGACACAAAATAACTCACTGCAGACTGTGCAATTATTTGAAAAATAATCTGCTTTGTGTCCATGACTCCATAATGGCGTGGATTATTTTTGTATAACCAGACGGTCTGTCATGGCAAATCCCAACAGCCATGTTCCAAAATCTAGTGTACAGCCTTCCAGAAGATTGAAGGTTATAATATTTAATAAACATATGAGTAAATGAACACTTGAATGTTTAGAGAACCTAAAAATCATACAATGCCACAATATTTATTTGTACAATAGGGAGTTACAGTCTTCCAAAACATTTCCATTAAACAAACTTTAATACATTCACGATACACTGAGATTACAAATAACACCTTTATTTACAATGTTTTTTCAGCTGGTCATGCACTTATCAAATGTTTTAAAATGCTCCATGTGTGTGTGTGAGAGAGAAAGGTTTAAAAAAAAAAAAAAGAAAAAAAAAGAAAAAGCAGGATTATTTACATTGAAAGAGGTGACATCCAAAATATTATATAATTATGTTTTAGGCGATAAAGGTGTACATCACTATACACACATCATTATGAAAATGTGATCTTTGTTGACTTTTCTTAATTGACATCACATCTTGCTCCAAAAAGCTCAATGGGCCTCATTTATCAATTGTTAATAAAGCTGTGTGTAAATGGTTACATAAGCTAAGCCGAATGGATTTTGGGAACTTGATCACTCGTAAAAGTGCAAAATGCATTTAGAGACACCCACAAAACTCCATAAAAGTTCACATGCACAGACAGCTGGGAAAAATAAAATGAACGGAAGGGTGGAGGCTGAAAGGCAAAAGTGGAAGTTATTTTGACTCACTTCTATGCCAATAAAAAAAAATATTAATATACATTAATAATAATAAGCAAGCCTTTTAGTCCCTGACCTAGTGAACTACCATAAAGATGTTTTTTGATAAAGACAACAAAGCATTTCTATATAAGTTGCCTTGGATAAGGATGTCTGCTAAATGCTGTGAACGTAGTAAAAAATTAAGCAATTTAAACCCAATAACTATATTTGATATAAAAGTGCAATTATGCAATCCATGCAAAATATATGATTTTAAGTTAATCAAGTCAAGGTTTAGATTACTTAGTCTTCTTGTGCAGAAATTTACACAACATTACGAAAGTTTTTTCCAAATTTATGGGATTTTCATGATCATCAAATTTCTTGTGCAAATACTTGTACAAATGATTTACACATAAATCTGTTCATATCCAGCTTGATGAATGAGGCCCACTGTACACGTAAGTGTGGAAAGCCAAGATTCTGAATCTTGTGGCCTGGTAATTATACAAAACGCATCAAGGGGCTGAGACTCTTCATGAAACGCTTAAGAATATAACTGTTTTATTAATGATTGCTTAAAAAAAATCTCTTGTGGGAAGCATCATGCAGTGACTTTTTTGGGCTCATCCAGGTATATAGCATTGTTTCAGTAGTTCAAAGTAAAATGGCTAAATCTATGGTATGTCAGTAAAACCACGGAAGTCATGCTTCCACTTTACCAGATTCAAACACTTGCAGCTGTTACTCATTAGTATTAATCTTTAATCTCTAGTAAAATCTTAGGTAAAATAACATAAAATGCAAGCAAAAACTAGTAATGAAACACATTTAACAATTGGGAAGTGCTCAACACAATTGGGAAATATTTCTCTCTCTCTCTCATTTATTTATTTTTTGCTAATTGTCTATTGGTACTGAATAGACAGTATTAGAGAAGAAAAAAAATTCTACTGGTGTCTTATTTCTACTGGTGGTACCACCCACCACCAACTAATGAAATGAGAACAACGGAATGAGTAATATTTTAAAGCAGCTAAGGAATATTTGCCTTAGAAAGTATCCAACATATTTACAGATGAATTATTTTGAAGCTATTACCTTTACTATTTAATGCTAATAAAATTGTACAAAGTTGAGTGCACAAAAAAGTCCCACAGTACATGTTATTTCTAACTTAAATGTCATTGATCATAAGCCATAGTTATGAAATAGGCTCAAAATTCCCACTAGGTTCTGTGACATGACAAATGTCTGACTGCGACTGATCCATGTGTGTGGCATCCATTTTTGTTGACTCAAGTACATCCCTTAAAATACAGTGTTCTCTCCTTTTGTGGTTATTTAGCGCTCCTAGGTCTGGATAACTGCGCTGGCAAATCTGGCACTTAAAAAGACTGCTCTGAGTTTGATGAGCAATCCCTTTGTATATTTCAAGACCAAGACCACCCAGGATGCGATGAACCCTCCTCCTGTGGTTTCTCAATGACCTTATGTCAGGGTAGGTGCGTGAACAGATTTGACACTGAAATGGATTGGAATGACTTTGCTGTAGATTTCCTCTTGAAGGCTGCAATCCACCTCCTAAAATACGGTGGACCCTCCTCCTGTGATTTTTCAAGGACTGAATATCTTGGTAGGTGCGAGCACAAACGTGACACTGAAACTGCTTGGTCTGACTTTGCTGTGCAATTCCTTTTGACAATTCCTTGGACTCAAAACTGCCAATACTGACTAGGTTTAGATGTTTTGGTCTATGAACCTTTCTTAGATGGTCTTTCAGGGATTGGAGTTTTGGGTAACTGCGTTGACATATCTGGCAGCGAAAGGCATCTGATGAGCTGCTTTGTGAAACATGTGCTGACTGAACAGTAGGTGAATCGGGATCATTGTTTGTGCTATGGACACTCCGTTTATGTTCCTCAAGTGCAGCTTGGCTTGAGCACTTGCAACCACAAATCTGACAAGTCAAACTTTCTTCTTGGCTATGTGACAACAAGTGTCTCTTGAGTCCTTCAAGGCTGCTGAACCAACGTACACACACTGGGCAACGAAGAGGTTTGAAAGCGGGGGTACAAGTGTTGCCATGCATGTGGACATCTTTGGCTAAAGAGTTTTGGAAAGTCATGCCACAGCGGGAACAACAGTGTTTGTTTTCAGCTGTAGAATCTCCCTTGCAGCTCCGCGTTAGGTGCCTTAGCAAAGACTTGCGTAGTCTAAAGATCTTCTTACATCTGTGGCAAACATATGGCCCTGTGAGGGGTCTGTGATTTAAACGTGATTTAAACAGATCTTGAGACTTTTTTGGATTTTGCACTGATGTCTGAATATTTGCCTCTTGTTGAAGCTGAGGCTGCACATATGATTGCTGCTGTGACCCTTTGTCCTCAATTTTTGGCCCTGAGGTTTGCAGATGTAATTGCTGATGTGCTTCAAAATCGGCCCAAGACTGCAAATTCTCACCACAGTGGGAACAAATGTAAGACTCTAGTGCATGCATTTGCAAATGTTCAAACAAAAGCCTAGGGCAAGTAAAACTAGCACCACACTCACAAGTCACTTTTCTGGGGAGCACAGACGGTAATGACATAATGCCCCAGCTTCCACCCCCAACATTACTACTGCCCTCCTGTCTCACTTGGCTCTTTGAAAATGGTGGCAACACAAATATGTTTTCCTGGGCTGCTTGATTTTGTTTGTCCAACATCCCATTTCCCTCCAGAGTGTTTGTATCTCTCATGGATTGGCACCTCTTTCGGTGCATATTCATATTATCTTTGCGAGTAAATGATGAACCACAATGGGGACATGGAAACTTTTTCTTCATGCCAAGGATATTAGCTGACACATTTCCATAGGAATTTGTATCCATTAATTTTCTTGATCTACAAATCATAAGGTGCTGATTTAGCGTAAAACGCCTAGAATAGCTTTTCTGACATCTGTTACAGGAAAAACGCCTTATTCCACTATCAGAAACATGCACCTGAAAATCTTTACTTGTTGAATGTGTTGTTCCACAATCAACAGATGGTTCTAAAATAATGACCTCATCATCAGTGTTTTCCTTGGGTGACACCTCTAAATTATTGCAATTTTCTTCATCAGTCAGCACATCAATTTCAGCATCATCCAGTGGTACAGTCCACTGGCCTCTTTCTAATGATTCACTTCCTTCTGTGTTACTCCCTTCCCTTCCTTCAGTTTCAGAGTTTGAAGAGTTAATGGAATTCTCTCTTTTCAACATTTCATGAACATTTTCCTTTGACTGCACTAATGCAAATTTAGACTTATTGGGAAGAAAAGGTGGGAAACTTTTGGGTGATGTTTCAGATTTAAAAGAGTTAGGGTTCATCTGAAATTTGTCCTCCCCTGGAGATTCTGCACTTTCTTCAGTCTTTATAGAATTAATGCCCTCAGTGTTCACAGCAACATTTACATGGTCTGTTGAGTTCTTCAATGACAAGAGTTGTTCTCTTGCATTAGACCCCCCTCCAATATTGTAGACTGTGGCATTTTTTCGGGCCGAAGCAGCCATCCACTGACATTTATGTGTTTTAAGCCTGTGGCGCCTTGTATAACTCCGATTACACAATTGACAGTGGAATAATTTTCGAGGATACATTATTGTGGGAAAAGAGTTGGCTGTTCCAGCATAGCCAGAGCAAATATGGCTATCTGGAACAGAAATTACACTGATGACAAATTGCTGGCAACGGCGACAAAATTTTACTCTTTCCTTCCTATGCAAGGCATGATGCATTATTAAGCTGTCCTTGTTTTGAAAGACCCTACGACAGATCCCACACTGATATCTACCTTCAACATTGTCCCTGCAAAGCTTCTGACGGGTCTCAAGTGCCACCACTGGACACAAAGCCTTGGTCATAGATACAACACTGCCTTTGTTTGAGAAGTTCCTGTCTGATGGTACAAAACCTTCTCGATTGGGGGCATATTTTGCAACCTTTTGTCTTAACTGATTAATAGTGCATTCAGGGCTTGATGCTGACATAGCTGTTGGAGCTTGTATAGGTGCCCTAGGTGAAACTTTTCGGGGTGGCAGGGCCCTCTTGTTTTGGCCCCATTTAATTTGGGCTGGCTGTCTACGGCTCATATAGGCAGAGGCAAGCATTTTAAGAAGTGTTTTCTTATTTGTTATTGTTGACTGGTCTGGTGATTCCTCACTGTCAGAACTATTCACATTTTCATTTTCCACAAGCTTAGCTTTATTTTTAAAGGACTCGCTATGTGCTTCTGTGGAAATCATAGGACTGGATGCACATGTTGGTAGCAACCCATCATGATGTCCTTGTGAGATGGGATGATGCATAGGAGCTACATTCGATGTAGATATACACTCTTTTTTCTCAACTTCAGAACATGTCTGTGGACTTTCATGAATTGACTCCTCAGTACCATGGGAAGGTGAGCTCTCAGAGGGGAGAACTGAAGCAGAGGGGCTGCCATCTGTCATGACTTCAATTTTTATAGTAGAATCATTATTTGACTCTGTAAAAGTTTTAATTTCATGTATCTTTTTATGCTCCTGAATAGCACCAATTTCCGGAAACCCTTCCCCACATTCACATATGTGTAAATCTTGAGTTACAGGAGGGGGCAATAGCATGCAGCGGTGCTTTTCAAGAAGATCTTTGCTTGCAAATAATCCACCACAGTGACTGCAAATAGGTGATGTAGCCCCTAGTGGACTGGAAACTTCACTGGCATGAGATGCTTGATGTACCAAGAGAGATGCTAAACCATGAAACGTGGCTGAGCACGCCACACAGCTGTATGATTTAGTGGAGGAAGTCCCAGCAGGTCTTGTTTCCTGCACCCCAAGCATTGTGGGATGTGGGATGCCAGAGGGAGGCAGTACTGAGTGTACTCAGTTGTGCCAATTCTTGTATATTTCCTAAAGAAAAACAAAACAAAACAGACATCATCAACATATTTCCAAACAGGTAACGTTTCCCTGCAATTAAAAAGGATAAACTGTCAGTATTGAAAATGGTGAATTCTTTTAAGAGTTTACTACAAAAATTGCTTGCTATGTTCTTTTCATTAACTATTATTTATCATTTCCAAAACAGGTGGCATAATTTTAAAGCACTTTGTGTCAGCTTTTTGTGAAATTTGAACATGAAAATTTACAAAATCCACGCTGAACAAACTGCACATCAATATTTATGAACAGGAACAGACTGTGGGAACAGGTGCAGAAGCCCTTTCATCCTTGAGTCTGTCGAGCTCCCTCAGTTCATCTGTCTCAATCCAGTTTCCAAAGATTCAATTTCATTCTAGTACTTCCTCAATCAATGCTACCATACTCATCACTGAATCACTAGTTCAGATTAAGAATATCATTGAGAATTTTTTTTATTAATAGCATAAATTATAGAATATGAAAAAAAAGAAAGCGAACCAACACAAACACATATAGTAATACTATAAAGAAATGCTGCCATATAAACAGACAACTGGCTGCTCTGTCTGTGCATAGCTGTCTAAGATGATTAATAATAAAAAAAAGAACTGACTAAAGAGTAAGGTCACCCTTATGAGGGGAAGGTTTAATGACCTATATGGGTTTTTCTTGGGAGCATGAAACCAGGCTTATAAATCAGGTCTTTGCCATAGCATCTTCTTTTAACACTGTGCACCTCCAGTCTGTCTGCTGGCCAAGACACTTAAAACTATTTTAAAATAGCAGTTTCCCTGTGTTATTTGCCTAATCACCTGGGTACAATGTAGATAAGTCACACTATTGTCTTGTCATCTCATTTAATTCATACCTAATTCACCTTTTCTGTAATTAGTTTCTAGTTTTTGACTTTTTGTTAATTGCTACATTGTTAATTTTTTTGGCATAGATGTGAGTCAAAATACCTTCCACTTCTGCCTTATTTTCCCTACCGTGTAGTTGCCATTTCATAATTCCAGCCCTATGTGCACCAGACCTTTTATGGAGTTTCACAGGTGTCACTAAATGCAAATGAACTGCGTCAGGAACACGCTTTGCACTTTATGGGTGTTCAGCATATGCACGAGAGTAAAAAGAAAAGCAGTGTTTCCAAAACTTTTGTAAATCTGGTGAAAAAGTTTAGTTCAGTTTGGCTTTAGAAACTGATCCTAAACTTCCCTCTTACCTAGGACCAATGAGACCCCCCTGCTATCACAAATAGTAGTTCACAAATAGTATCAGCCAAATATCTTGGGCAACAATAAATGATGAGGGAAGGAGGCCTGTTCAATTTTGTGTAACTGATGTTAATGCAGTAAAAACCCCACAGGTATTAATGTAGACAGACTGTCATTAGAAGTACACATTATTTCAATTTTACATTAAACTTTCATTTAGTGCAACTAAATGCTTGCAATTAAATGTGTCTGGCAGTCAATTCATGATTAGATATACTTTAATTTGACTACAGTGGAAAAAAAAGCAGATGGAAGTGCACACAAACATTGTAACACATCTAGAGGTACTCAGACTTGCATTGTTATAAGATGTCAAACAAATGTAAATGCAAATTTAACAGCATACTGGTATCAGGGTTGGTTAATTAAAGCAAAATTATGTGCTCATACGCTTTTTAGATGTCAAACTGTCAGCACAAAAAAAGACAAAAGAATCTGCTGGAAAACAATATCAAAAAATTCCTGAGAATGTGTATAATATTCCATTTTTAGTTCCTTTAATTCCACTTAGGTGCTTTAAATTTTTAGTTCTCAATAAAGGTTGATCAAAAACAAAAAAGTACTGTAAGTGACAATTTACAAACATTTACTCAACTTTCACTCAGTTGTGTCTTCATACTGCTCCTCATATCACTCACTGCGTTACATCTGTTGTGAAAACACACATCGGAAAAATGCCAGGAAGTACAGACCAAAGTTGTGTCCCAAATGACATACTATACACTATGCACTTACACTATACGCTATGTAATCTTCCGTCTAGTGTCTAAATTTTAGAAGCATCGTATCATCTCAAATGGAACGTTTTTTTACAAACTGGAAATGTAAGCCATTTCCCAGTCAATGGCACATGGCTTCAAACACACATAATGCAATGCCGCTAGCTTTAATTTCTTCATTTTGCTGTTTATGCCAATGTTGCCTTTTATGCCCAACAAGACCTCAGTCACCATCAGAGGGAGGTGTAATCATCAAGTGACAGCGGAAAAAAGTCCTCTAAGGCATGGGAGCATTTTATATTAAATGCTGTGAAGAAGACTGTAACCTACAAACTTTGCAAAGCAGAGGTTGTGTGGCATGGAAGCACAACAGTGATGCACAAGCACAAACTTATGTTTATATCCAAAATGTTCCACTGTATGCAAGGAGTTCGGGAAATTGTTGCAAATTGCTTAAAATGTTTAGTTTCATTCAAATTTATTTTCATTATATGCTGTATTTACACACTTGCAGTGTAAATTCTGTCGTTGACTATAACAGGAGCAGTCTATTTCTAATGAACGCCGCATTGTGTTCCTCAATCCCTTGTCTCTCGCTGTGTAGACCGACTGAGTTGAATTAAGAGCAAACATTTGAGAGCAAAAGTGTTGGAAGAGCTGGTCTTGTGGGTTTAGCCCTTAGCTTAGCTCATATACTTCCTCGCTTACCGCGTTTCTGTCCTCTATCACACCGCTTGTGATGCTGCCTTGTGCAGGTAGCGACAGCGGTTTTGAGGTCAGGCTTCAGCAGTAGACAGAGGCCTCGTAGCTTCTCAGTAGTTGCCAGCAAGAGTTGGTGTTTGTATGCTCTGCCGATTTCCAAAAGGCTTTGGCGATCATAGACGTGTTTTGAGGTTTTTTCCTTATGAATTTGCCGTAAAGTTAGATTATTTGTAGACGAAGAGACGAGATTAACAGACATAAAAGCACCATCTTTAGGACCCGGAGTAGCCACTGCATCCGACCGCACCGCCATCTATATCATTATACTCCTCCTATTTTGACCAGTTGCTTTATTAATGTCTTGGAGATCAGCTGAACCTTTCAAACCAAAATTCATTCATCCCTGAGAATTAATTCGTACCTCTTCCCTGTGCTTTCTTTTCTTTGTGCCTGTGCTATCCCAAGATTTTTTATATTTGCATACAGCTGCTTGTACAGTTGCTCATGGTTGTTTTGGAAATTGCTCCTACTGTGGAACCAGGCTTATAGAGGTCCACAATTTTTCTTTCTGAGTGAGTTGCTTGGATATTCCTATTGTATCAAAGGTAAAAAGGCGCTGTCTCTAAAGGGAGGCCCTTTTACAGTTGTAGGTACTCTCTAACATTACATCAATTTCTATAATCTTCCAGACTGTTTAAAAAGACAGTAAACTTCTGTGTTTTTAAACTTCTGATCCAATGGAATCTCTCTCTCTCTCTATCGTAGCCTACAGTTGAAGCTTTTACCGCTACATGGCCTCTAAACTATATACACTATATTACCAAAAGTATTCGGTCACCCATCCAAATGATCAGAATCAGG
Source organism: Pangasius macronema (assembly GCA_037577455.1). Lineage (NCBI taxonomy): Eukaryota > Metazoa > Chordata > Actinopteri > Siluriformes > Pangasiidae > Pangasius > Pangasius macronema. The sequence goes on along the minus strand of CM074945.1, from coordinate 7,453,561 downwards.
TGTCCTAATCACTTGGCCTG
>CM074945.1:7421813-7443500 GCA_037577455.1 Pangasius macronema | reverse complement strand
AAGATCTAAAAGCAGTTTAGCAGCAAACTTTGTGAAAACTAATATTTGTGTCATTCTCAAAACTTTTGGCCACGACTAGTTGCAAGTGTTGAGGATGCAGAAGATAGTGATAGGTGGAGAGTGATGATTTGCTGTGGCGACCTCTGAAGGGAAAAGCCGAAAGAAGAAGATGGTATTAGCTTCCACTGTTATTCTGATGACACACAGTTGTATGTTCCTGCGAAGTCAGATGACAGACACCAGCTAAATAAGGTTGACGAATGTGTAAAGGACATTAAACAGAGGATTCTTATTAACTTTCGATTAATTCTGACAAGACAGAAGTACTTTTACTAGGACCACATGCATCTAGAAGTAAGCTTTTTGATTAGATATATACTCTGGATGGGCTTTCTGTTTCATCATGTGCAGCAGTAGAAGACCTTGGAGTGATTATTGATTTCAGTCTTTCATTTGAAGCTCATGCAGATATTACTACTAGGATGGCTTTCTTTCATCTCAGAAATATTGCTAAGATAAGAAATATGTCACTACATGCAAAAAAATAGTTCATGCTTTTGTTACCTCTAGGTTGGATTATTGTAATGCCTTGCTGTCTGGGTGTTCCAGTAGATACATAAACAAGCTCTAGTTAGTCTACAATGCAGCAGCAAGAGTCCTTACTTGAACCAGAAGGCTCCCTATCAAATTTTGTATTGATTATAAAATACTACTATAACCCTATAAAGCACTGAATGGTCTTGCGCCACAGTACCCGAGTGAAATTTTGGTGTTTTATGATCTGCCATTCCTACTTTAATCAAAAGGTGCAGGCTATTTGTTGGTACCTCAAATAATGAAGGCTGCAGCAGGGGGTAGAGCTTTCTCTTACAAAGCCCTACAGTTATGGAACAGCCTTCCAGTTAGTGTTCGGGGCTCAGAAACAGTCTCAGTGTTTAAGTCTAGGCTGAAAACATTTGTTTAGTCAAGCCTTTCATGAAGTTTTTTCTTAGGTAAAGGAGCACGTCTGGAGGGTTCACAGGCATAGTGTGTTGTGGTCAACTGGGATGTTTGGATGCTGTCATTAGATCAGTGCGATTATAGATCATTGGGATTGCTGGGGATGGTGCCACTTGGGGGCTGTGGAGATGGCTTGGGGATCTCATACGGTGACTTGTACTTTGATGGCTTGGGACTGCGATTGCTGTGTTGCTTCGGTTCCCATGAGCAGTTTTTGTACTCAGTGGACAGTGGATAGTTTTAACAAACCGGACTTCTTGTGATAACCATGATGAATTAACTGGTTGCATTTAGTACACCGTTATAGAGGGGATCTATTTACCCAGATGAGGATTCCCTTTTGAGTCTGGTTCCTCTCAAGGTTTCTTTCTCATATCATCTCGGAGTTTTTCCTTGCCACCGTAGCCTCTGGCTTGCTCATTAGGGATAAATTCACATATTTACAATTTATTTTGGTTTAACTTAATTTAAACGTGTAAATTTTAACTTTTTAACTTGTATTTATTTCTGTAAAGCCACTTTGTGACAATGTCCATTGTTAAAAGTGCTATATAAATAAAACTGAATTGAATGTACTACCTAAACATTATTGCAGACCAAGTAACCCCTTCATGGCAACGGTATTCCCTAATGGCTGTGGGCCTCATTCAGCAGGATAATGCACCCTGCCACACTGCAAAAATTGTTCATGAATGAGTTGAGGAACATGATAAAGGGTTCATGGTGTTGATTTGGCCTCCAAATTGCCCAGATCTCAATCCGATGTGCTGGACAAACATGTCCAATCCAAGGTGGAGGCCCTACCTTGCAAATTACAGGACTTAAAGGATCTGCTGCTAACATCTTGGCCCCAGATACCATGGCACAACTTCAGAGGTCTTGTGGAGTCCATGCCTTGACAGGTCAGAGCTGTTTTGCCAGTACAAGGGGGACCTATACAGTATTAGGCAGGTGGTTTTAATGTTATGAACTATCAGTGTATAGCTATATGGTGGTTAAAAACAAATCATGTACTGTAGCAAATTGTGCACTGTGAGATATACATTTTGGCTACTACCCTTTCTCATTGGAAGTAAAAACAGACGAATGCTACATTCTCACAACAGGCAACAGTAGTGCTTACTCTACGCCCACAAGAGACAAACTACTTGCCACTTGCTAGTGTGCATGCAGGACTAGAGTTGCTCCGACACCTTTTTACTAAGACACATTGTACTACCAACTTCTGAATTATTTCTTAGGTAGACATCTACTGCTTTATAAATAATAATTCTCATTAGCTTTACCTCCCTGGTCAACTGTTACTGTCCTAATGTTTCTTTTTTTTTATTGCAATCCATGACTTTCAAAGTCAAACATTTCAGTCACTAACTATGACAGATGTAGACCACCAATGACAGCTATATTCAAATGGCTTTATTGTCCAAGTCTGAAAATTGAATACACCATAACTGTCTAAAAATTGTTAAAAAAAAAAGTTATATATGAATACATAGATATTTACACAAACAAATGTAGTCACTTGCCATTTTGAGTAACTACACCAAGTCATGAAGTGCTTGGTAGGTGCTCTTAACCACCCATTAAGCAAACAAAAGTTAGAGTAATCATTATCAACAAAACAGAATAAAATACTACTAAGAAAACAGTAGATACCAAGAACCACACCTTAACATACAAAGGCATATACAGAACTCTAACAATCCTATCAATTTCATGTAGAATCAGTTTGTTATATGGGTAATAGATGTGTGTAAAACCAGTTATCAAGACATGACACAAAAGTACTATAAAATAAAATGAATTCAAAACACAACTTAGGTCTGCAAATTACAAAATTTAACAGAAAATGTGTCTAATAAAAAGAAGACTATTTTGAATAACTACAAAAAAAGGTAAACAGTTTATGGATGGATATTTAATTCTGCTGCATAAACCCCATTAATATAATAATTGGTGGTGATGTAATATTTACACAGCATTTCCTGTCAGTTATTCCTTGCATGCAAATTTTACCCCACATCCATTTCTTAATTTTACAACAATAATAATTTACATTTATCTGGAGTTTTCTATAAACACTAGAAATTCAGTAAGTAGTTCTCTGAATTGCAGTAGTAAAAACAATAATCCGCTTATGTATGTACATATCAGAGAGTACTGATGAGAAACCTAGAAAAACAAGCATATGACTTAACATGGAAAAGCGTGAACCCACAACATGAGTCAAGAAACTATACAATTTTAACGTGTTCAGAAAATTGAATGACTAAATCACCTGCATTGCAGGAAATACCCTACAGTACACTCTACTCAATAACTGGGCTTTGAAAGAGAATATCAGATGGTGACTGGGATTGGAAAGAATCTGTTGAAGTCCCATGAGTTTGCTGATGTTCTTCTAAAAGATGTAGAAAAGCAAACGCTTTGTCGCATTCAGTGCACTCATAGACAACTTGTCCAACATGTGTTTCCTGGTGCTGTCTCAGTTGAGAAAGCAGGCTGAAAGATTTATAGCACATATCACATCTGTGGACACCACTTACTTCACTAAAGGTTTGCAATTCAGGATGTTTCTGTTCATGCCTTGAAAGATCATATGGTGTTCTATATGATTTGTCACAAACTGAGCAGTGGTATTTACGATGTGCATCATGGGTTTTACGGTGGGACAAAAGTGATTGTTCCGTTTTGAAGGAATTGGAGCACAAATCACACTGATAGGGCCGCTGACTGTGTATTTGCTGATGCTGTGTAAGATACTTCTTTTTGGCAAAGCCTTTTCCACAAACCAGACACTTGAAAGGACGGTCAAATTCATGCAACTTTTGGTGCTCCTGTAAACTGATGTTGGAAGGAAATCGTTTGTTACAGGTTGGGCAATTATAAAAGTCTTCTCCAACATCAACCTCCTCCTCCTCCTCATTATTAGTGAGTACTTCAGAAGAATTTTCTAAACATCTCTTTTTATCAGTAGTTGACAAGGATGAACATGAAATATGTTTTTGGTGAACACAATAATGTTGGCGAAAGGCATCACTTCCAAGGAAACTCCTGCCACATTCTGTGCACTCATACTGTGTAGCTGCAGACAAATGGCACTGTTCATGTTTCTCAAGTTGTTGCTTAGTTGAGAATGTCTTATTACAAACATTGCACATGTTTGCATGAACAGAAAGGTGATTTGCCAGCTCTAACACTTGAGAGAAACTCTCAGGACAAATTGGACATCTGTAAATTTTGTCCTGATTTGAATCATCAGTGTTTGATATCTTCACTTCATCAATTTGAGATTTGGAAGATTCTTCACCACCATGTGTTTGCAAATGGGTCAGGAAGTGATGCCTGTGGCTAAAGCTCATGTGACAACTATTACACTGAAAGGACCGTATTCCAGATAACTGATGAGTGAGCTGATGTTTTTTAAGGTGAGAACCATGCAAGAAATGCTTGTTACAGTCTTTACACGAGTATGGCCGCTCTTTTGCTGGATTACAGCCATGCTCCGAGAGCTGCTCAGGATCTGGAAATCGCACTTGACAAATTTCACAGCGATATTTGTATTGCTGAACAGTACTTAATGAAGGGCTGATCGATGCTGGTGGAGGTGTAGTCTGCTTTGCGGGTGGAATTAAAGGAGGGAGTTCTTCCTCTGCCTCTGTGTGGATTTTCCGGTGTTCTGCTCGGCTTGATTTGCAGGAAAAGTTTTCATGGCAAAGATCACAGGGAAAATTTTCATCACGATGAGTGATCATATGTTCTGTCAGCTGTGAAGACCGTGTGAAACTTAAATGACATTTTGTGCATCGATGGGGACGTTTTCTAACATGAGTGTGCTTATGTTTGCGCAATGCAAAGAGTGAAACAAAACCTTTACCACACATTTGACACTGAAACTCGGATTTGTGACTCCTTTGATGCTGCTGCAAATTTACAAGCTGAACAAAGCATTTGCCACATTCTTCACATTCATAGGGCTTTTCACCAAGATGGCATCTCTGATGATCCTCAAGACTTTCTGATGTCAGGAATGTTTTACCACAGACATGACAAGGAAAATAAGGGGCAGAGTCAGAGTCATCATCACTAACATCTTTATCATCTGCATCACTACCCTCCGATTCATTGTTGCTCGACTTATGTTCAGTAGTAGCACTTTTAAGGCTGTCAAGGCTTTTTGAACTCCCTTTATGTTTAACCCTGCAGTGCTTCATATATGATCTTTTGACAGTGTAAATTTTATTACAGGGATGGCAAGTAAATACTTTAGGAGACACCCTATCAGTTTTCAGAGTAGGCTCGATTGTTTTGAGTGATTCACTAGCTGAGTGAGACAGTCTTTGATGAGTACTCAAGGATTTAGAAGTCCAAAACCTCAACTCGCATGTGTTACAAACAAATGGCCGATTAGGGTCATGACAAGATCTGTGTATGTCCAAATCAGAGGGATAGCGAAAGCTTCTAAAGCAGTCAGGGCAGGTATTCTTAACTGTTTCCTGATGCTGGGTCTTCACATGTCTTTGCAGCACACCTGCTTGATCAAAGGTCTTACCACAAATGTGACAGCGGTGGCTTTTGCCTAATCTTCGCTCCTGGTCTTCACGGCCATGAGCCTCAAGATGACTTATAAGCATGAGACCATCTGTAAAACTTTGCTCACATTCAGAGCACTGATATTTGTGAACAACTGCATTTTCTCCTTTGTCCGGATTTCCTTTATCCTGGTCTTTACATGAAAACTTTGTCTGGAGTACCCCAGTTCCTGTTGTGTTGGAGCCTTTATTAAAGACTAGGACTTTATCATTAGGAGTACACTCTAATTCTGATGAAATTGGAACTTTTGTGTTGGGTTCTTTTTTTGTGACTTCCAAACCCTTACATTTTCTCATGTGCTTCTGTTGTACATTCTTGCTCCAAAATCCCTTGTTGCATTTTTGGCAAGAAAGAGGGTATATTGTTGTATGAGTGCGCATATGCATACCAAGCCCACTGTTAGTTATAAACCTCAGGTTGCACTGCTCACACGCAAATGGTTTATCTCTTTCACCATCAGTATTTTCATGCCCATTGTTATCATAGATTTGATGGCTGCTTGGCAAGTTCTCAGAATAATGGTCATCTACTGGTTCCTCCTTAATGTGCAAATTACTTGATAAGTGCTCGTACTCAAGGATACCTGACTGCTGTAGACCATCAGATCTATGTTTTGTCAAAATATGCTGCTGAAGCTGGGAGAACAACAAAAAGCGGTCATTACAGTTGACACAGGAAAATGCCTTGACCTTTGAAGGGCAGGAAATACTGCTTACACTTACAGGGCAGTCAGTGGACTTTAAGGTGATGATACAGTTGTTCTGATGTATCTCAAGAGCTTCCTGAGTAAACAAGCCGCCACATCTGTCACAAAGAACTTTAGGACCTTCTCTTTTCCCACTGCATTTAGTCAAGTGACGTTTTAAATAGTCTCTTCTGATGAAACGCTCATCACAGCTGGCACATGCAAATGGCTTTTCCCCTGTATGAAGGCGAGTATGCAATTTTAGTTGTGTTTGGGTTTTAAAGCGGCGAGGGCAGTATTCACATTGGAACTTCCATTTACTGGAGTAGTGCCCCTCTATACGTTGCATGAGTTTGGATGTTTCTCTGCAAGACTGCACTGAAGTATTTGACTTGGTTGGCATTTGCACTGGTTCTAGGCACTCTGCTGAGGACATCTTGCAGTTCACCCTGACGTTGTGTCTCCTCAGACTGTCCTTAGCGGTAAAGCCAGTACCACATCTTTTACAGGAAAATGGTTTGAAAGTAGAATGTAGCATGGAAATGTGCCTTGTTAAGTTGCTGTGTGTAGAAAACTTCTTTGAACAAGTACTACATTCAAACATATCACTTTGTGGATGTCTCTTGGCTTGAGAGCCAACATGGTCAAGAGCAATCTGTTCAAGATGCACCTCAAGTTGTTGCTTTTTGCCTCTGCATCGTGTCTGGTGATGTTTCAGATGATCATATCGAGAAAAACAATTTTCACATGTTTTACAGCGATATGGCTTGACTTCTGTGTGGGTGAGAATGTGCCGTCTGAGATATCTAGGTTTTGTAAAGGTTTTTGTGCAAAAATTGCACTTCAACTGCTCACCATTTTCTCCTATGATTACTGTGCATTCCTTTAGACTGGCTGCACTATCTAGCATGACTCTGGTTTCTTCAGATTCATTCAGTTGTTTTGCTTCATGTTGCCTCAACACACCATCACAGGAAACCTCATGCTGTTGACAGGAGTTCTGATTGCCATATTTCTGACCGCAATGCTTACATACAAACAGTTTTTTCCCCAAGTGAGATTGAAGATGTCTTAGTAAGTAAGATCTGTACTGGAAACGTTTAGAACAATGTGGGCATCGCTCTTTAAGACGGTCCTTGATATTTGTCCCTATTTCTTTTGATATTTTGCATGTTCTGTTTGTAACAACCAAATTATCTCTGCATTCACTCTTATGTGCATTTCCAGATTTTTCACTGTTGAAAGTCAGAGAAGTGGATTCTTTGGCGTTGCAGCGTTTACGATGTCCATAGATCTTATTCTTTTTGAAATATTTCCCACACTTTAAACATGGTACAAGGTTGTTAGCCAAGTGAGCTTTTTCGTGCATTTTCAAATTACCCGACATGGTAAATATGTGTGGGCAGTATGAGCAAGTAAATTTTTTTGGAACTTTTTCTGACTTTGAAGCTGCTTTTACTTCACCTTTCTCTTGTGTTTGAGCTGTGGTTGATGGAGAGAGAGTTTTTTCTTGCAATCCCTTGCATTTCACTTGATGAAGTTGGAGGGGTTCCTTCCGGTGAAAATGCATTCCACAAGTCTTGCAGGGAAAAGGTTTTTCACCGGTGTGCAGACGGATATGCCGAATCAGTGCAGTTCGACTTGTGAAATTATGCTTACAAACTGGACATTTCGAAATGGAAGGTTTTGGAAGGTGAGTTAAACAGTGCTCACTCAGTGTCTTGGAATCAACAAATGACTTTTGGCATATCCCACAATGAAAGGACTCCTTAACTTCTTTCACTTTTTCATCTGCAGACTTTTTAGATGGAGTTTCAGCAGGCAGAGATGATTTCAGCATGGCTTCTTTCTTTGCATGACTTGCCACATGTCGAAGCAAAAACACAGGAAACTTGAATTGCATTGGGCAATCAGGGCACTGAAGCATACCCTTTTTTATGTGGGACTGTCTGTGTTTCAACAAATCTCCAATAGTGGGCACAATTTTTTTGCAGACAGAACACTGTATCCTTCGCTTGTGAACATTCTTGTGAGCTATCAAGTGTCCACGCCTTCCAAAGTTTTTACCACAATCCAAGCAGTGGAAGGGTTTCTTTCCCCCATGTAGCCGCAGATGATCCTTCAATGAGTCACTTGAACTGAAGCATTTATCACAGAAACTGCAAAGGAATTTGTGACCAGGGACCATGTCAGAAGACTTTTGGCTTGAACACTCTGGGCTTTGAGGTCTCTCATTATTAGAGTCTGATCCTTTCACATCAGTAGAGCTGTCAAGTTTGCTCACTGGTACTGTAGAACGCTGGAGCAGTGAGTGTTTCTTCATGTGTCTATAGACTCCAGATTTATGTGCAAATGAAGCTGGGCACACTTTACATTTATAAGATGGCAAATTCTCTGTTGGCAGCACTTGCTTTTCCTCTTTCTCTTCTTTGACATTTTCCTTGACCAGTTTCTTTTTGTCTGTCTTCCTCTGTAATTTATATTGCTGAAAGCAAGTGTTTTTAATGTGTCTATTCCGATTAGATGCAAGGGAAAATGTTTCATTGCATAAGGGGCATTTATACCGGTTTCCCACTTTTCCTTTCCCTATATGCATATATTCTTTCAAACACCGCTGTCGCATGTGACGAGTTCGGTTGTAGGAGTACATAAAAATCTGTGGACAGGTGGGGCAAGCAAATCTACCTGTAATAGATGGTTCAGAAATGTGTTGCTTTGTGATGTTTCCAGAACATGGCTCCTTTTTATGTTTGTCAAGATTCCAGGAATATTTAAATATCTTCTTACACTTATTACACTTAAAAGGCTTTGCACCTGTGTGTGATCTAAGGTGTACTTTCAATTGTGCTCTGAGTTTGAACCTTTTTCCACAAACCGGACAATTTATTTTTTGGGGAGATGGCTTCTTGATTATGTCTACAAGTTTCACAAAACAATCATGAAGCCCAATCTGACAACAATCAACTCCAAATGTAAATGTTGGTTTAGCTGGATTTTTCAGGTTTTTTTCTGAACATTTTTCTCTCTGTTCATTGGGCTCTAGTATCAAAGGAGTGCATTTGACTTTTCGTTTGTGAGCAATAAGTTTTTTTGCCTGAGGAAAGTATAATCCACAACAATCACACCTATGCTGTGTTACAGTCCTATGCCTTTGCTCATGATTTTGATGGTAAGACGTTTTAATGAATGGTTTTTGGCAGTACTTACATAGGTATTTTGCATTAAGCTTCTCGGTCGATTGCTTAGTAGTTGACAATATTGTATCTGACAGCTGGTTATCTTTTGGCCCAATTTGCTCACACAAATGTTGTGCTGCCAATGTTCCATTAGAAAAATAGGCTCCACAGGTGAGGCAATACTGAAATGTATGCTTAGTGTGTTTGCAATGGTGGTGCTCAATAAGTTCATCTAAATTCTGTGTCAACTTCTGGCACACAGAACAAAGGTACATGTTTCTATCTTTAACATTATGCTTAGTTGTCTTCACAAGGACAACAGGCTGTAGTTTTCTCATTAACTTCTTGGATGACAACAAGGAAGCACTCTTCTGAATTCCGGTGTCATATGTACTTTCAGTTCTTGCTAAGCCCCTAATGATTTGGTCTTCTATAGAGTCATTTTGCCATCCAGGTTCCTGAGACACAGAAGTGCTACTGCAAGTACTTGGTATAGGGGGTTCCTGCAGACCATCATCTGCTGCCTCTTTTATCTGACCTCTGGGTACAGATTCAAGTGTAGCACTTAAAAGAACTGGGGGTTGTGTATAATTAACCTCACAATTCTGGGATTGTTGAATCATATTTCCAGACAATGAAAAGTTTGCAGCATTTTGGTCTAATTTTGCATGGTCCAGACTGCTCAAACCCAAACATGACTGTAAGAATTCAAAACTGCTGTGTTCAACCTCTTGACTGCTCTTTGTCCTGTCATACTCTGGCTCATTATCATGAGCAGTGTTTTTAACATCATACTTTAATTCATATTCTGGTGTGTTATTTTTGATCTCACAAGTGTTGTTTATCCCTTTTGAGTGGCAATCATTTTGCACACCTGTATTTCCAGTGCTAATGGCATTTTTCTCATTACCTTCTATATTCCGCTTTGTGCCATTTAATTCCAAGGCGCACATAGAACTTATCGGAGTACTTGTAGTGTCTTTGCAATTCTTACTTCTTTCAGTAACATCACAGTCTGTGTTCTGGATAAGAAATCCTCCTTTCATTTGTTCCTCAGTTTTCAAAGGGCATCCATTTTCACCTTCTATGGTAAGATTGGAGCACTGATATTCAAGATTTAAGAAGGACCTTTCTTCCTGATTATCACCATCTATCACATTATCAAAACTGCCACTATGTCCTTCACCCTCTGTCTCAAGAGATGCTCTACAGACATAATCTTGATTTTCTGTGGTTTTGTCACTTGCTGCAGATGGATTATGCCTTTCAGCATGACAATGCTTCTCCAATTCATTATTATCTGTAGAACTCCCTGTATCCTGACACTCAGAAGACTGGTCAGGGTTTTTTTCCATGTTGTTCAAAATGCGGCCGAAATCTGCTTCAGAACAGCTGCTAACATCGGAGTAATCCTCAAGGCTAGTCACGGTCAACAATGCAGGATCTAGTGCTGTCCCGTATAAAGGTTTATCAAACACAGGTGAATCATTTTTTGAAAAAGCCATTTGTTCTGGCTTAATACACCTTGACTGATCTCTCACAGAGCAAACATGGTTTTCCCCATCATGCGTTGTTTCATTATTTGTGTCTTGCACAGAATTCACACAGTTAAATTCTGATATTGGAATTTCTACAGAATCCATCATACTTGATAGGTCATCGCCTTCTTGAGTGTACTGATCCATGTGTCCAAAGCGCTCCTTTGACTTGCTCAAAATCGTTCAGTTAGATAGTCTTTGAATTCTGTCCATGAGTCATTGTGTTGTATCTTCAGTCAGGAGATACTCTGCAAAACAATTTACATATATTATTAAACTACGTGTTACTCAAAAAAATAAATAAAATAAAAGTACGAAATGAGCACAGTACTCACTGAACTTCATCCACAGCACATCAGTGGAACGGATGCAATTCACCACTACAAAGAACTGCACAAAGGAAAAATAAATCCAACTAAGCATAATAAATCTAAAAACAAACACATCCAAGAGACATGAATAACATGTGCCATGGTCTGTAAACACCCTTTACATTTTCTACTTTGTATAGTTCTTAAAACAGCAAGATTTTCAGAAATTAAATACATTATCCTTTTGCACATACCTCAGCCATAAGTTAAAACATTTTAAAATCTAGTTACCCCTAAAAGTGAAAAGGGAGAAAATTACATTAAGGATTTCATTCCAATTCCACTGAAGATGATTTTTAGTCATGCAGACCGGCATGAGACATGCATTATTCGTAATGCTCTCAGTGTAAACATTTGCACCACAAAGGTGAACTCCTAAACAGGAGAGGTATAACTATGCACTCTGGTCACAATTTGATTCAATTTATGGTACTGACTTCACAACTTTGATTTGATTCTCAGAATATTTTGAACAATTTGAATGAAGAAAAGTTATAACTGAAAATTTTTTATTTCTGAATCAAACAGTGCAAGACAATGTGTATTTTTGTCTATATAAAATAAGAACTGCTAAGAACTGAGATTTAATACTGTAAAAAATTACTACTACAATTTCACCATACCTTAAAAATAGATAAATTTATAAATTCTCCCAAAACTTTTGATTGAATAAACAAAAGTATCTGACCTAGGGGACAAACATAATTGACTGAAAAACTCCTTAGCAGAAACAGCTCCAAAGTCAGCTAAACTGCCCAAGTTCTGTGGCCTTTGGTGCTGGGTTTAAGCTACTGAAGAGCTCTTTTTAACTGTTATAATGTGGTTGTGTAACCACATAATGCATAATGCTTGCTAGTCGTTGCAATCCGGAGGTCTGTACATTTTAGCTCTATAGGATGTGCAGACTGGATCCTCTGGTGTTCAAACAGTGCAACTACATTACATACATAATTAACAGAATGCTGATGTCTACTATTTGAATCTCACATTTCCATAGCACATTTTTGCATCACAATGCATCGTTTCATGATGTATTTTTACACTCCTTCTAAACAGTATTAAACTGATGAAGACACAGACAGTACGCCTGCTACCACAACGCAACAAAGTTTCAGATTATGCTCATGAAATCAGTCCTGCTCCACGATCCCAACTCTCACAATACTTTGAACAAATGTTGTGACAAAAACAGAGCAAACTATAAAAACACTTGCTCTGCTAATTTTCTGTGTATTTTGCAGCAAAAAGCCAAAAAGAAAAAAAGACTGGCTTGTACATTCTGTGGTGAGAATCAGAGGCAAACCAGAATTAAAACTTTGTTTAACTTAGATTGTTAGATTGATATAATGTAGGGATACGTGCTAACCAGCTAAATCCTTTGCCTTCCTATTCTGAAACCATTCTATAAAATGTCATACTGATTTTCATAACTCAACACTACAGATCTTTGGTTCACCTGCTTAGAGCCACCAGGATTTTAACTTTTCATAAATATTGTTGCCTTGGAGTTCAGGTTGGCTCTCAGTGGTTTGTGTGAAAAATTGGGCATCCTTGTGTGAAAAATTGGGCATCCTGGACAGCCACAATCTGTGGGATTGTGGCTGTCCAGGATACCCAATTTTTCACATCTGCACTATAATATGGCTATAGATGAAATGTTAAACTTTTTCAAATTAGATCAAAAGGGTATTATGAAGTATTTTCTGATAGCTCCAGTGCACTGATATACGCATGGCATTTTCAGGATACTACACTGCATGACCTTATTTGCCTAAGCTGGTACTCCCTTTATTTTTTCTCCTTTCCATCAACATTTTCTACACTTTGGCTGGATTTCCAGAAACCAAAATGTTGTAAAAGTCCAAATTGCACCTTGTTGTCAACCACTGCTAATAATTTTACAGAGCTTGCACTCATGAAGACATTGCCCAAATCTCTTTAAAAATGACAATGGGCATCAGCTCTGTGTTTTAGCCTTGGCAGCGATCAAATAATGCCTAACTGGCAGATTTTGATCCAGGCTTAGAGCTAAATCTGACCCAGGCTCCCCAAATTAATCAGCCTTCTCTTCAAAAAGAATTGCAAGTTATGCTCTGTAGAGGAATGAACTGGACACCAGACATGGTTCACCTGTAAGCACTGATCTAAACAGTCTAACTCAAAGCTTGCGTTCCTCAACATAGCCTTCCTCATGTTTAAAGCTCAGTGGCCAGTCATCCTTCCTGCCCCTTATCAGATAAATGTTAACATTTTTGCCTGGGAGGTTTTTTCAGGCTGTTGATGATCCATCAGTTGAGTCACCACATTCAACTTAATCAGTCTCTGTAGCACCTGGGGGAAGGCAGGGGGGATTCTGGTTATGCCACTGCTCACTTGCATGCACCTATTTTAGACGTGCAATAGTACCTATAGTGATGGGTACCCTGAGGATGGTTGTGGTTTGAGTAGGTGCTGATAGTGCAGCTGAGCCTATGTCATCAAATGCATTTTTCTGTGACAACAGGATTTGCTATTCCACAGTGAAAGGACAGCTTCCATTAGAAATTCAAGGCAAGCCCCAGCTCACCCTTGCCCTAGCTCTGTGGCTTCAATAAGCCCTACACTCAGCGGTACGATGCCTAATGTATATTGATGACTCCATAGAGAAACGTTACAAAATCACATCATGTGTGGCATTCACAGGCTTTTCTGCTGCTAGCACTGGAGCAGTTGTTCTCATTTGTAGTTGCTGACTCCTCTGTTAAGGAGTTAACAAACACCTCATTTCTGGTAGTGGAGCATCTGGGCCATGATATGGGACAACTAACCACACCCAACATCAAGTCTGGTTTCTACTCAATGATGAGTGTGGTTAGCACTGTTAAAAGTATGTGAATCAGGCCAGAGGAAGCTGCCTCGAATGCCAGTGTCCTTCTTCAGCTTTCTGCCAAAGCATGGATTCTATTATAATTTACATTCTTGCTCAAAAGAGGAAAGATGGCATTGTGAGGCATTTCAAAGTCATTTGATGACCAATGGCATCAGGATACTGCTGTATCGGGTCAAGTGGCTCCGGTGTGCTTCCAACAAAGAACAGTTCTTTTGGAATATATTCATTCTCTACTCTCATTGTGGCCATCAGGTTCATAGAGAACTCAGAAAAGATACATATAATAACCCCAAATGCTTCCTTTCCAGGCTGGGGAGCTGCTGGAGCATGCAGTACCCAGAGTAAGATCAGAGCGCATCAAACCACATCAACCAGCATAATTTGAAATCTGGTCTTCAAGTACTTCTTGCCAGTTTTCAAACACTGCCAACTTCTGGACCATTCAGACAACATTGTAACAGTCATTTATAACAACCACCAGGACAGCACAAGATTGAGTGACTCTCTTTGCTTTGCACAGAGATTCCTCAGATGGAGCTGCCCAAAAGTTGCTTGACGGAGCAATTTGTCTGCTGGGGCTCTGCAATGGTGCGACTAATGCACTGTCAAAGCTGCACACACATCCAGGGAAGTAGGATCTCCACAGAAGAAGTGATAGCCCAACGCTGGGAAAGGATTGGCCAGGCACAGCTGGACCTCTTTGCCTGTGCCAAGTCAAGCTGTATGTGGCAGCTGTTTTTCTCTTTGGCAGAGCTGGACAGGATGATATGTCTCTCAACTGGCCTCACCACCTGTTATACACTCCTGAACAAAATCTTAAGACCGGGGAAACATTCCAAGTATTCGCATTTCGCGCTGATGGATCATAACCAGGTTGTAAGAACTGCTTCAAAATGTCAAAAGTAGAAAAAAGTGCAAGAGACACTTGAAAAAGAAAAAAAAAAAGCTGATCAAAAGTTTAAGACCATAGCCCAAAAACACCCACAACAGAGCTAAAAGTGTCAAAAAAGAACTCAGTAGTGAGTAGCCCCACCGTTCTTGGTGATAACTTCAAACNCACAGTCTGGAACTAACGTCCGTTTTTGTAAACTTCCCTTGCCATCCATCCCCAAACATTCTCAAGGGGATTTAGATTAGGGGAACATGCAGGATGGTCCAGAAGTGCAACATTATTGTCCCGGAAGAAGTCCTTCGTCAGGCAGGCGTTGCGAACTGCAGTGTTGTCCTGTTGAAAGACCCAGTCATTACCACACAGACGAGGGTCCTCAGTCAAGAGAGGTGCCTGCTGCAACATGCCCACATAGCCAGCCGCTGTTTGATGCCCCTACACTACCTGAAGCTCCATTTTCCCATCGAAGGAAAAAGCACCCCAGATCATGATGGAGCCTCCTCCACTGTGCTAATTCCAAACGGGCAAGTTTGTGGTCTGGGAGGAGACGTGGCTTTCAAAGACGTTTTTTGTTCTTTAAGCCCTTCTTTCACAGATGCTGTCTTATGGTTATTGGGCTGCAGTCAGCATCATTAAGGGCCTTAATTTGGGTCGAGGATCGGCCTGTGTCTTCATGGACAGTCCAGTTTCAGGCTCAGTGCAGGTGAAATTTTTTTTGGGTCTACCACTTGATTTTTTTGCGAGATCCCTAGCTTGTGCAGCTCATCAATCCTGCCACTTTCAAAAACAGAAAGCCTTTTTGCTTTTGCCATCAGGAGATCATGACAGTGTGACTGTCTGAAGGACAATGACATTANTCTCTATTTTTTGTCTCTTGCTCTTGTTTCTTCTTTTGGCATTTTGAAGAAGTACTTACAACCTGGTTACAATTCACCAGTGCGAAGGGTGAATACTTGTAATATTTTCCCTGGTCTTAAGATTTTGTTCAGGAGTGTATACTCTTCTGGCCTCCTAGTGCTGATTCTTCCCAGTGTGGGATTCAGCTGCTTTTGTTGCTTATTGATGCAAATGCTACATATACCCTTAGTAATGGTGTTCACCTTATCAGCTCAACCATGTGTAAGGCTGTCATTATGGCGGTGCAGACAGAGAGTAGTGAGGATTGCAACTTTTTGAGAACACTTCATGCTCATAACAGATATAGCAGTCTTCAGCCTCTGTAAAATGGAGCTAGCTTTTCACACAACATCCATGTTGCAGCATTTAAAGAGGAAACATCAGTTCCTAGAATCAGAGGCATCAGACTCTGGTATTTGTAGATAAGCATTTTGTTAGCCTGCTAATGTTAGCTAGCTAGTCATGCTAAAATTTTATAAGAGATCTGTGGCAGTCGGGGACATGGTTTAGAGGGAGTCTGCAGAGGGAGAGTGTGGGAATGAGTAAATTGATGTGGCACACCTGCCTCTCATTTGTAGATGCTTATTTAACATGATTGTTTTCTTTCTTTTCTCTCTCAGTGAGCAGGGCCGAAGAGTGTGGATGTCGGAAAGCTGCTGAGTTTTTTTTAATTTTTATGTGGTTTGGAACATCGTTGGCGCTTCCATGTCATTAGAAGGGGAGGATTGTATGTTCACATATGCCCGGCGATTCCTGCAAATGATGGCTGCGATTGAACCCTGCCCAACCGAAGGTGGTCACTGCACTGGAGCAGTTTGTCCATCAGCTGCTGGCCGGAACACTGGAATCTGACTCGCTGACCAGCTCACCGAGGACCATGTCTGCATGTGTGGAATCGGGACACTATGGGTACTCCTACCCCTAGTAATCAATCAATGGGGACAAACTCCATCAGGGACGGCAATAACCTTTCCTTGATTATACAGAGTAAGCTGGGACATTCAAACTGGACCCAGGTGTAAGTACTGAAAAGCCACAGAGAACTGCTTTTCTGCACAGGTCATTATAACTCAGTGGCAAGGCACCTTGGGGTAGAAAAGACACTAGCCTTGCTAATGGCTTGTTTTTACTGACCAGGCATTCATGGTGATGTTCACTGGTGTGTGTCTTGCTGTGAATGTCAGCTGGTGAATCCGTTGGCTATCCCAAATGCACTGTTGCGACCTCTCCTTCTTGTATAGATCTTAGGATGATTTCTGCTAAGCACACAGCAGAGGCACTGTTCTGAGGAATCTCCTGAGTTCAGATCCCAAAAGAGATCCTGACTGACCAAGGCACATCATTTGTCATGTACACTACACAAACTTTACAAATTATGGTGGATTAAAGCAATCCACACCAGTGTTTATCATCCCCAAATAGACAGGTTAGTGAAGCACTTTAATCAAACACCTAAGAACATGATTTATAAGTATGTGCATGAAGATAGCCGAAATTGGGACAAATGGTTGGAAGACCTATTATTTGCATGAGGTTCCCCAGGACTCCACAGGGTTTTCCCCTTGAGGGTTGGATGTGACTGAAAACAACTAGGAAGATTCAACACCCAGATTCAAGGTCCAACACCCATTAAAAATAAAGTTCCATACATCTTAGACCTGTGAGAAAAATTCCACACATTAGGTCACTTATCACAAGAAAAATTGGCCCCGGGAGAGGCAACAACAGCTCTATAACAGGTGCTCCCAACTGAGGGAGATGACCGGGAGATGAAGTCCTTGTACAACTTCCCACTTCCCAGCTCGAAATTACTCTCAAAGTGGTAAGGGCCCTTTGAGGTCACATGGCAAGTAGGAGAAGTCAACCATGAGGTTGTGTGCACAGACAGTGGAAATGCATGGCCGATATACCACCATAAATCATTTGTGGTAGCTCTAACCATGTGTGTTGTCTAATTCTCCAGATGTTGCTTTCAGTAATTATAGTACAAAGGTAAAATCTGCATTTAACATGAAGATGTACAAGGCAGCGATCGCTAATAGCATACCAGAAATTTTTACTTACAAATACAGAAATGTGAAACCCCCGTGACTAGTTGCAAGTACAGCGATAAACAACCGGAGCTGAAATCAAATTCATCTGCTCTCATGCACCACATATCCACAGGGATCTCTCCAGGTGTAATGTGAATGCTTCATTTGCAAGCATTCATGTAGTAGGGATTCAAGTCTTGTAATGTGAAATGGTCAGCAATTGTAATTTTGAAAGTCATGTGCACTCAAGCATTAGTCTGCAGACAAGCTGGACACCAAACCCCTACTTTAACACTCTACAAACAGCATCTCCTCTTTCTGGTCCTTATTTTAAAGTGTACCACTACAAGAGATCTGTGCTGCTGATATCTGGGCACTAGTTGCGATCTTGGCAGCTCTGTAATCAACCAATTAACACACACACACACACAAAAAATAGCCTACGTCACTGGACATGTCTCTGTGTTAACAGCATAAACAATAAAGCAAGGATTAAACTGCTGTTTAACTGCAAACTGCAGCAATGTTTGTATTAGGGATTTGTATTATGGATACAAATACAGAAGAGAAGAGGACATCTGGTTGAGACTAGAGGTGTGCTTCAGGACTGGGATCCTGAAAGATCTTCCATGCAGGGATGAATGAGTGTTCAGATATAAAGCTTGTAGGACAAAGATCGACCACATTTCTTAACACACACACTGCACAATGCATTTACAGCTTTCTGTCAATCAAATTTAGTAACTGTTATAGTGATTTAATTTAGAGTACTACTTATTTTATATTTTGGGAATTAGAAATAAAAAATTCTTTTTTTTCTAAATACACCCCATGACGTCATTTTCTGTCAAAAAAAACAAAAAACTTCCCACCATTTAGAATTTTCTGAAAAACATATTTTTTCAAACTTCTCCTGGGGTATTTTCTGATTTTCATGAAAATTGAATCAGATCGTCTTCATTAGTCAAACCGTTCTTGAATAACATGCAAAGAAAACACACTGAAAGGACGTGAGGCTACATCTCCGTAACGCTTTAGCATATTCAGACCAAACTTAGTATGTCATAGCCATCATGACTTGAGTACCTGCACAGTTTTGGAACAGATCTGGTCTCTTTAGATTCTGTGGAGCAAGACTTCTGTGGTACCAAGTCAACTAGTCAAACAGGGCAGGCGTGGCCTAATGGTTAGAGAATCAGACTTGTAACCAGAAGGTCGTGGGTTCGATTCTCAGGTCTGCAAGTCACTTTACTCACTCACTTTCATTAAATATGAAATTTTCCTAGGTCAGCCCTTTTGGATATTGGCTATTTTAAATTTAGTTGGAAAATGCTGTATTTCACGAATGTCTTGGCGTGTCTTTATGAAAATCGATTTGTGTCATCAGCACCATGCTCTGAAGGGACTCAAGGTTTCAGGACAGCACCACCAGCAATTTCAAAAAATGCTAATACCTTTTGACTACTTTTGCCTGTTGACTGTAGTAGACTGGTTACAGAATTCAAGTTGATTTGTCAGATCATTCTCGAATAACATGCAAACAAATTCGACAATAAGCATGACAAAATAGATGTGAGGCTATATCTCTGTAACGCTTTGGCATATTCAGACCAAACTTAGTATAGGTCACAGCCATCATGAACATGAACAGTTTCCGAACAGTGTCACCTAGTGCTCTCAAAACATGAAAAAAGCATATTTTTGCTTTTTGGACCATTCACGTGATTTATCAAATACGATTCAGATTCAGTCCATGCCATCAATAAATTATGGCTTTTGTTTTGATAGAACAAACTGAACTGTTGGCCTGACTGAATTAAAAATTGGCATGTAGCATCCATGTCCATGAGGACAACTGTGTATCTTAAAAACATGGCCGCCATCTGCCAATCACATTTCAGCAGTTGTTAGACAAGGGTACCAAAGACTGATCAAAACAAAACACTGAGGCTGAGAGTTTTGTGCAAAATTTGAATTTGAAGTATATAATGTAGTAAATCAGAGAAACAAGGATTTGAGGCTGTATCTGTGCAACTCTGATGTATTGTGATGAAAGTTTATATGTGCCACTGTAAACATACATGCATCCAATAGCCATGAATCTCACCTCTTTCGATTCCTTAGGTCCTACAGAAACCAGTGACATTTTTCCACTGTAGGCCATTTTGTCTGTCCGCCATTTTGAGTCATGTCAAAGACCTACTGAGTCAAATGTCCTCCTAGAGCATTTATCCAATCCTCAAGAAATTTCACATAGATTATCATCAGACCATGCTGGTTAAAAAAAAACAAACAAACAAACAAAAAAAAACACTATTTGATATCTCAAACCGTTTCCATACAATGCATTGTCAAAGTTGACAAACACTGAATATTTTGGTAGCACTACTGCCTACTGCACTGAGACTTGATGTAGAATCATGACCATGCTCTGATGCTTCCTTATCGCCTTACTTTGCCTTTGTTGTGCTTGGCCTCATAATTGCTGCTTGCAGCTGTATTTTCAAAAGGTTCATCAGCTGTTTATAGTAATTCCAGATATCAGATGCATAAAAACAGTCTTAGGAACCGTTTTGAACTTGACTGATATAGTTGTGATTGAGGAACTGACAGAGCTTGAATTTACAGGCCATGCTATAGGCATAATATAAGGGTTCATATTTAATAAAAATAATAAAAACAATTGGAACTTGATGCCAGCAGCATTGACAGGGATGCCACTGCTGCCAGCAAGTCTAGTACTACTTGTATTTCTGTGTCTCAAATACCCTTAAAAATGTACTTCAAATAGGAAGGAAGCTACTGGGGGAAAAATTCTTTCATACATTTAATCTTGCTGCGACCTTGACCCAATTTGGATCAATTCAAATCTAATCAGTTACTCCGAGTACAAGAATACAAGATGATTAGTAAATCACAGTTATAAAAATCACTTTTATTGGGCCAAAATACAGTAGCAAAAATGTGACAAACTCAAAAGAATGGACTTGTGACAAGCACCCATTCAGGACTTCGTCATAAGTGGTCACCTGAACCATGAACATTTTTTGCAGTGCAAAGGTGCAGGAAAATTACAAAGCAAGTGCCTCAAAGCTAAAAGCTGTGGAAAGCCAAACTGGAGTGACTGTCATCTAATACATCTAATCACTACTCAAGCCAAAGCACAAGGCGGCCTATTTAACCTTTGCAAAGACCCATATTAACAAACGAAGACTTTTGGGAATCTGTTCCCTAGTCTGATGAGACTAAAGTCATACTCTTTGGATATGATTGTGTGCAAAATAGAGTCAGGTCCAGAAGTATTTGGACAGTGACTTTTTTTGATTTTGCATTTATACAAGACCTCATTGGACTTTCAGCTTTATTTTAAGAGGTTCCACAAAAATATGGCATTTACCATTTAGGAATTACAGCCACTTTAAGCAAAGTACTTCCATTTTCAAAGGTATTTGGACAATTGACTGACAAAGTTAACTGACCAGGTGCAGTCCATTCCCTTGTTACTTCAAGACAAATGAAGCAGATAAACAGTCTGGAGTTGATATCGGGTATTGATTTGGCATTTGGCAGCAGTTCGACTGGAGCTACCAATATGAAGTCCAAGGAGATCTCAATGCAAGTGAAGGAGGCCATCATT
>CM074945.1:7405181-7418095 GCA_037577455.1 Pangasius macronema | reverse complement strand
ACCTACAATCCCTGCCGGACCCGAGACTCGAACCCACAACCTTCAGGTTCACCTTCGGGTTACAAGTCCGACTCTCAAACCATTAGGCCACAACTGCCCCGTGCATTCTTAAGGAAGAAAAAGGTTAAATTTCTGGAGGAATATGGGGCATTTTATGTGGACCATTTTGAATAGACAAGCTGCACAGCACTCCCCATCCAACACCAAGGTGCACAAGGAAGCCATCCTCCAAGGACTGGAGCAGCAGACATTACAACATATTATGAACTTATACTTGATGTGAAAAAACAGCTGTGGAGTACTTAAAACAAATGGTGGGCATACAGTCCCCACTGAAAGTATTGGAACAGCAAGGCCAATTCTATTGTTTTTGCTATACATTCTTGGGTTTGAGATCAAAAGATGAATGCAACAACAGATCAGAATTTCAGCTTTCATTTTCAGATATTTACATCGAGATTTAGCATCTTCAACAGAAGCTCATACTGTCCTTAGCAACCTGCATGGATATTTCTGGAGTGTGTGATATCTGCCACATGTTGACCAGATGGCTAGCAGTCTCAGTGAATTTAGTTTCAGGCCAATGTATTGTGGGGCCTATTTTGGTGAGAGCTCTTTTCTGTGTATAGCAGTCCAACGGTCTACTGCCAGGTGGGGTGCATAGGAGCCAGCCTTCCAATTGCAGAAGTACCCTGATTTCTGTGGCCTTCAGAGGTGAAAAGACTGCATGGATATGTCCTGAGTACATCTGTGTCACTAGAGAGGCAGAAATACACAACTTAAAAATTGTAGTGCCTGCCCTTGCAGATCCACTGACTCAAATCATAAAACAGCCATGTGGCTGAATGGATTACATCTGGTGGCTTTAGTATGTGAAGAGGGAGGGCTTTTGAAAAGGACTGACCTTTTCAATCACATCTGTCTAAGAGAGTTTATAGTCCTCCTTGGGTTAGAGCAGCAATTTTGTTGGTTTCTAAGGCTGACAAGGCTTTGATCCGGAGAAGCTTGGGGGCCGACAACAGACCTGGAGTCTGGACCCCATGACATCTCTGCGTCATCAGTACCCACTGATCAGCTGTCAAGTTTCTCACTGGCAACCCTGCCAGGCTCTGCAGAATGCTTTAGGGGTAGGGGGTGCTGTTTAGAGTCAATGAGGAGCTCTTTGACACCTGCTAGGGCCCTGTGCACATGCATCACGCCAATCTGCTTGTGATCGGGCATGTTAGCTAAAGCTTGCCCACAGAGGGCTGGTCATAGTATACAACTTCCAAAACAGTCCTTAAAGCTTTCTATTACCTTGTGACACAACCAATGCCATGCACATCATTATCCAGTCCTAATAGTCTGCTTCTGCTATTTCGACTGTGCCAGCTATTTTAGTAGCTAGACCAATCCAATATTGGGGTTCAACTATCGGTTCACACCTTGGAAAAATCTCCCAGACACGGCCACGGACATAGCAAACTCCTCGGACAAGGAATAGAACAAAGTTATAGACCTTGGGCTATAAAGAGGGCTCTGTTGAATGGCACACGCTTCCAGTGTACATGGCTTCATTTCTAGAATCGCTGATTTCAGCTAAGCCATATCTGATGCCAGGGGGTCCATATGCCTAGCTCGGATTACACTGTACGCAACTTTGATAAACAAGGGAAACTGTCTGTAAAGTTTGTTCAATTTACAGTGACATTACTGTACAACCAAAACCATGTGTTAACTGTGCACACTCCCTTTTGTAACAGTAGTTGCTAAAGTTTTAAAAGAAACCCATGCGGAATACATAAGCTTCTCATATTTATTTCTACTGCACCAATCTGTACACATCATAAATCATCAGCTTCTTAGTGATCTAACAAATGATGCAGCATGAAGTGACATTTATTCAGTTGTTCTAAAAGGCAAAATGCTATCAAGGGAAATCTCCAACAAAGAGCTTATACAATAATACTCAGCAACTTCTACAGAATTACAATAGTGCACGAAAATTAGTCGTCAGCACAAGATCTGAAGCCTTGCATCCTGACATAGAGGAGGCATTTATGATCACTGACTGAATGAGGCAGTGAATAATCGGCTGATCTTGCACCATCAAACTATAAATATCTTTAAGCAACACTCATATCAGTGCATTAGCTGACTTCTTGAACATCCAATGGGCAAACCATCATCCAGCAAAAAAAAAAAGGAGGAACCTAGTCTTGCTCTCCATCAGTACTATAGATGTTAATGTTCAAATGTTACTTTTCAGTTGGACATACATTACATAATCTTTACACCTCACCCTTACAAACTGAGTTACATGGAACCAAAATCTAGTTAAATCTCTAGGGGCAATTTTGAAATGATCAGGTTGATAATTTCAGACCAGCATCTTACCACTGATAACTATAGTAATGTATTTTTTACTTACAATCATACCCCCACATATCATCTCAATACATCAACAAGCAATAAAAAAAAGCTGGTGAAAAGCTTAAAAAGGTTATGACACTGCAACACTAAGTTCAAGCAACAGCTAGACTACATGCAACAAGGCTAGTTGAACAAGTCCAAAGAAAAAGTATGCATGGAAATATAAATGCATTTGGATATTTAGATTTTTACATACAAAATGAGTATGAAATGTAATTAAAACACACAGTCAAAAGCTAGCAAGCAAAACCAACCTAACATTCACTGATGAGCCATACCTTTAAAACCACCTGTCTAATATTGTGTAGGTCCCCCCTTGTGCCAGCAAAACAGCTCTGACCTGTCGAGGCACAGACTCCACAAGACCTCTGAAGGTGTGAGGTGTTATCTAGGAGCAAAACATCAGCAGCAGATCCTTTAAGTCCTGCAAGTTGTGAGTTGGGGCCTCCATGGATTGGACTTGTTTGTCCAGCACACCCCACAGATGCACGATCGGATTGAGATCTGGGGAATTTGGAGGCTAAGGCAACACCTTGAACTCTTTGTCATGTTCCTCAAACCATTCCTGAACAATTTTTGCAGTGCAGCAGGGCTCATTAGCCTGCTGAAAGAGATCACTGTCATTAAGGAATACCGTTGCCATGAAGGGATATACTTGGTCTGCAACAATGTTTAAGTAGTTGGTACATGCCAAAGTAACATCCACATGAATGTCAGGACCCAAGGGTGCCAAGCAGAACATTGCCCAGAGCATCAAGCTTCCTCTGCTGGCTTGCCTTCTTCCCATAGGAAAATGACGTATACACCCAGGTGTCCACATGATGTGAAAGAAAACATGATTCATCAGACCAGACGACCATCTTCCATTGCTTCAAGGTCCAGTTCTGATGCTCACATGCCCACTGTAGGTGCTTTCGGTAGTGGACAGGGGTCAGCTATGCAGCCCCCATACACTGCAAACTATGATGCACCTTGTTCTGACACCTTTCTATCATAGCCAGCATTAACTTTCACCAATTTGTGTTACAGTAGCTCTTCTGTGGGACCAGACCAGATGGGCTAGACTTCGCTCTCCACAGGTGTCAATGAGCCTTGGGTGCCCATGACCCACTTTTGGTATGTACTAACCATTACATACCAAGAGCACCCAACAAGACCTGCCGTTTTGGAGATGTCCTGACCCAGTCATCTAGCCATCACAATTTGGCCCTCATCATAGTCACTCAGATCCCTACGCTTGCATATCAGCTTTGCAAAATTACTGTTTATTGAACCCTTGACAGGTGCCATAGTAATGAGATAATCAATGTTATTCACTTCACCTTTCAGTTGTTTTAATGTTATGGCTGAACAGTGTAGTAAGAAATGGACAAGAGTACTACCTCTTGTTCTCTGTTTGACACATCATAAAAAATTGGAGAGAAAAGCATATTTTACCAACCCACTAATGACTCCAGATTTTATTTAAAAAGGAAGACAGAAAGTAAAAGAAAGCTGCTGTGGGTCTGCAAAGTTCTTTATCCTGTCATTGAAAGTGATTAAAAAAAAAAAAGTTGAGTCTTTCTCTCGCCTTTATTCATCCAATTAAAAGTTCTATAGAATGAATATGTCATTATCAGCAAACATGGTTTGTCTGTGCATCTTCCTGCACATTATTCCCTCTGCAGGGAAAAAAGTTTGGAGTTTATTCAATTTAAAGAGGATGACATTTGTGCAGGTTTGCAGTTATGTGAAAGGAATATTTCGGAGGACTCAAACTGAGAATGTCATTATGACTTTATACACTGTAAAGGATTACTCATCAGTAAGAGTATAATTTTGTTTTTTTTATTTATAATGGTCATGTAGTGTAATATTTAAAAAAAATTATGTTAAAGATTTTATTTATTTACTTTTTGTCACAAGTTAGGTATGTCTCACAGAAGTGGTACTAGCATTTGAATGCACATTATTATTATTATTTTTTTTTAAATGCTCCAATGGAATGATGGATGCACTGAATCTTTTCAAATGTAGTTTCTAGGATTAACACACTTAAAAATAAATGGGAAAAATAAAGCAAATCAAGGAGTGTGATCGGCAGTTATAATAAAATAGCTAAAGCAGCAATAAAACCTTGCACTTTAAATTCACACACAACATAATAGCCACCCTGAGAAACTGACAACATGAATAGAGCCCAGCTGATAATTTTAGAAAGTGTCTGGAGTTAGTTCGACACACTATTAACTAAGATTTTACAAAATGTGGTGGTGACAAGTTCATGACATGCAAGTTTCTCCTATATATAGAAGATAAGGCTTCTGAGCCTCAAATGACTAAGGCTTTCTGTGGCTACATTACTTATCCAATTATCATTTCAAACACCATTTCACTGTGACCTGGAATCAAGGCACTGTTATTTGGATCAGTGTACTTAGAAAAAAAGTCAGAATTAAACTACCCAGATAACATACCATGCTGTATATATCTAGAGCTTCAACATCAGCAGAGTCATCTTGATACTTGTGATGTGGATTCTCTCTAAAAATAAAAAATACAATTATTACTCGATTTATAAAGGAGATTTATGAAAGTGGATTTATCTTACTTGACAATAAATAAGCACACAGGTGATGTAATACCTTACAAAATGGTATTATATTCGAGGTCGATCGAGCCGGGGGCATTAACAAAGCATCAAAAGAGCATCATCTAAGGGGACTGTGGAGCAAAGTCACGTAAACTTAAACACTCATTCACTTCGTGTTACTTCCATCACTAACTACATGCTAGCCGTCTAATATATGTTAGTCTAAGAAATGAACCAGTTCGAAGCTTAATAAAACTAAGCATTCAAATAAGTGTTGAGCTTTTGCCTATAACAACTAGCTAGCCCGCTAGTACATCTACAAACAACTACGACGGAAGTAGCTAGCCTATGTACTTACATGCTAGCTAAATAGCTAGCTATTAATGAGGTAAAGTTCACTGCCAGCCAAAGCGGACTAGCTGGTCTGGTTCAAATAAATTATTTAGAAACTCCAGAGTAACCAGGATACCGAGTTTTTCTCTATATATTCAGTAATACCGATATAACAATTTCGTTCTTTATAAACTTCAACAGCATCACTAACCATATCAGGCAACTAGCTAGTTCCCCAGTATGACAACTTAGTAGCTAACAAATTAGCACGACACAGTTAGCTATATGATCAGTCACAAGACAAAATGGACCGTGGGCTTGGGCTAAAACGGAGCCCCTGCAAATCAAATGAACGTGACCTTAACCAAAACATTTTATTAACTGCAAATAAAGTTAGATATAATCTCCTCTACTACCGACGCAAATGTTAGCTGGTTATCTCCATGCTTGAATCTGCTTGATTCATCATTCAGCAGGCAGCGTCAGGTTCCCGCAAGAGCACACATTCAATGTCCGCACGTCTCATAGCTAGCGACTTACCGTCGTTCTGAGGAAAGGTGTTGTTTCCTTGCTCCCGTCGTACCAAGGCAACCTGCAAGCCAACGAAGAGTACTACGTACGTACCCAAGTCCTTATAGTTAAGGAGTTGAGTACAATACTAAAATTACAGAATAATTAATAATTTGCCTTTAATTTCGTCCACACAACACATCCCCAAACAATGTGCAGAAACCCGGGATATTTCGCGACACCACCACCTAAACCAATCAGATTAAAGTGAAAAACGCGTAGGTCCCGCCTTCGGTTCTACGGGGCCTCCATTTCAGCGTCCATTATGCGCAATCTGTGCTGCCTTTGCGCATGTTCTTTCAGCTCAGGTTGTGTAAGATGGCTGCATGGTTGTTGCCAGACTTGGCCACATGACCGACGACGGCACCCACCACCATTTGCTGTAAAGCCATTTTTTTTGTCTGGCATACCTGCTCCAGGGTGCTACCTCCAAGTCCTGACAATGTTCATACATGCACTTGGTGACTCAAGCTTGAACATACCATCCAACAGAATTTGACAATATTAATCTGTGGTGCCCTGACGTCTGTCTTAGCAAGTAAGGAGCCATGTTTATACCTTTGTGTATTGTTGATTGTATGCGAATTGGCGAGGCTAAATGCTCGTATGGACTCAAAAGTGGCAGGTTAAATCATGTGTACCAAGATATGCTCATGTATTGAAATATTGTCTATAATGTTTTATGGCCCCGTTCTTCTCCTGCCTACCTGATAACCCTATGTTGCTTAAGGAGTGATGGGAGGCCCTGTCAACTTGAAAACCTTTTCCTTTTTTTTTTGAAGTAACAAGAACACAAATTTGATTCCCTGGATATGCAAGGTTAGAATCCTGTCATGAACACCAGAGCCTGATAAACAACGGTAACAGGCAAGACTCCAGTCTTGTGGACCTTGTGCCTGTATGCTGAATTTTTGCTACAGCTGGCACATACAAACCAACTGTTCAGGTAACTATTAAGTCTTTAATGAGCTGAGGGTAGAGAAACTGTGCAAGGCAAGGGGTCTCTAGGAATGTAGTGAAGAACCTCTGTTAATAAACAGGTCTATATACCCAGATCTGTCTCTCTGGCAAAATGAGAAATGGTATGATCTGACAAAGTAGGTCACAATGCACTGTCAAACCCAATTCTAAGCGGTGGTGCACTTGACCTATGGGTGGGTAGAGCATGGTTGTTTTTCCACCAGCGGTATCATGAGCCCTATGTACACAAATTTAACTGGATAAACAGGCTGCTGTAATAAATGGCTGACCCAATGTGTGCCTTAGGCCCTGCATGAATATTAGGGTCAAGTCTGCTCAAACTTTGACATCCCTTACCCCATGACTACAGTTTTAGCAATGGCTACTCAGTGACCAGTATCTTTGCACCACCATACCTAATTTAGGTTCATAAAAAGTAAACTCATCAGAAGAATCCACAGTACTTGACAAAACAGCTTGTCATATATCAGGGACTTAAATGGTGCACTTTTTTTTGTTCATCATTCTTGTACACCTTTAGTAGCGCAAACAGACAGACATTGCATCTGCATTTTGTCAGCTCTGGTGAAAATTACAATAATTTAAGTGTATACATATTAGTAGATAGCAATGTAAACAAATATTTTTTGGAATTTATGGAACATTTAGTCACCCCACCCTTATGGACCAACATAAACAAATACATTCCACATGATGTCAGGTAACAAATTTTATTAATACAAATACACAAGAGATCTGCAGTTGTGTTTCAGCCATTATTTAAAACAAAAGAAATCACCCACATACCACAGAAACAAATATGGTTGCCATTTGGTAACAGTTTCCACAATTTGCCAGAACAATAAATGACTTGTGCATAAAAAGTGAGTCATTAGTGCTGAACTGATGGAAATGATCACCTATACTTCATTTTAGACCCTGGTATTCAATGAAGAACATAGTCTGTGGCTTTGGACACAACAGGTATACAGTTATATTCCTATACAATGGTTATCAGTCCCAGGGAATTTTCAGATAAAGTTGCTGTTTACATGGTGGCACAAAGGTGTTTCATGGACCAAAACCCACCGTCCCAGAATGAGCTTGTAGAAGTGCAACCAGCCTGTCCATTTCTTTGAGTCCTGCTTTGCATATATAGTCTTTACAGTAGAACAAGATAAAGTCATAGGAAAGTCAGAACTGACTTCAAATGTCTACTGGTCTCCTAACTGCAAATGCAGTAATTATATTTGAAGATAGTCTTTTGAATTAAAAGCACTTTAACTTGGCAAGGGACTTCTGTAGACAAGCATGCTTTCTCTTCAGCTATCTAGTTGCCAGCCCAGTAGTCCCAAGTGAGCCCTCAAAACAAATCTGCAATATATACTTCATCAGTGAACTTAATTACCACTGTACCCTGGGTTCCAACAAAACTTGTTGCAGGCAACCAACACCACTTCAGCCTGGACTTCTGACTAATGGCTGAACCAGGCAGGACCAAAAGGCAGGACCAGGCTGTTTGCCAGCAATAAATTTAGCAGTAATTTTATTATTTTATTAACTATCTACATAGTCAATTGTCACAAAGGAGGCTATATTACTTGATAGCACAGTGTGTGTATATGTGTGTATGTATATATATACACACACATACACTATATCTATATATATCTATATATCTATATATATATATATATATATATATATATATATATATATTAATGTTTTATAAATTGTTATAAATTGAATGGAAACGTATTTCTATGACCATTGTACCATCAAATAATTTAATCAGGGCTTACTAAAGGAAAACAGGGAAGGAAACTAAACATTTCTACCCATGTTCTATGCTGTCTATATTTAGTACACTGTTTGACAGTAATTATTGGAGTAAGAAAAACATACACAAAATCAGTGGGATTGGACTTCAGCATCAGTAACTGGCAGCTTTGAAGACATTCAGTATCAAATGAGTACATACTGCAACAGCAGTTATGAGCTGTTCTGAGATTCTGTAGCAGACAATTTGAATGTTTAAAGGTTAGCGAGTAACAGGAAAAATAAAGATGGGTAGAAAACTGGTGGCTTAGAATTAGCACTATAGAAAACAGATGTTTAAAAGTACCAGTGTTTCAGTACCAATTTAGCATTCTCTTTGATTCCAGGAAGATCTGACCCCCACCCTCTCAAAATAGCATCATTTTAAAAAAAGAAATTAATTCAGAAAAACCTTGGTGAAATCAGTATGTACCTGATTTGCTGTATAACACATTGCAGATGTGGCATTTTATCAAACAGTTAAATCAACAGTTCAAGGTATATTATATTGTCTCTTCAAATATCTTTCAACCATGAGCGCTTTGATGTTTGAGGAATAGCTGTAGCTCTGTGAAGGTCTCAGTACATTCAGTGCATTCATACAATACGTCTGTTGATGTACTCTCTTTTGAATCAGCTTCTGACTCACTCCTTTCAACACTCAAATCGTCTTCATTTTCTACATACTCCGTATTGGTCTCTGCAGCTGGAGATTCTTCCTGACCATGTTTATCAGATCCTTCTTTATCATGATTCTCTAGATGGCGCTCTAGAGCAGAGCGGAAGGTAAAGCGACATGGACAACGAGGACAGCTTAGCAATACCCGAGAAGGGTTTATTCTGTGGTAACGCCCATGTCGCTGATATACACTAAGCAGCCTAAAGACTCGACCACAATCTTTGCATTTGTAGGTCATCCGTGGCTTGAGTAGAGAGGCCTCTTGAGTATCTGGCAACTCCTCTTTGTCTGGTGGTTTTGGTGACTGCTGGTCTTCATTGTCCTGACCTTCATGATCACTATCATTGCTTGTCTGAGTTTTTGGTGACTCATGTGTAGCGGTTTCATCTTCATGATCTAATTTTTCCCCATCTGTCTTAAGTTTTATGTCTGAACTATGGTACATGGCAACATGCCTTGTGACGTCACATCTTTGCGGAAAGTGTCTACCACAATAAAGGCATGTATGAAGGGTACCCTTATGGTATCGCATATGACGAGAAAGGCTACTGGAGTGTACAAAAACACGATGGCATTGTTTGCAAGGGAATACCTTAGAGTGTGGATTACCTCTGGAAGCACCTCCTCTTGGTCTACCTCTCATTCGTGGCCTCAATAGATCCAGTCGCTGAGTTTGGTGTTTTGAAACCATTTGACGCATTATACCATAATAATTAACAGACTGTCGTCTAATCTCAGGTACTGGTTCAGAAGAGTCCTCATCTGGATGATCTGAAAGGTGATGCTCTTTCAAATCTGACAAGCAATTAAAGTGTCCTCCACACAAGCCACAACGATATGATCGGTCACCAGAATCATCAGGAGAGTGGGAGACATTTTTCTTAGGGCTACTCTCATCCTGTTCCTGCATGTTCTCTTTTTGTGTAGGATCATCAGTTGCTTTGCTGATATGAGAATGATTAAGCAGATGGCTCTGCAGGTCTGATAACCAAAAGAAACGCAAGCCACAAATCTTGCAAGGATATGATTTATCTATACCATTTTCGCAGTCCTCATCAAATTTACTTGAACTCCTGGATCCAAGAGACCCATGCCATTCTTTCTGATGTAACAACAAGGTCTCTTGTCTTAAGAATCGTTTTCCACAATGTCCACAACTGTAAAAACGTTCATGAGCATGATTCTGAAGGTGCCCACGAAGGCTCTCTCTATCATAAAAAACCTTGCAACATAAGGTACATTTAAACCCTTGCTCAAGGGGACGATATCGCTGATGTTGCTGTAAACTTCTCTGGTTCCTAAACAATTGACCACACCTCTCACATCTACACTGGGTATGGTCTCTTTCTGCCATTTTACCTGAAGGCAAGGAATCCTGATAATGTGCAGGATTCGACAATAGCTTTGACATGGGTTTTCCAAATAAGAATGAGAAGTTTGACAAAGCAGATCTATCAACCACTGTGAGAGTTCCATTTTCATGAAGTGCAAATTCAATAGATTTGTCACAACCATTAGCTGCAGTTTCAGAAATGGAAGAAAATGGGCCAATGGGTCCATGATTAGCCATGTGATTGATCAGTTTCGGGTACTGGCCAAACCCTTCACCACACTCTGTGCAGATGAAATCATTTCCAGTTGAAAAATCAAGTGAATGGTATGCCATGTCTGTTCAACCAAGACTTACTTAAAATCTGATATAGGGAACAATTCAACAAAAAAAGTGAGAAAAGATGTGGGATGAATTTAACCTTCAAGTATTCCTGAAAGATAAATTTGAAACTGTAGATATGAAAATCCTGTGAACATCTAAACTTTGCATTTGAATCTAAGTACAATTTTAAGAGATCTACTACATGCTCACATATTATAAAGTTCCATGAATTCTTCCCATTGTCACTTCTATTAAGGAAGTTATTGATTCATCAAGTCCATGATCCACAAAGTGCAGATGGAAAAGACTGCAATCTGGGATCCAGAAATACTGGATACCAAGCATAAAAGGTATTCCTTTCTTTCTCTGGCTTGTGGTCTTGAGTCAGGATATTAGCATCTAAAAAAGAGAATGGGAGAACATGAGTCAGGTATGAACATGCAAATGTTAATTCAGTGGACGTAGACTTCCCTTGAAAGACACCTGTCAAGTGAAAAGGAATTTCAGTAATATCTATTTGTCCTTCTTTATTCCATCATTCAAAGGCTTATTTCACTGTGTGTAAAATCAGGCATATACACACATTTTTACTGCATACAGCCACTGTAGGATCATGACCTCTAGATTCTTACTGAAAACATATAATGAAATGGTGGAAAGAATGTTCATTGCAGTTAAAACAAAAAGACAACTTGTACTCAATTGTGAATGAATTAATGACAAAATTATTTGTTAAATTCTTTTCAAGAGTCACAAAAGCAAATCCGAAATGCAGAATGCCTAAAAAAATGGAGTAAATAACAGGACCCTCTAATCTTTGGTTAATGTTCTTTGCCCGATGTTGGACAATAGGGATGACTACCACTGTTGGGTAATTAGACTTCTATTGCAAACAAATTAATTTCAAATCTGTGTGGACCTCCCTTTGTACTCGGGGCATTATCTGGGACATGCCTAAACCAAAAAGACACATTACGAGCACGTTTTTTGTTTAAAGTATATTGCCAAATTAAGTATCTGTGCAGCAGCCTGGCCAGGGAAACATGGGTCATTCAGATCTCAATAAATGGTTTGTATGGTGATTACATTTTCAACCACCAAAGGCACTGTAGTAAGTGGAAGTGATGTCCACTCCTGTACAGACTCCTCTTGAATGCCAGCACCACAGCCCACTAATTCCAATAGATATGCCCCCACAGGATACAGGTGTGGTGATGGGTATGTACTCCTAGGCCATGAAAACCATTCAGAACATTCCAAAAGAAAGACAGAATGGTCCTGACATTATGTCCTGTATCCAAGTTTATCACAGCCAATAATCCAAGCCCCAAGATGAAAATGGATTGCATTCATACATTTTACTGAACTATAAAAAAAAAATTAACAACAAAGTTGCTATACAACCCCTGGCAAAAATGATGGAATCACAACACTTAGAGGATGTTCACCCAGCTTTTTCAGTTTATAGCAAACAAACGAATCACAGATATGACACAAAAAAGGTTTTGTTCTATAGCTTAACATTCTGGCTTTGTGAAACATACATCAAAAAATTCAATGACATTTTTTTATTAATGGCATGTCATTTTCCAAATCAAGTAGAGGAAAAAAGTATGGAATCACTCAATGTTGAGGNTCCCCATCAATCTGGTTCCAGCTTTCTCAAATAGCAGTTGACAAATCAGCTTTGCAGGATGGAGCGTTTTTTTTTTTAATATCCACCATAAATTTTCAATTTGATTGATATCTGAACTGTTTGCTGGCCATGTCATTGAGTTGATATGCCTTTCCTGAAGAAAAGCTTTACCACTGTTTGCTCTGTGGCATCACCAAACCTACTTTCTATGGATGGAATGAGAAAAGTGTCCAGAATTTCAGTGTACTCCTGTGCATTGACTGCTGAGGTAATGACTGCC
>CM074945.1:7383522-7398644 GCA_037577455.1 Pangasius macronema | reverse complement strand
CTCCCCCCACCTACAATCCCTGCCGGACCCGAGACTCGAACCCACGACCTTCGGGTTCACCTTCGGGTTACAAGTCCTACTCTCAAACCATTAGGCCACGACCGCCCCCAAAAATAGTAGAATCACTCAGACCAACCTAACATTCAAACTTACAAAATTTCACTAGAATTTGCACTGTATCACCATAGGACTTTATACACTAGATAATGTTTATATAAATACCAAACACCATTACAAGGCCCTACCCTTCCCCCAACTGGGACAGACTTGGGCTTTTCTTGGTTTCTAACCCTAGCATACAGACACACAGCCAACTTGTTTGCACAACAGTTAGACATGAGGCAACAATGGACCAGGGGAGTATACATCCATGATGCTGTTTTACAGCTAGACTAACATTACTGTGGATAAACAAATGTATTCACAATACACAAACCAGACATTGGTGACACTGAGCCATGCAGTGTGGCCAGGTCCAGTCTGAGAAAAGGCATAAAGAAGGCCACAGCTACCCACAAACAGCAAATCAAGCACCATTTCACTCACACAGATGCCCAGCGAATGTGGCAAGATGTCCTGTCCAATACTTATTATTAGAACACCAGTTATGCCTACCCATCTAGAGAGGAAGCAATACTAACATATACATACTTTTTTTTCAAACTTGGGGCTGTTTGAACCCAGAGTTTGGTATTTCATGAGTCAAGCCTCATGAAAAGGGTGGTCTGGCATTCACTTCAAGTGAATCCTGTTGTGGTCCACATCAGGTGTGGAGGCGGTCATGTGCTTGGGGTGGTAACACGATTGATTCAAATTGTCCCTGTTACTTCCTGTTTCTACTTCTATGATGCTGAGGAAAGGTAATTATTGTTATTGATTTATAAAACCAGACATTTTTAGGACTGGAGCACTGTATTTAGCTCATCTTTGTGGTCTGAGTGCCTGCACTGAGAGCATTGCAAAAATTGCACATCACGTAAGCCTGCATGGATAAAAGTCTTCTTATACGAGACCAGTTCCTCATTTCCAGGTATTCCTGCATGATGACATGCCATGCATCCAAGGCCTTAGCACACTTGTCTGTCCCGGGCAGTCAAATTGGGTATGCAGAATTGCTCCACAATAACACTAAGCATTGGTACACCACAGGGGTGTGTGCTGAGTCCACTCCTCAACTCCCTCTTAACCTGAGCGTTAATATCAGCCATACCAAAGAGTTTAACTGGTAAAAAAAAATCCAACCAAAGAATGTACTTCATGAGGAAGTTCGGCATGTCACCACAAATACTCCCTAACTTCTACAGATGCACTGTGGAGAGTGTGTTAACTTGCTTAATTGCTGTGTGGTTTGGCAACAGAACAGCACATGACAGAAGGTCATTACAGAGGGTGATGAGGCTGGCCCAGAAAATCACAGGGACAGATCTCCCCTCACTGCAGGACATATTCAATAAAAGGACCTACAAATGGGCTAGCAACATCATCAGAGAACTCTCATCCCAACCTCAATTTCTCCACCCTTGTGAAGTCTTGAAAGCAATACCGGTGTACTGCGGCCAGAACATTCAGGCTCTGTAACAGTTTATATCCCAGGTCAATAGACTGATCAGTAGTCATTATACACAACCAGTTCCACCAGGGTCATTAGGATAAGGTCAGCACCCCTGCTCAATTGCACCCTGCACCTTACCAAATGGACCATCATACACACACCTCATACTAATTGGATTAATAAGCATTGTCACTTTAAACACTACATTTTGCACTGACACTTTACCACTACTTGACACATAACACTACTGCCATTTTATCGTTACTTGCCCTGCTTCATTATACTGTGAAATTTTTTTTATTGTTAACTGTTCTTATTGCATATAGGTTCTCTTATTCAGACTGTAAATTGACTTTGTCTATTGTGTACTGTTTATTTTTATTATTCTTCCTGCCTTGTGTAATTTTTGTATTTTTACTGTCTTTGAAATTTATAGTTTGTTGTCCTCCTACCCCATCTTTCTCATGAGGAAAAAACAAAAGAATTTTACTGTACGAAAGTAAATGTAAAAATGTAGCTTGGTACAATGAAATAAAGACAATAAAGATGTTGAATCTTCATCGACTTCAGGGAGTCTCATGATGACGAATCACCAGCCTTCTGTAAGGAGACATGGTGAAGAGACTTACTGGGTGTAAGTCCCATTTCAACGGTTAAAAGAGCATAGCAACAGCTACCCTGTCTGAAAAGGCTCAAGAAAGCCAAGCTGCCCCAACAGTAGCCAGTGGGCCACAGAAATAATGCTGACATACTGCATTCTTGTATGGTACACCAGCTGCACATCTCTGCAGTGAGTTATCCGTACTACTCAGAAAATCATTGTAATACACCTTCCAACATTGGTGGACTTCAACTTCTACAGATCACTTTTCCTACACAAAGCGAACATCTGCAGGGATCTGAACTCACTCTTGTCATCACCTGTTCACCCTCCTGCCATCCATCATGTGGTATAGGACCATCTACTCATTCTGCCCCCTGCACAAGTGGGCAGGCGAAATGCATACCTGTGTACACATGGCATTCTGAATGCATCTCCAGTGACCACTTGTGATCAGATTTTCTATATAATTTTTGCTGGAGGAAGGGTGTTGTGCACATTATGTCAGTCTTCCCACAAAATGTCCCAAAGATCCTATCTCATGTAAATGTAAGGGGCTGTTTCAAACATTTCAATTGTGTGGTTAATCAAAACTTACTGATTTTCCACGATGTTCTCCCTGGTCTAGTCTTGGCCAATTCCCACTCACCAGTTAGGTCTACCCTGTCTGGGCTTTCACATGCTTCCTCTGAGACACGTGAGGCCTGCCAACTGCATTTTTTTAACTGCTGCTCATGCTGTGTCACAGGGCGCCGTGACACACGTAGGAAAGAGCTATCCGTCCCCTTCAGCATTCATGAATTCAAAGGCACCCATAATTGGCTACTGTCACTGTGATTGATAGGGGAAAGAGTATGCCATCCCTCCCTCCATGACAGCACAGACAATTTTGCTTTTTTTGCACTCCTGGCCACAGATGTGGCATCGTCGGGATTAGAAACTCTCAATCTCCAAACAATAGGGTGAACGAAAGAAGCTACGAAAAGCAGTTGCTTTTTTCTCTGCTCTTATAACATCGCCTTTAATATCCATTAACCTAGCAGTGGAGAACAGTAGTGTTCAACTCAATTTCCAAACAGCCTTGCAATAATTACATATTTTCCAGCTAGGACAATGACACAGTCAATTCTGCGGTCCATCCGGGATGCATCGAGACCCTTTTGCATTCACACTACAAATGTTGTGTTCATATGAGTCCCAAACCTCCTCAGAAGGTGGTTTGAGTGATCAGATCACATTGACTTCTAAGAAACACTGGACCACGTTCACACGTGAGGTTACATGAGCATAAATAAAAATAAAACTTTGTCCACTGTCACCTGTAAAGAGTGTGTAAGCACTGTTTTCCATTTTGACCATATGACGTTTTGACAGCTGGCATTTGTTTACAAACCAAACTGATTAGGCTTATGTCCATTTCTCTATGGCATGCAACTACCCAGTTTGTGTTTTTTCCAATGATCTCCAAGACTTATATTTAATTTTTAAAAAAAAAAAAAACTATAAATGTTTTTTCATTTTCCTCATGTGTTATATTCACTATATCATTGTATTTTTTGGATAACTTGCTTTTTTATGATTCACCTTAGTTGAAAAACCTAAAATATGTATATATAATAAAATATACATTGTTTTTCTTTTTTAACATTTCAACTTGGTTGCTACTGCATGGTTGTACCTCCTTCAATAACTACTGAAAATAAAAAAAAACATTTCCGTGTTTTCCACATGTTTAAGGTTTAAAGGCAAATTAATAAACAAGGATTTATAAATGTTAAACTGATTAATTCAGGCATAATTCACACATAAGAAAGATCATTAAAGAACGGCTCCATAACCGTTCCTTCTCTAGCACTCATTTAGCATATTGTTTACCAGTGTTGCCAGTAGAAAGAAAACTATAGCTGGGGTTACCATAATCCACAAGCAAGCACTATGTTTGCAGTAGAATTATAAACAAGCTATAAA
This sequence comes from Pangasius macronema, assembly GCA_037577455.1. NCBI lineage: Eukaryota > Metazoa > Chordata > Actinopteri > Siluriformes > Pangasiidae > Pangasius > Pangasius macronema. The sequence continues at coordinate 7,394,523 of CM074945.1, read as the reverse complement.
ACGTTCTGATTTTATACTTAATCATAAAGCATAAAACAATTTAAAATTTGCTTTATAAATAGCCAAAGTAGAATGTAAACATTTTCTTATCAAAGTAATCCAGGAATGACCCTCTTCATACTTACAATAATTCAGATATCTCCAATAATACATATAATTTGTGAAATTTATGGTACACTTACCCTTATTCTGTGATGCACGTTGACCTCTTCAGCCAACTGATGCCAACATATACAATATATTCCTCCTTAGATTTCTATAGCAATACAGACAGAAAAATTATGTTAAACTTCAGTAATCTTTTTTTCAAATAGCAGATACCAGGGACAGACTTTCTAAGAAACCACACATTCAGTAAAATGCATAGATCATTAGTCTGCACTAACTAGGTTTTGTTTACAAACTTGTTTAAATTTGATGATGAAATTAAATGTATTTGTTCAAAAAAAAAATGAGAAGCAATTTTGCCTTTTTTCTTCTTTTTTTTTTTATACACAAGTACATTTGAAAACTTCATTAGAGGTCTAGGGATTAAATGAACAAAAATGTTGACTTCAAGAATAGGCCTTACCCAGAAAGCGCAATTTCCTTTTCAAACAAAGGGAAAACAGACAAGGGTAGTTATAAATGTAAACCATTGCAGAAAATTATTTAATATTTCAAAACTAATTAAAATGTTATGTAAATAACACCACTGTAGCAAACATACTCTGAATTATGAATCTGGTTATTGTTGTAGGCTACAGAAAATGAGCAAAGGCAGCAGGCAGCTTAAATAATGTCTTCACAAAGCAAACGTATAAGAGCATGTAAAATATGTATGCTAGAAAGAAAACTATAGCTTCTTATTTATGAGGAATTTCACTGATATATAATTTTAAACTGAATTATCCTACAATGGAACTAAAACTGTTTTGATTTTATGTTGTTGTTGATGATTAAATATGATGACATGAGCCTTGTACATCCTTGTCAGTTTTTTTATTTTACTTTCTGCTTAGGCCAGGTCTCTCCACCAATTCAGGGTGATCATGCCACTCCATAAGGATAAACCTCTGGGTTTTGTAGTTTTCAAGCCAGGTGAAGAACAAAGAAGCTTATGCATAGTTTGTATATTTGGGTGCAGTTTTTGACATGCGTGGGGGACGAGGATTAGAATGGATAAAATTAAAAAACCAATGCAATCAATGACAAACAGGTTACTTTAATAACACTGCTATAAATAGACTTACATATGGATGAAGTAATCAGTTATCATGATTTTTTTAAATTGTTTTTACAAAATAATATCGTTATGTTTATTTTCAGATATCACCCACCGCTATACAATGTACATAATTCAAAGAAAACAGTCAGTACAAATTTGCATTAGATTACTTTTTGCCAAGGGTAAATGCAATCTGATTTTAAAAAATCTCAATGCATAACTAACAATAAAACAACTTGTAATTTCTGATAGAATATATATACCACAGACAAAAGATAAATTGGTGATCAAAATATTAGTTGGTTTTGGTTAAAAGGTTACATATATACACTGATGAGCCATAACATTAAAACCACTGACAGGTGAGATGAATAACACTGATTTTCTCGTTACAGTGGCACATGTTAGGGAGGGGCAACAAGTGAACCTTCAGTTCTCAAAGTTGATGCGTTGGAAGCAGGAAAAATGGGTAAGGATCTCAGCAACTTTGACAAGAGCCAAACTGTGACTAGGTCAGAGCATCTCCAAAACAACAGGTCTTCTGTGGTGTTCCTGGTATGCATTGGTTATTACCTACCAAAAGTCGTCCAAGGAAGGATAACTGGTGAACCTGTGTCAGGGTCATCTGCGCACAAATCACTGATGCGTGGGGAGCGAAGGATAGCCCATCTGGTCCGATCCTACAGAAGATCTACTGTATCATATGTTGCTGAAAAAGTTGATGGTGGCTGACAGAAAGGTGTCAGAACACACAGTGCATTGCAACTTGCTGCATATGGGGCTGTGTAGATGCAGACCAGGCACAGTGCCCATGACACCCCGCTGGAAGACGATGGTCTGGTCCGACAAAACATCATATGGATGGCCAGGTACATGTGCATCGCTTAACTGGGGAAGAGATGGAACCAGGGTGCACTATGAGAAGAAGGCAAGCTGGTGGAGGCAGTGTGATACTCTGGGAAATGTTCTGCAGGGAAACCTTGGGCCCTGGCATTCATGTGAATGTTACTTTGACACACACCACCTACCTAAACACTGTTGCAGACCAAGTACACTCTTTCATGGCAACACTATTCTCTAATGGCAGTGGCGTTCTTTCAGCACGATAATGCACCCTGCCACACTGCAAAAATTGTTCAGGAATGATTTGAGGAACATGACAAAGAGTTTAAGGTGTTGACTTGGCCCCCAAATTCCCCAGATATCAATCCGATCAAGCATCTGTGGGATGTGCTGGACAAACAAGTCCGATCCATGGAGGCCTCACCTTGCAACTTTCAGGACTTAGCGGATCTGCTGATAACATCTTGGTGCCAGATACCAGAGCACACCTTCAAAGGTCTTGTGGAGTCAATGCGTTGACAGGTCAGAGATTTTTGCCAGCATAAGGGGGATCTTCACAACGTTAGGCAGGTGGTTTTAATGTTGTGGCTCATCGGTGCGAATATGGTCACTTGACACATTTCTTATCCCCTCCTTTTTTTTTTTCAACACAGTATTTAGTTCAGCTGAAACCTGCATGCAATATCTGGCAGTGATAACTATTCCGCTATTTTTTTATATATATATATATATATATATATTTTTTTTACATATTTCGGATGTGGAAAGTGACTTTTGTACCAAGATTTAGAAAGATATTTTTTGTTTCTTTTTCACCACCATCTTGTTTTTAAATGGTCCATTAATAACCTGATATTTTTAGATTGGTACTAGTCTGCTATGATATTAATACCGCATCACCCCTACACATCACCATATCATTCTTACTTTAAACACAAAATTGTAGATTGGAAGAATTAAAAATTGATTTTCATGAACATTTATGGTACATGTATTGCAAATAGCGTCTCAAAGTCAAAAACGCCTATATATCCTGTTTCTGACTGGCGAACTTCCACTGACAGAAAAACAGGATTGTGATTTCTTTTCTTTTTTTTCCCCACAAATCAGCCTGATCAATCTGAGGTTTTATTCCTCTGAGTGGCTGAGTGACATTATACACTTCAGAAAATAAAGACTACGACTATATGTGCCGTGCTCGTAATCGAGGACTACGTCATCAGAATTCACAGATCAGAATCAATAGAAAGCACTTGTACTTACAGGTGGACGCCACCGCAGATTAACACCCCACTGAGAACCGCTAATCGCAAACTATTTTTTATCGCGGTACAGTAGACTACCCATAATAGTCAGCTAGCTACATAGCTATTAACGTTACTCGACCATTGTTAGCTAAGCTAGCCATATTATAATCGGTAACACATCAGACCAAATGAAACATACATACAGCCAGCTAAAACCTTTAACTAAACTGTTCTGTAAAATCATATGATAAATCATGATGATGGTTTGCAGACAGGGCCATTTTGCGAGCTACTCTGATAGCTAGACTGGCATGCTAGCTAGAAAAATTAGCCAGCTCTCAGAAGCTCTTGGCTAAATGATACTATGTATATTTAGCAGGATTTAGATGCCTTGCTTTGAAATAAGCACTAACCGCTTTCACTCTTTGTGATTTCAACGTTTTGTCGTCCTTGTGCGCAGTGTTGATTCATCTCGCAGCGTAATCGCAGTTTTACCACAAAAAGTACTGCCAACGCAATTCGGCGCAGCACATACATGAGAAAGTTGACGTTCTGAAGTCCACGCATTACGCTTAAACTCGCATGCGCACGTTTGTGCGCATGCGCTGTGTACATATGTGTACTCTGTAAGTCTCGCAACAAATGTTGGCACTCTGGCGTATATCTCCAAAATGTGTATTCCGGGCCAAAACATACCCTACGTATCGACGCGAGCGCATACGCTTCGAGCTACGCAAAGTAAGTTTCACGTGAAGTTGCGTCCAGATGTGTCACGACAAAATTTATAACACAACGCATGCTCCAGCTGTAACCTGAGCGTTGCCGCAAGGGGCGCTGTATTGCTGAGTTCGTGGAGCCTTTTAAGTGATCATTTGCAGGTGGTAATGACGCATTTTCCATCTAGACACGTGCGATATGCGAAGTGGAAGAAAAACAAACTTAAAAAAGAGAACCTAACGCTCATAAAAAGCTACTTTAACTGCAGCACAATACAGTACAGCACAGTGAACAATAGCAAATAACGTTAGCGACAAGCAAGCCATTGATCATTACATTCTCAAAACAGCGATTAGTACGGTAACTGGTTTAGATTTAACCAAGTACTGTGTTTGTATATTAATTGATCTAAAACCATTTTGCTATAAACAGTGTGTAGAAGAGGTACACTGTTCAGTGTGAGTGGCCATCTTGATTTGACGTCACCCCTTAAATGGGGAAGGAACTGGTAGTTGAAAAAAAAAATGAGGGAGGGTACTGCTGCTGTATTTTGCTGAAGCTCTTCAATGTGATGCATCACACCTAACTTTCTAACAACTTTTCATTAGTCAAAAGATGGTGAACACAGTGACTATTGAAACATGCTTTAGACTTCGTATCCCATCTTTTGATGGTAAAAAGTGCTAGAGGACAACATTCAAAAAGTAATGCACTCTTTTGCCAGAAAGTCTTTGGTTGCTGTATATGGGGAAGAAGTGCCACAACTGATGGAGCCATCCTTGACTCCAGAAACGACTAAGCCAACAAAGACGTAAAAAAAAAAAAAAAATGAGACAGAAAAAGTCTGTACAATCTGTGTCAAATTCTCAAATGCTGGCAGTAATGGAGAGAATTGGAAAAAAAAATGCAAGTAGAGTCGACTGCAGTCTCTTGAGGCAACAGTCAAATACAATGTAAACTCCATCAAAAGTGTAACAGATGAACTCAGTTTCTTGGGGAAACACATTTATGATGTGTTTGCCAAAGTTAAAACACTGCAAAGTAAAGTGAAAATGTTGGAAAGAGAAAACAAAGTGCTCCATTGTAGATCAAATGATGTGGATACATACAAAAGGAGGTGGAATTTACATGTTGCAGGGATTCAGGAACAATATGGGGAGAATGTCAAGAAAACTCTTGTTGCCCTGCTCAGCCAAGTTTCTCCTTACATAGCTGACCTTACTTTGTGGACATTGTTCACAGACTGGGTTCCACCCACTCCAAAGCTACAAGCTCATCGCATCATCGTGCAATTCCTGTTGTGTACTGTGGGGAATAAAATCTGGCAGGATGCAAGAACATCTGTCTTCCTCAAGGACAGAAATATCAGGATAATTGAAGATCTTACCCAGAGCACAAAGAATGCTTGGAACAAATTATGGCTATTGCTTGAGAGAGTTAGAAAAGAAGGGAAGAATGCAGGATTTAGGGGTCCCTTTGCTTATATTGATGGCAAAAAAAGTTAAATATGTGAGCTGATAAAGAAAGCTGGCTTTTTAGCCTATTTCCTTGGTTGAATGGTCTTAGTATTGACATGTCAATCTAAACAAATCTCAGTTTTCTAGACCTATTTATTCAGGCAGAATATTAAAGCAAGGTATCATGATTTCATTCTGGCTCGATTAGTGAAGAATGTGATAACACCATAAAATCAAATGATGTGACATGTTTTCTGTACATTTTGCACACAGAACAGTGAACTTGCTCATTGGTTAAGAAGTTTTTGGATTTGTAATAACGTTAAAAACAGTGAGTAGACTTACCCAAAAGTTTCAACCTTAATGTGGGGATAAAATTATCTGAGTACTCTTTATTCTTGAAGAACACTATAATAAATTGTGATACATTTGGAATTTATATTTACCCATTTAATTATAATGATTGGCTAGTAGGAGTAAAAGAATATAATCATAAAAGTAGAAAACAAACTGTAGAAAATATGAAAAGCCTACCTGCCCTCAATCACATTCAGGTTTTATAGTATGTTGCTGAGATAGGCAAACTATAGTCTTGAACTTTTATAGAGAGGTTCATCTGTTTTTATTAGCATTATGTCAGTTGTCAGGGTATGTGTTTGATATGTTACATGTTATTGACTTTATTGTCTCTTAATGCTAGCGGCCTTAAAAATAATGTAAAACAAAAGGCTTCATGCTTTATTTCTTCCAAGGAAGTCACTCAACTCCCAATAATGCAAGTTTTTGCAAGTCACAATGGGGTAATGATGCTTGGTTAGCACATGGGTCTGAGCGCTCAGCTGGGCTGGGATTTTCTTAAAGGATAAATTTAATGGGAGTATTTAGGTTCACACTTACTTACCTACTAAATATCCTGATGCCTCTCTAATCCTGGGCTGGGATTTTAAAACTCATGAATAATGTGACTGACAGAAGCCCACCAGGAAGGTCAGTTCCAAATGCTTTATTAACAAATTTGAGTTGACTGATATTTGGAGATAACATTTTCCACATGTTTCCAGAAGTGCCAATACACACCACTGCGATAAGTTGTATTATCTCACCAGAAGATAGGAATGCATGTGATTTTAGAATATCCCAAGATGAATTTTTTTTATAGCTATTAAAGTTTTAAAGCATAACAAGAGTTCTGGATGTTATGGTCTTACCTCTGAATTATATAAAAGTTTACTCTGACTTGTTGGACTTGTAACCCGAAGGTGAACCTGAAGGTTGTGGGTTCGAGTCTCAGGTCCGGCAGGGATTGTACGTGGGGGGGAGTGAGTGACCAGCACTCTCTTCCACCCTCAATACCACGACTGAGGTGAGACCCTTGGGCAAGGCACTGAACCCCCAACTGCTCCCTGGGCACCGCAGCAAAAAGAGGCTACCCACTGCTCCGGGTGTGTTTTCACGGTGTGTGTGTTCACTACTATGTGTGTGTGCATTTGACTGGTTTAATTGCAGAGCACAAATTCCAAGTATGGGTCACCATGGCTACACGTCACTTCACTTAAGGTCTTTAATGAAAGCATAGAGATAGAAGACTTCCTCCAAGCATGACTCAAGGGATCATTACTCTGGTACCAAAACCCAATAGAGATAAGGAATGCATAGAGAATTGGAGTCACTTTTTAATAATGATTATAAAGTATTGGCCCTTATTTTTGTTAGAAGAATTAAAGATGTTTTAAATTCCATTATAGATAAATCTCACTTGGGCTTTGATGATAGCTTTATGGTGTTTCTTGATTTCTATAAAGCTTTTGATTCATTTGAACATGGCTCTATTTTTATTTTTTTGTAAAACTATCAATACGTTATGTAAAAGTAATACCAGTTCTGTTTAATTAAAATTTGGTACATGCTCAAGGCCAATTTCTCCGTATTTATTTTTGATTGCTTCTCAATTTCTCACTCTTCATATTTCCACTAGTTCATTACAAGGAATATTAAATGCTGACAGACACATCATTGTTAGCCAGTTGGTCGATGACGCCATGCTTTTTTTTTTAAAGAATGCCTCCTAAAGTCCCCTCGCTCTAGAGCTGATTGATGTCCTTAAAAAAAAAAGCCATTAAAGAATGTGATGCCTCTTTTATCAATGATATTCCAGTGAAGGATCAGATTTCATATTTAGGAATAACATTGTTAAAGCTCAGAATATGAGGTGCCATTTAAACTTTATTCCCCTCACTGAAAAAACACAAAGGAGATTGAATCCATGGTTGCAAAGAGATTTGACTATCAAGAGGTAGAATTCTGCTTTCAAAAGCTGAAGTATTATCTTGAGTAACTTATGCAACTCTTTTTGCAAGTAGAAAAAAAGATGCTGAAGAAACTGTAGGTTGTCTAACATTGGTTCAGAAACAAAGTAATTGTACTTGGCCAATTTCTTGACTCAAATGGTAGGCCATAAAGTTATCAGGATTTTCTGCAAAAATATAAAATTCCTTTATTTTGTTAAGGAATATGCAATTGTATTTCATGTTATTCCAGCTGGAGTGACTGAGGGAAGTTAACCTTCCATGGCCATTTGATCAGTCTGTTGATTTAATAGATACTTTTTTGGGAATGTGTGTTTTTCAACAAAGCAGCAATGTAATAGCGAAAAATTGAAGCTTATTTCAGAAAGACATTGTTACGATTCCAAATATAATGCCATATTAGGATGGTATTGTAGCGGATATACCTTGGCGAAAAGTATGTTCCTTGCCACTAAAGTACTTTCCAACAAAGTGAGAAGTTTAAATTAATCCATAGAATTTATCAGTTGAAGGTTTTTCTTAAGAGATACAAGTCTGACATTGAAACTGACTGCTCCTTTTGTGAAAACATATCCAAAGGTTATTAATCTGTTTTGGCAACGTGCTTATACTAGCAAATTTTGGTCTGGTCTCTTAATTTCAATTCCTTTAGTTTTAATTATGTATTTTTTGGTTTGCTTAACTTTGAGAAAAGGTATGAAGAGAATTATTTTATAATTAATCTGATCTTGTTGTTTGTTAATACCACATTCATAAATACAGATTTAGTGGTGTCAAACCGTGTTCCTTGTTTTCAAGACTGAACTTGATGAATACATGATCACTTTATACAGTTCGAACAATCACAAAGCTGTAAGAACTGTGCTAATATAAAGATAAAGATGACACCACAACGTTCATGACGGAATTACAGTTGATCACTTTGCAACATAAGGCTTGCTGGCTTGCTGGATATGTAGTGGGCCTCTTTCATCCATCCTCTATTGACAAGGCCAAGAAACCCCCGTGTTGTGCTGACCATGCTCGGTATACAGTCATTTGAGACATTTCTGAGCTTTATCCAGTCAATTCCAAATATTCCATCATTTTGCGAGTTTTCTCAAAATTATCCTGTCTTCTTGTTGTACTTTTGTGGCTTTGTAGAGCAGCAAGCTATTCACAGATTTTGAAATTGGCCCTGTCAACTTCATGTATAAATACAAAAAGCTACACAGAGCACACTGTTAATTTCATCAATTGCTAGCAAAAAAGAGACAAAGTTTTTAGATTTATTTTGTAGCTGGACATGGAGGTTTCTTCCCTGAAGTTTTCTGCTGGATGCTATTAATTTGCCAACATGAAAGCTGGCCTGGATGGTTCAGTTGAGCTTGTCTTAAACATCAATTCTGCTGCATTTCCAGTCCTGTATTTAATTTCAACATTTTGTCTGCTTGCATCTGTCCTAGCATTACTGATTAGAAACCTGGTTAGCTTAAGTGAGTGAGTGAGTGAGTGAGTGAAGTGCAGTGTGGCCAAGTATGGTGACCCATACTCGGAATTTGCACTCTGCATTTAACCCACACACACCATGAACACACACCCAGAGCAGTGGGCAGCCTTTTTTTGCTGCGGCGCCCGGGGAGCAGTTGGGGGTTCAGTGTCTTGCTCAAGGGTCTCACCTCAGTCGTGGTATTGAGGGTGGAGGAGAGCGCTGGTCATTCACTCCCCCCACCTACAATCCCTGCTGGACCTGAGACTCGAACCCACGACCTTCAGATTCACCTTTGGATTACAAGGTCATTAGGCCACGACTGCCCCAGAATATACTATTAGGCAGTAATGGTCAAAAAAGGACCACAACAGTAAAATTTTTGAGACAGTCTATAGTGGCTAGCTGAGGTCAAATGGCTGACTAAATGTAATGTAGCCTAAGCCTGTAAGTTGGTATTTTGTGACCCATATAGTTATTCAGTCAAAAATGTATTCTTGGCATGATTCCACAGGCCGGTTAAAAAACTTTGAGAAGGCCACATACAAGATACAGGCCTATACTCTGAGAACTTAAAACATATGGTCTTAAAACATATGGGAACAAGACTGTGTGAAAGACAGACTTAAAAAAGTGGTGATCATGAGGGCTAGTTGGTCAGCACAGGTTTTCAGAACCGTTCCAAGGATACTGTCTGGGCCCGCTGCCTTCCTGCCATCATGGTCTGAGACAGTGAGTGCATGAATCTCTCAGATGGGAGACACAGCTCTGTTCTTATAGCTCCATTTAGCATAATTTTACTGCACACCTTAGTCTAAACATGTCTCAGTTGAGTCCCCCCAACACATCCTGCAGCGTGTCTTCTGTTTGGGCAGTCTGACCTCCCACAACACTGGGGCTTCCTGCAACATTCTTTGTTTATATTTTTGGTAGGAGAAAGATGGCAGCATGGTTGAACTTACCAAACACAGATAGAAAAGTGACAGTGTAGCTTTTCCTAAATTTATTGTAGCAGTGGTCCAGTGACTTTTCACCCCTGGTGCAGCACGTGATATGTTGGTAACAGTTTGGCATCCTGAAATGGAGATAAGGCAATATCCAGGTGTGATGATGACAGAGGTGCCATCCGATCATCAGGTATTCCAGGTTAGGTGAGTAGGAATGGGGGAGAACAGCAATGTTCCTAGCATCACAGCAGTTTTTGGTTGTCATAAAACAACGACTTCCCCATTTTTAGATTTACTGGACTCCTCAGTTCTGTCCATATGGACCATGCATTGAAAAGCACTATGTGGGGCAGCAGTGTGCTCTTAGTCTGTTCCGCACACCTGAGCGTCTTCTTTCTTCTTCTTCTTCTTTTTCGGCTTTTCCCTTCAGGGGTCGCCACAGCGAATCATCACTCTCCACCTATCCCTATCTCCTCCATCCTCAACACTTGCACCCACTAGCTTCATATCCTCATTTATTACCTCCATATACCTCTTCTTTGGCCTTCCTCTTTGCCTCCTGCCTGGCAGCTCCATGTCCAACATTCTCCTACCACTATACTCACTCTCCCTCCTCTGAACATGTCCAAACCATCTTAATCTGGCCTCCCTAACTTTGTCAGCCAAACTTCCAACATGAGCTTTCCCTCTGATGTACTCATTCCTAATCCAACCTTGTCACTCCCAAAGAGCACCTCAACATCTTCAGCTCTGCTACCTCTAGCTCTGACTCCTGTCTCTTCCTCAGTGACACTGTCTGTAAACCATAC
>CM074945.1:7366459-7383422 GCA_037577455.1 Pangasius macronema | reverse complement strand
TGACGCAACCCTCTCTGTTTATCCGGGCTTGGGACCGGCACAGAAGTCACTGGACTGTGACCCCCATGGCTAGATTATGTTGGATAACAGATCAAAATCCATTAAGTACTCCGTGGATAAGCACAGATAAAGGTCTTATGAAGCCTTTTCTACCGCATTAAAGGACAAACCATTCAATTTCCATAAGACATGGGACCCTTTTCTTATTTATCTTGGCGTGGAAGAAACACGATTATTAAAGTTGGGAATCCAGAATTTTAGCGTGGAAAGGTTGAAAGACGACCCTATTGTACTGTATTTTGATGGCTATACTGTTTTTTTTTTATTATTATTTATTTATTTCCCTTTTTTGTGTAATAACATGTTTATGTCCATATCATTTGTTTATTTGTTTTGTTAAATTTGCACAGCTTGTATTGATGTTTTGGATTTGTGAAAACCCTGCTAATATCAAAACCTGCAATAAAAAAAAATTCTTTTGATGCCTTTCGTGAGGCTTACTCTGAAGATGATGTGTGCCATTGGTAATGATTGGACAGCATTTGTATGAGAAATAGCGAAAAAACTATTTTTGATAAAAATCCAAGATGGCGGAAAAATCTCATTAGTTGGAAATCGATGTCATAGGCTGCATTGCATTTGTCTCAACCCAGGGAATCCAGTGAGGCTTTTAAATTTTGGACACACGGTTCAAAAGTTATGACCATAAATGTTTTTTCTAATTAGGCCCAAATTTGATCCGATGGTGGTGCTAGAGTGACAACACTTGCTGCAAATTTGGTCAGAATGTTCCTTAGATCAATCAGTGAGCCAAATTTCACCACTTTTTACCAGACGGTGCTAAGGGCTCTCATAGACACCATAGCCAGAAGAAGAAGAAGAAGTGCTTGGCTCCCTAATAATATTTGGGCCGGTGATGTCCACATCTGTATTCTGATTTCTGGGCTGACACTGGCTCAGCTCCAACATTTTTTCAGTGGTCCAGATGCAGACCATATGCTTTATATTGTCTTCTAGATCAGCTCCGTCCTAGTTTCTTGACTTTTGCACTTCTCGAACAGTCAGACTGTATTAAATACTAACTAAATTTAAAACTAAATTTCTAAGTAAACTTTAAAATTTATTATTAATTAAGAAAAGCAGCTTTTAAAAGTACCAGGCTTGTGTGATGCTACTGTGTACATACAAACACAACATTAACATGCTATTAAAATATTTAATTTGTTTTCATTGACTAGTCTACAGGAACAAGCTATTATTCCATATTAAAAACTAAATCAATATGACATTAAAAATTAAAGTGATTTCCAAGTAATATTAATTTTTTGATGTTATGCTAAAATGTCACATGATGTTAACATAACTAACATAATACAATGTTTAAATTAACTACTTTTTCAGTAGTTTAAATTAACTACTTTTTCATACTTTTTACTGTAAGTATTTATAATGTTATTGTTAATCCCAGATGGAGTATTCTTTGGTACTATGATCTGTAATACACTCTCTTACTTCTGTTGTCAGTAACAGAATATAACTGTTAGGACATGCATTGTTATTAAACATTATTAGCAGTGATTATTAGTTGCTACATCACACACTTTTCTCCTCTGTTGATTTAAAATGCTAAAAGAAGGATATCCTTTTATAAAATCACACAAACTTTCTGTTCATTCTAACCATTCAAAATGGCACATTTTTCTGCCATTAATTAGTGTGATTAAATCATAGTAGGTTGGATGCATTAGCCTTAGCCACACTTTACAGTCACTTCATTGCAGTGCTGATTGTTAATGCTGATCATCTAGGTAACATGAGCTGACCTGACATGATTTTAAAGCCATATTTATAAATGTTCATAATTAGCATGGTTACCTAACATAATTTTATCTGTCAGGACAGAGAGAATCTAAATGCATTGAATTAAACAAAGATTTTGGCATTGTTTTATTAATTTAACTCAATCTTCAAATCTATAAAACAAATTAAATGCCTGATAAAATAGATTACATCCTGTGCACACAGTACAATTTCAGGACATCATTTTGCTATTTTGTGGGTATTTTAAGTTGTGCACACAAGTAACTTATTTTTCCTGGCCTGTCCAGTCACTTGCTCTATCCCTCATGAGTACATAGTGTTTTGTACCCCTGCCTAAGTTTCATGCTTTCCTGCTTTACTTCAAGATCTTTCTGCAAAAAAAGGGTGTGCTGCATCAAGTGAGATTTCCGAAGCTGGGTGGAGGGTGGAAGCCGTATTGTTAAATTATTATCGTTTGTATTGAATGGGTTGCCCAGAAAATCAACGTAAGCACTTGGAGAACTTTCCCCACATAAAAACTGATATGTTCTAAGTAGCTGGCTCTGAATGGGAGTGAGGGTCAGAGGGTTATTCCTGTGACAGTCAAAAAAAAATCATTAAGAGTACATCACACCCAGCCACCCCTTTGTTTCTTTCTATGGTAGTGAATGATAAATTAGGTTAATACTAAATCAGGCTTAAATTTTGCTTGATGCATTTAATGTTGTTAGTATTTTACAACCACAAAGTACATTCAGCAAAAATATATTTTAAAAAAGTTATACAATACATTCTTATATGATCTCATGAAAAATTACTGATTAAATATATTAAACAAAATAAAAGATTAGCAAGACATAGAAATAATACAATTATTATTATTGGAAGAAATTGTACTACACAAAAATCAGTATTGGGTACTTTAACCAAGTACCATATTTAAAGGTCTGCATCATGCTGAGGACAGAGGATGTACAGAGAATATTCTGTATCCAGTTTATTATAATACCAACTGTAATATTAAAACACAAAAATAATAATACAGTTCTAGTTAAGATGCTTGCTGGAAATTTATCATATAATTTCTAACAGTACAGAACAGATAAAGTCTCTGAACAATTTAATTGAACTCTTATGCATAATCCACATTTAAACCCTGTATGCTCTTTGAAATAATTGTACAAAGTAGAAAGTGTGTGGTATATTTTGACTATCAACACTGATCTTTTAGCAATGAAAAAAAATGCATCTTGGATATCTGCCTATCCTAGAATTTCAGAAATGGGCTGTAATGTGGAACCCAACTGTCAGCAGGCTGAAAATGCTAACAATACCATGTAATACTCTTTTAGCAATGAAAAAAAATGCATCTTGGATATCTGCCTATCACATAATTTCAGAAATGGGCTGTCACATGAACCCAACTGTCAGCAGCCTGAAAATGCTAACAATACCATGTATTTTTGGTAATCCCACAAAATCTAAAGTCAACTTTGGCTTCTAAATCAATATCTTGTGTATGGAAGTTCAGAAAGGCCATAAGTTTTTTTTTTGTACTGTTATCTCAAGATCACAACTTATTTTTCTTGTTGTCCCAAGATAACAAAAGTTGATTTCTTGAGCTCATACGATAACAAAAGTTATTTTCCAAGATCATGTAGCAGTAGCATACTACATGACATCATTGTAGCCAGTGAGACACTGTCATATAATTGTTATTATGGTAATTCTACAGTAACTACATACTTTTCCAAACATTTTTTTACTTATTTTGTAAGCCACAAACCATTTACACAGCATCTCTTAAACATCAAGCGATAACCATGGAGATGTCCCTGTCCCTAGACTTTGAACTAGAATACAAAAATAATGTCTAGAGCAGTACAGTTGCAGACTTCTGATGGACATTAACTGGGAAAATGTCTAGTGCTGATAAGGATAGATAGAGAGATATATTCTATTGATCCTGGAGAGGAAATATATGAATAGTTTAACTCCACACCAAGCTCAAGATCAAACCCTGGTGCTAAGAGCTGCAAGGCAGAAACTCTATCACTTCACAAGCTATTTTCTTTGTGTTAGTCCCTGATTAAAGTAAAAACATATTTGCTCAAAGTTGATGTACATAGTATATATCTAATAATGCATTTTGACATAATGAGAAAAATAATAATAAATTTATATAAATAATAAATTGTTTCTTGAAAACTTTCTCAAGACAACTTTTGTTATCTCAAGATCACAAGAAAATAGATTATAATCCAAAAAAAAAAAAAACCTCATGGCCTCTCTGGGCTTCCATACTTATGTCCTTCCATACTTCCTTGATGTTTAAGCTGACAGTGATATATATTGTAGGTCCTTTGCTTCAATATGAGGAATAACTACTGATTTCTTGAGGACCAAGAACTTATCTTCTTCCAAAATAGTGACCAAGCAGTGGATTTGGGACACTGCCCATATATACATAAGTGTGAGCTGCACTGCGGTTAAAATTTGTATTCTAGTTATTCATGGACCAAAATGTTTGCAACTTGAAGTTTTTATTTCCGTCCTTTATTCTGTACACATTTTAAGGTTGTTTCTTATAGTTGCCAAAATTGCAATGAAGTATGCCCTCTCCTTGAAAAAAAGAGTATTTTAATCTGTTTCTTATAGCTCTACATCAGAAAATGACTTGCTTCCTTGCTCTTTGATGCGGGTGTTGAGCATGGAGTTTGTGCAGGTGTTAGTGCGTGAAACCTCCTCTGAGAATGCTGTTTCCAGCACTTTCAAGATAGACTTCCGCACCTTATCTTTGAAATCCTGACCAATGAACACATATAATAATGGGTTCAGGCAGCTGTTGAGAAAAGCCAAACTAGTGGCTATGGGAATGCCAATAGTAGTTATATGCTCTAGGGTGGGGCTGTTCTTGGGGGCCATGTGGTGAGCCATCTCAATCAGCACCAGGATGTGGTATGGAGCCCAGCACAGGAAAAAAGCTGTGATCACAGCAGCAATGATTTTAAAAGGGCGCCCTGTGCGACCAGACATTGAGCGGTTTCTTTTGAGGCGATGTATGATGATTGCATAGCAGGAGACAATGATTGAGAAAGGCACTACAAACCCCAGGAGAAAACGTGTGATGATCATAGCACGGTGCCTCAGGAGACGGAGCTCTACCACCTCTGTAGTCTCATAATCATCAGAAAAGGCAAAGTTGTTAAAGCAGTTGATAACATTTGGATTATTGTAGTCTGGAGCAGTGTCCCTGAAGACAAAGTAGGGAGAGCTCAAGAGTAAAGCAAATACCCAGACACCAAGGCTCAGTCCGGATGCACAACTGACACTTCGATGGTTCTGTGCCCATATTGGACGCACAACTGATATGCAACGGTCCACACTAATCACCACTAGGATGTACACACTAGCAAACATGTTGAGGAAACTGAGTGTGCTGTTGAGCTTGCACATGAAGCGTCCAAATGGCCAGTGGAAGCCCATGGCTGTGTAAGCCACACTGAGAGGCAAGAAGGCAGTGAAAAGGAAGTCTGCTACTGCCAGGTTGAGAAACCAAACTGTATTCACTGTCTTCTTCATCTTGAATCCAGACACCCAGATCACAATGCCATTCCCAACCACTCCAAGCACAAAGGCTAAACAGTAGACTATGAGTGACATGATGTTGAGTGATTGCCTGAGTTCCGCGTGCTCATCGTCATAGTCATCATAATAGTCCTCCTCCGACCCATTACCCATGGAGAAATTGTTATAGATAGACATCTCTGTCCTGTTCATATACATCACAGAAATGGCTGGTGTAATCTGTGCAACCTGGTTTGGGAGAAAAATAATATTCAGTTTTTGAAAATGCCTTTCAGAATATAGTACAAAGGAAAAACATTCATGTTTGAGTTTCAGATGGCACTATTTTTTACGTGTTATTCTACTTTTGTCCACTTGAGGTCACAAGTGTAGCACCTTAAATTGACCTAATACTTAAAAACTGAGCAATGTGTATTTTCTTAATGACACAGTAATATTTCAAAAGCCCTTACTGGTAGGGCTTTTTATTTATTTATTTATTTTTTGAAGTGTTTAATTTAGAGGTGCCATATGTTGTTCAAACAACATTAAGATATAATAAAAATCAACCGATATCATAAAAGTCACTTCAGTGCAATTTTTTTTTACACTAGTCATTCTCTTGGAAAGCAGATTGTGATTTGTATTTAAACATATACATTTTGGAAAACTCTTCTACCTCATCACCTTTAAGATCTCTATGTACTTTTCCCTGTGTTTTGTTTTGTTTTTTTTTTTAATAAAAAGACCCTCAGAAAACAACAATTCAAGAACACTCCTTAAGAAATTATACAGACAGTTTATAATAATAATAATAATAATAATAATAATAATAATAATAATAATAATAGAACACTATAACACACCAAATAAATTCAGTAATAAACCGTTACTTATTTGCAGGTTATGTTTTTACCACTGGATTTATATTCCGTTCGGTATTACAGCGCATATAACAACTACTCATGCATGTATATAAAGTTTAATCATCAAACGGCTAGATGTAAGAATATAGTAACCTGCTTCGCTAATGGCCAACGTCTGAGCCAACAATTAGATTTAAGAAGAAGTAAAATCAAAGAAATAAAAGTAAAACAAACAAACAAAAAAAGCTTACTCAGTATCAAATCGCCCAAATAAATCCTCAGAACCGCCGCACAGATGGCCAACTCAAACTAAAGAAACGGGCCTCCTTCGCCGCAGTGTTAAAAGAAAATTCTGAAGACGCGATCTGAGCTTACAATAAGTGCGTGCAGATTGCAGGAACAACATTCACGCGGTTACTGTCTGCAGCGCTCTGCAACTTTTTTTGTTCTGCTGAACTGAGTCGTTGTCTTTAAATGATGTGACGTCATCATCACTGACCAATCGTATAGGGTCGCATCTATTAATTTGGTCAAAACACTAAGCGCTATCTGTTATAGAACGTTACTTACATGCAAAGGAAATAATTCAGTTTGGATTGAACTGGACAGGTAATGGCTGATATGGTACACCTAAACCATATTTTCCTCGAGCCCACGACCTTTGGGTTACAAGTCCGTCTCTCTAACCATTAGGCCACGACTGCCCCCTTAAAACTTATTTAAAACTTACTTAAAACACTTAGAACATTTTTAATATGGGTTTTGCCACACCGTGCAGATTAATCTCATGACTCAGAATACAAGGTCAATAAACATTCAGAGAGAACCCCATAATACACACTAAGTACTATGATTAAATAGTAATGATACCTATGGTGTACTGACAAACTATTTAGTATGATAGTATGCAGTTTGGGATGTGGCCTAGTGTTTGTGAAGATATAAGATGAATTCCTATATATTGAGACATTTTTGAAATTGCAATTTGTTTAAGCATTTTTGCCATTAATAAAAATATTCTAACAATCTTGTATGGTGCCTGAGCCATCTCCTCCACAAGGACTCTCCCCTCACCTGAAGAGAGCATTCCACTCTTTTCAGGGAGAGAACCATCACTAAAAGGCAAGTAACAATTTATTTCTTGTAATAGAAGAATAACACAGGATTTACTCAACAAATATCAACATTATTATCTAAAATTATATAAAAACTGTACACTTAGTAAAAAAATCTCTACATACTAAGTAGTAGACCTAAATAACATTCTAAGTAATTCATCAATGCATTGTTTAAACATAGTTGTGGGGTGTTTCATGCATCTATTCATGCATCTTTTATATCCCTTCCATTTTCCTCTCTCTATTTATTTTATGATGGTCCCAAATGACCTGAATCATGCAGCTAAAAACATGGTTTTGGATCTGGCGATTTTGAAAATGATTACATTTTAAACACCTGTACATGATTTGAACTACCTTTATGTTTTATTTTGTTACAGTAGTACATCTCATGTATCATGTATTATAAATATGTGGAATACCCATATTCCCCCCAAAAAAGCTAGCTACCTAGTGTCTAGGGTACACGCAAGGCCCACACATGGCCTGTGGGCCAAATCTGGCCCACAGCCTTGTTTCATTTGGCCCACGTGAACTTGGAAATATAATACTGAAATGGTAAACTACTGCTTCACATTTTCTATTGTGGTTGACTTGACCGTGCTCTGAAACGTGGTTTAAAATCAACGCCTGTGTGCTGCACTTGATGTAAGTTACATTTGTGTCTAAAATGAGTTGTGTTAATTTTGTTGGTGGAGAATATAAAATAAAATGACTGTTCTCCTAATCTGTACAGTTAAATTGAAACATTGGCATGAAACCTTTGTGCATTTCAGGTGGATGTCAGACAGCAGTGGGAGCAGTGATGACACTAAATTTATATTTAGTCATTTAAGGCACAGTCTACCATCAAACAATCTTTCCATGTTAAAAACGTTGTCATGTAATACTTTTATAGTAATTCCACTGAAAAGATTTAAATAACATTGATAATCCCATCTATATATAGGAGGGTAATGAGTGGAAAATGGCCTTTAGCACCACCTCTGACCACTTCAAGTACTGCATCATGCCATATGGGCTTTCTTGTGCTCCAGCAGTGTTCCAGTGACTCACCAACGATGTCCTATCGCTTAAATTGATATTCTCATTTACTCCCCATCTAAGGAAATCCATGTAACCCTATTCACAATGGTTCTAGTATGACTTCTAGAAAACCAATTCTTTATCAAGGGGGAGAAATGTGAGTTCCAAATGTCCACGAACTCATTTCTCGGCTATGTCATCAACAAGGAAGGAGTTCTCATGTACCAGGACAAAGTCACCTCCATAACAAACTAGCCTATCCACACCACTGTTAGGAAGTAGTTCTTATGGACCAGGACAAGGTCACTTCCATAACAAACTGTCATATCTACACCATTGTTAGGAAGGAATTCTCATGGACTGGGACAAGGTCACCTCCATAACAAACTGGCCTATCCACACCACTGTTAGGAAGTAGTTCTTATGGACCAGGACAAGGTCACCTCCATAACAAACTGTCATATCTACACCATTGTTAGGAAGGAATTCTCATGGACTGGGACAAGGTCACCTCCATAAGAAACTGGCCTATCCACACCACTGTTAATAAGCTACAGAGATTCCTGGAGTTTGCCAATTTTTATCGAAGATTCATCCAGAGGTTCAGCTCCATCGCCAGGCCCCTCACAGCCTTGCTCAAGAAAGGGTCCAAGAAGCTTCAGTGGAACCCCTCTGCTGACCAAGCATTCCAATGCCTAAAGGAGACATTTATGTCGGCCTCCATCTTGAAGCACCCACATCTATCCAGGCTCTTCATAGCAGAAGTGGATGTTTCAGAGAGAGGTGTGGGGGTGGTGTGGTAGGTTTTTGAAGAACCTAAGCTTCCAGTGCCTTCTCTAAGAAATCATCCCCAGCTGAACGGAACTATGACATAGGAAACAGAGAACCCCTTCCAGTGAAACTGGCCTTGGAGGAATGGCATCACTGGCTGGAGGGAGCCCAACACCCATTTGTGATATACATGGAACCCAAGAATCTAGAATACATCAAGGCTGCTAAAAGGTTCAACTCACATTGGGCAAAGTGGGCATTGTTCCTGTCAAGATTGAACTCACCCTTTCCTATCATCCAGAATCAAAGAACACCAGAGCAGACTCGCTATCCTGGAAATCAACCAGGATAACACCCTAGGGCGGAGAACCCCCAGTCAGTGTCCAGCAGGGAATAAAAAATACATGCTCACTCAGTTAGGAAGCAAACTAATCATATGGGCACATATGGGCATCCCATAAGTGGAGTGGCTGTGGCTGGGTCTTCCCTCCCCTTGGGTGTGCAGATCTAAGTGCCTCATCGGAGAGGGTTGGGGAAGGTCTCGTCGGTCGCCCCTTCCAATCTCCAGAGTAGCCACTGCTCGCTTCAGAACCTTCAGCATTTCCTTGGAAGTGCAAGCTCCCCGCATGCCTACCGCCTTCCTTTCTTCAGCCAGCAGAGCTCGGAGGAACCGATCCAAGGCCACTCACTCGGCAACTTCAGTGGCTGAGAGGTGGTCTGGCTGGAGCCACAGCTTGGGGAGAACTGTGGATCGCAGCTCCACCGGTGGAACTCTGCCACGGTGCTGGCAGGGGAGAGACCGGATCGTAGGAGGATCTCGTTTTTCACTAGGCCATACTCCCCGGCCTCCTCCGGCTCGAGGACATGATAGGCCAGCTGGGCCTCTTCTGTGAGGAGTGGAGCGAGGGCAGAGGCCCAGTCCTCCTTGGGCCAACCTTCCCTTCGGGCGATGTGCCCAAACATGTATAGATAGACCTCTACATCATTGTCGTCCATGAGCTTGGTGAGGAGGTGCTGGGCCTCACGGCAGGGGCTGGGGAGGGGGACCACAGTTCCAGGACCTCTTGGGTGGTGGTGTGGAGGCCGCGAGCTAGCTCCTGGGACAGGGCTTGCTGCTGCAACCTCGCTTGGAGAAGTTGTTGAAGTGTGGCTTCCATCATGCTGCTAGTTGCTGTGTTCATGCCCTCCACCACTGTGATGTGCGAGATCACAGAAAGGCTGATGAAATCAAGCACAAGCACCTAGAGGCAGAAATGTGCAAAATGTGCTCTTTATTTTCTAAGTGGGGGTCGGGGAAAAGTGGAGAAGAGAGTGGTGAAAGCTGGCATGAAGGTGGCGGTGAGAGGTTGTCCCGGCATGTGGCGTGGAGAGCGAGCAGCAGCGGTGCAGCGGCAGGACGGAGGATGCACGGTGGGCGCTCTGGGAGGACAGGGCAGTTGTTGCGTAGAGAGTGAGGTTCATCATCCACTTATCTTTCCGTCTGCATGAAGAGAAAAGGACAAAATTACTGGGCATGTAGAGCTCACCTACTTCAACTGGACAGCAGCTGCGTGCTCCTTTTTATATCCCTCGGTTTCCTCTGTGAAGGTAGATTTTGGCCTCTGCTCTTATTGGCTGCCAGATGTGCTGCAGTAGGCTGTTCTGCCTCATGGCCACATGCACCCTGCCAGCAGTCGTGTGAGGAGCGGCAGAAAAATTATGTGCACGGGCGGCGGGCCCGCCGTTACAGAGTAACTGCTACTCCAATCCCAGAGAATACAGTCAGTTAGTATCTCTGTACACCACCACAAGTGGATTTGAAATGGATCAATCAAGATGTGATTGAAGTGTAGACTTTCAGCATTAATTATAAGGGGTTTAACAAAAGCATTACATTAATCCTTTAGGAATTACAGCCATTTTTTATATAGTCCCTCTATTTTCAAAGGCTCAAAAGTAATCGGACAGCTGACTGATAAGTAGTTTCATGGCTAGATGTGACCTGTTTCCTTGTTATTTCATGACAAATTAAGGTGCTAAAAGGAGTTGATTCCAAACATTGAATTTGCATTTGGTAGCTGTTCATGGGACCTGTCATTATGCAGTCAAAAGGTGTCAATGCAAGTGAAGACGGCCTTCAGACTGAAAAAAACAAAACAGCAGAAACTTTAGGAGTGGCCAAATCAACAATTTGGTATGTTCTTAAAAAGAAGGCATGCACTGGCAAGCTCAGCAACACCAAAAGGCCTGGAAGACTTGGGACATGGGTAATGGGTAGTTAGGAACTCCACATATTTTGCTGATGTCATTCTGACACCCTTAAAGGGGCCTACCAACTCACTTCCTATGATTCCAGCCAAAAACATCACTCCACCACCTCCTTGCTGAAGTTGCAGCCTTGTTGGGACATGGTGGCAATCCACCATCCAGAACTCCATCCATCTGGACCATCCAGTGTAGCACGGCATTTATCAGTGAATAAAACAGTTTGAAAATTAGTCTTCATATATTTCTTAGTTTCTCCTTGTGGGCATTGGTTAAGGGTGGCCGAAATACAGCTTTACACACAGCAGCAATCCTCTGGAGGATCCTGAATTGAGAAGTTCTTGGGACTCCACAGGCACCAGCAGCTTCAAATACCTGTTTGCTACTCGTCAGTGGACTTTTCACAGCTGCTTTCTTAATATGATGAATTTGCCTTACAGAAACATTCCTTAATACGCCTTTATCTGAAAAGATAATGTGTCTGCGTTCTGAATCACACACAAATCTTTTCACAGTACAATGATCTGGCATAATTTTTCGTGAAACATCCAGTGTTTTCATACCTTTTGCAAGATACTGCACTATTTCACACTTTTCATCTGCAGAAAGATCTTTCTTTTTCCCCATATTGGATTAAACCTGTGACTTGCTCAATAATGTGGACCAACCTCCTTAAGTAGTTTCACTTTAATTTGGCTCACCTGGCAAACTAATCAACAAACCTGTCTGAGATTGATATCAGTGATTTAAAGGAGACAGGAGAAGCAGCACAATTGAAAATTTTCAAATGTTTGTTTAATTGAAATTGTATTTGCATATAATTTTGGAAGACAATATCTTGATTGCTTAATTTCAAATCCATTGTGGTGGTGTACAGAGGCAACTATGAAAATGATGTCACTGTCCAAACACTTATGGATATGACTGTATTCTCTGAGATTAGAGTAGAGGTTACTCATTTGCAAGCAGACACATGTTTTCCCCCTTGCTGGATTACACCAACTTCATAGAAAACCACACAGAGACTCACCCCGGATGTGGTTGTGTGCAGCCAGCTGAACACAACCAAAAGCTGATTCAGGAGGAATTGGGAAGCATGCTGGTGTAACAGAAGAGTCACACAGTCACAGAATCCATGTCTAAACAGATTCTTATGTCTGAAAAGGACAGTGCTGACCAGTTCTGCGTTGATTTCCCTAGGCTGAATATTTGAAAAAAAATAAAAATAAAATAATCATCAAATTCATCAAATAATCAAATATTTTTATCACTATTTTTTAAAAATATTTTATCAAAGTGGATGTATATCCAACGCTTTATATTGGCAAGCTGATGAATTACCTAGGTTATATAATTCTATCCTGGATTTGACCAGTAGCAGATTACCTTATCTTCAATTTTCACCATATCAAGGCTTTTATAAAGTTCTCGTGATGAGACATGCTAATGGCAAATCCAGAGAAATGTGCAACTGGTACAACAGGCAGACAGTGTCCAGATTTCTTAAATTAATAACTGGCAAAGAGAAGGTGAGACAGTTCCTGAAGCTGGTGGGATATTATTGTCCTCTGTCCTCTGCTTCCTGTTGGGAAATATCCCCCGCACAGGCATGGATTATTTTCCTAACAGCAATGTCTGCCTTGTGTTATTCCTTACTTAAATATATTAAGCTTCAATGCAAGACAAGAGTAGTGCTAAATCAAGCTTATTAGATAATTAGATAAGTCATTGTTATATGCCACAGGCTACAACAGAGCACCTTTGGCAGTGTTGGCTTTTAAATTCTGTATGTACTTTAAAAGGCCAAAATATCAAGACAATTTGAGTAAAATGACAAATTCTACCAAGACAGCTAGCTAAATAATGAACGTTATATGCAAACCAAACTGAGTACTAATTTTTAAATGGCTGCTTGCTTGCCAAAATGCTGGACTAGTGTTACATTATTTCATGGCTTAGCATACAGTTTTCATCCTTAATTATTTAATTATTAGATTATCTCTTCTTGTTTTCTCTTTCTCTTCTGGGTTCCAGACTGTTAAGTTCTCTTTGTTTTGAAAAGCGCCACAATTCAAAGTAAACTTGCGCAAGTCCCACTTGCTACAAGGCAGTGCCCCCTACAGGGGAGTTATATCGAGTTGTACATTACCATCAGTGGTCTTGGGGGAGTTCTGCACTTTGAGATTTAGCATGTTAATGGAGTTAGTATCCAAATTTAACAGTGATCTGTACCTCTCTCTCTCCCCTCCCCTTTACACTCATCACACAGTGCATCCCATCTGTATACATTTTTCTACTAGGGAGAAAAGGGGGGACTAGCAAAAATCAAAGGTGGAAGTACTCAAAATAAAATTATTAGTGTCACTGCTAAAAAATTATGAGTTTTGTATTTTCTTTTAAGTTTCTCTTGTTGACTGGTCAATTTAACATATAAAGCACCCCACAGAAGTACAATTATATTTTATTAGAGGGCATACATTTTATTATATTTTATTAGAGGGTATTTTGTTTCTCCAGGGTGACTCCTTCTTAAAGGCAACCCTCCAGGAAGTGAAATACGACTCATACATTAATATGACTGAACATAAATTTGCTGAACAAAGGCTTGGTTGAGCAACTAGAAAAACAAAGAGTTCCTTTTTGGCACTTGAGCTTTTAAAAAATAAGTTCAGCCAAATTAAACACTGACCAGACAGACATTTTGTTCACTGCTTATTTTGGAACCTAGGCAAAGAATACACTGGTTAAGTCTCCAAAAGAAGTATGCTCTTACAAAAATATGGCTGCCTCAAGCTAAGATTTTTAGTTATACTCCTTGATTGATGTCAGGCAATATCCACAGCTACCACAAGCAGACTTGAATGTGAATTGTATCCATTTTTGTGACTATTCAGAATTTTGTTTTACATTGCATTTTATTTATAAAGCTTTTTTTTGAAACTGTGAACAAAAAAGGCAGTATCTTCTTGGTACTAAATTACAATGTGTTTCTGTAGTATCAAAACTCAACAATAAAGACAAAGAATATGTTTTTTAATTTACATGTGACAACCATTTTGAAGATCTCCCTAATCTATATATCAGCATAGACATTATTTCCCTACTGCAGTGATTTTATTAAAAGACATATCAATAATTTAAATGCGGACAAAATAGCTATAATTTTGCAAGATATAAAAGACAGAAATAACATGGGGTTCACACACATCATTCATGCAGTGCAAGCTGGTCATAACGAAGGAAATGTTAGTGAAATCAGTGGGGAAGAATCTAATAACAGCTGTTATGTTTTGTAAAAGACTGATTGAGTGATACAGTATTCAATTCAATTCAGTTTTATTTGTATAGTGCTTTTAACAATAGACATTGTCACAAAGCAGCTTTTCAGAAATATATAAATTCTGGATATAAGTTATAAATTTACAAATTTATCCCTAATGAGCAAGCCAGAGGTGATGGTGGGAACGAAAAACTCCCTGAGACGATATGAGAAAGAAACATTGTGAGGAACCAGGCTCAAAAGGGAGCTGACTCATCTTGGTCACATAGGATAGTGTGATTGTAAATAATTTCCCCGTATAGTGTGTGTATATATATATATGTAGTGTAATTGTATAACCTTGTTATACAAACTTATAAACTTGTGAGCTTATGAGCAACTTGTGAATATGAGCATCAGAGTTATTTCTGAATTCATTATAGTTTTAACATGAAGTCTATTTATTGAAGTTATCATCTGTTCCATGTTGGAGTCTTGAGTGCGAAACTGTTCATAGCAATTGAAGTCCTAAGCCATCATTATGGTTTCTAAGTGGTACAATCCACAGTAATGATCTTTATGCTGTCCATATGGGGCCATCCTCAGCAGCAGCGAGTGGTTTTCAGATGATGAGATCTCCATCCAGAAGTAAGGCGTCAGGATGGATCAGGCAGGTACAGTGAGCAGAAGGGGTCAGAAGGTGTAGCTCAAGAGGGAGAGGGAGAAAAACACAGAATATTAGGTATGATCATTGTCATTTAATGGATAAAAATATACATTATGTGCAGAGTGCAAGCACTCAGGCAAGACTAGCTATGACAGCATAACTAAAAGGGAAAGACAGAACGTAACACAGCCATGGGTGCGCCTGGGGACATAAAGCAGCCCACCACTCCACCATCAACATACCCAAGCGAATGCACGAGAGTGGAGGTTGACAGCAAAAACACATGTTTGTGTACCCTCCAGATCTGCTGCTTTACCTAAGAAAGAATTTAACAAAAGGCTTGACTAAACAAATATATTTTCAGCATAGAGTTAAACACTGAGTCCTGAACATTATTGGAAGGCTGTTTCATAACTGTGGGCCTTTGTAAGAGAAAGCTCTGCCCCCTTCTCTAGCATTCACTATTTGAGGTACCAACAAAGAGCCTGCACGTTGTGAAGTAGGGATGGTGGATCATAAAAGACTCAGATACTGGGGCGTGAGACCATTCAGTGCTTTATAGGTCAATAGTAGTATTTTATAATCAATTCGAAATTTGATTGGGAGGTGATGCAATGTGGATAAAATAGGGGTGATATGGTCTTATCTTCTGGTTCTATTAAGGACTCTAGCTGCTGCATTCTGGATTAACTGGAATTTAGTTATGCACCTACTGGAACATCCAGGCAGTAAGGTATTACTATAATCTGACCTAGAGGTAACAAAAGCATGAACTACTTTTTCTGCATTGTGTAATGACATTATATTTCTTATGTTAGCAATATTTCTGAGGTGAAACAAGGGTATCCTAGTAATATATAATTTTACCCAGTGGTAGCATACAGTATATAGAGAAAAAAGCAGTGGGCCTAAAACAGAACCTTGTGGAACATCTTAGTATGAATAAAGAAGAAACCATTTATATCTACAAACTGATAACAATCAGTCAAATAAGACCTGAGCCAGGAGAGGGCTGTTCCCTTAACTTCAGCAACATTTTCTAGTCTATCAAAGAGAATAGTATGATCATTGGTATCAAAAGCTACACTAGGTCAAGCAACACAAGCAAGGAGACACAACCCTGATCAGAGGCTAGTAGTAGGTCATTTCCCACTTTAACCACAACTGTCTCTGTGCTATAATGAGGCCTAAATTCTGACTGATAGATTTCATGAGTGTGATTTATATGTAGTTATGTGCATAACTGCTGTGCTACAACATTTTCTAGAATCTTGGAGATAAAGGGGAGTTTGGTATTGGCCTATAGTTGGACAGCTGACAGGGGTCACGATCAGGTTTTTTAATCAGGGGTTTAATAACTGCTATTTTATAAGTTTTGGGTACATAGCCAGTGTTAAGGGAAGAATTGATTATTTTTATAAGAGGTTTCTGTTTGAAGAAACATGTAGTTAAGGGATGTAGTATGCAAGTTAATGATTTTGATGAGAAAATTTGTGAAATTAGTTCAGTCTCTCAAAGGGGAGTAAAACATTCTAATTCGCTGATCTGATATTGTTATCTACATGGTTTATATATATACAGTGAGAGTAAAAAGTATTTGATCCCTTGCTGATTTTGTTGGTTTGCCCACTAATAAAGAGATGAT
>CM074945.1:7344619-7361422 GCA_037577455.1 Pangasius macronema | reverse complement strand
GCAGAGACAGTGCAGAAAGGGAAGAGGAGGGGCAAAGACAGGAAATTAAGACCAACACTGCAGTCAGAAAGTTAAAGAGGAAGATGCACACTTACAGACAAGCATAACAGGTACACATTTGAACATTTTTGTGTAATTCTATGTATACGAACATAATACATTCCATACCCGTTACATATGCAATATCCCTGGCTTAACAGCCAAACGTCACACTTTCCCATGATTAATACTTCCTCATTAATATTTCCAGGTAATTTTATCAATTTTCTCTCTTTTTTTAGGTTTTTCATGACTGAAACACTATGTATACATATCAATTTACAGTTTTTCCAGGCCATGTGGGGACCCTGGCGATGGTTTCAAGCAGTATTATTGGAAAAGCTCAGTTTCATGCAATGCATATACACTATATTGCCAAAAGTTTTGGGATGTCTGCCTTTACATGCACATGATCTTTAATGACATCTCATTCCCATCCCATGCTATAACCTGGAACATTGACAGTTAAATCCCACGCATGCCAGAACAACAGGTCTCACCTTCCTGCCCAGTTGGGAAAAGATATGTGCCATTGACCTTGAGAAACAAACTCATCATCTGGGCACATTCATCCCCTGTGATTGGGAATCCAGGCACTCAGAGGACCCACCAAATTTTTCAGAGTAAACTGTCATGGCCCAACATGCTGTCTGATATACACATATTCATTTCCTCATGCTTATCCACTGCTCAGGCCAAAGTCCAAGAACCTTACCAGCTGGGACACTCGTCCTGTTACCTATGCCACAGTGACCATTGTCACAGCTAGCAAATAATTTCATCACAGAAATTCCCCCATCCATGAACCACACAGTCAATGTGGTCATCAAAGATCATTTCTCCAAATAATTACACCTCCTCTAACTGCACAAGTTGCCCACAGCCTTTGAGAGAGTGGATCTCATTTTCAATCGTGTCTTCTGCTATTTTGGCATCCCAGAGGACATAGTGAGCAACAGGGGCACTCGGTTCACTTCCCAAGTGTGGAACAGCTTGGAACAGCTCACGATATGGAGTTATATGGGGTATAAGTCAGCTTAACTTCAGGCTATCATCCAGAAGCGAACGGACAGGTAGAGAGAGTGACTCAAGAAATCAGCCAATTCCTAAGGATGTTCTGTGCCAATATCCAAGACAACTGGGCACAGTTCCTCCCATGGGCCGAATATACCCAAAACTCCCTCCATTAACAGCTACCCCCATTTCAATGTGTGCTTGGCTCCAAGCTACCCATGTTTCCCTGGAATGCTAACCCCACTGATTCCCCTGCACTAGACAAATAGTTTAGGCAGAGTGAGCAAGTATGGGAAAGCACTCACCACCAAGAGTCAGCACAGAGCTCAACTCACCAACTCCCCAGTATAAGCCTGTCTCTTCACCAAGGACATCAGAACAACCCATGGCTGCAAAGATTTGAACCCCATGTATGTCAGACCATTAAAAATCCTGTGATGAATCAGGGGTCACCTATAAACTTGACTTGTCACATTACTGCCCCATTATTTCATGTATCATGCCTAAAGTAGGGGTTGTGAGTGAGGGTCTGTCATGTCAAAGCTGGAATCGGCATTGGACTTCAATTCACAGGACACCTCATAGCCTACAAACATGGGCACTTTGGACTACACACTTACTGTCATGTTCTAGCTCACCTGGCTTCCTATTTGCACTCAGCTGGTGATCGTCACACACACACACACACACACACACACACACACACACACACACACACACACACACACACACACACACACACACACTATTACATTGTTACAATGCAAAGTAATACTCTGTGTTCCTACCTGATGTACCAATCCTTTCTGGGTATTAATTTTGAGTATGTTTCTCATATTTAGATTCTGATATCGCCTGATTTAGTCTGTTTGCTGAATCTCTGTCTGTTTTTTTTTTTGTTTTTGTTTTTGTTTTTTACCTTGACCCTGTCTGACGTTTCTGGATTGTTTGCCAGTGTTCTAATAAAAAAGCAGTCTTTGACACATGATAGTAGCATATACTATAGTTTTACAGTTGCAAATTAACCAGGGGATGTCTTAATTTATTTGAGTTACAAAATTGTAATGCACAGTTCTGTCATCTGTGTCACGTCAGAATTCATCCTGCTACTTCTATCAGCAGTCACAAACACCAGTGACCCAGTTCCATTGACATTGTCTGTGAGTCTTTTTTTTTTTTTTTTTTTTTGCCATTTATATAATTTTTCTTTGAAGTAGTCTTGTTTAAAAAATCAGTTATTGCCACACAGAAAATGAACTGTGAATGAATAGAAAGTTATGGGGAGAGGGGGAAATACATGCTTCATTTTTATTTTCCTCATTATGCTTATTCCAAGAAAGTATTCCCAGTGACTTTGAAGTCAAATAAAGGCAAACCAACTGTGTCATAGTTTGAGAAGAAGAGAACTTTTGTGGAATAGGAATGCACTATATATAACCCTTAAGCACACATAATCACAGGGTGTGCTAAATGTACCCTTACATTTGACTGTTTTTCTGTCTGGCTCTGATAAATAGTTAACTATGTTAGCAAAATTTACAATGCAGTTTTTAAAAATATTTTGCTTTATAAGGTCAGCAATAATTAATATCATGCTTTAATAAGTGGCATGCAGTATGTCTGATAGGTATGTTGAAAGTAGAAGATAATGAGTTTAAAAAGAGTGCCCTTTGTTATGTTGCAAGATTATCTGAACACAAAACTAAGTTTCCATAAAGGAACCTCCATGTAAGAAAAATGTAAAATATTTATATTCATTAGATTATATTCTTTTATAAATATTTACATATCGCTAACAAATTTATAAATATTTATATTCATATTCAGATTAATCAATAGAAACACAATAAATCTTGAATCCTGAATCTTAAACACTGTTCACTAGCCGTATGTAGTTTATAATGGCGCCACCTGAAGGCCACTAACAGCAATTACAGTCACTAATACATGATAATGAAATAACTGTTTATTCCAGGTAAGATTTTGGAAGGTTTTGATTCAAAATCTTGATGTTGTAAATAATATATATGTTTCAAAGCATTCACAAAATCAAAATATCTTATAATATAAATAGTTGCATTGATAGAATTGGCTAAAATCATACATTGTATTATGAATCTTGTGCAACTTTTTTTTTTTAATACTTCCTTACCATTTTGAACCCTTAGTCTTATCTGTACAGGGGTTAAATATAAATAGTGCTGCAGTGTGACAGAGGCACAGACGGTGTGGTGAAATTAAATCATATGAAATGCCAAAATTATCCCTAACCATAATCTTAATCTTCTTAACTTTTCATATAAACTTTTCATTTAGATGGTTTCAAATTTAAATTACCACACTATCTAACTATTTTGAATTAGAGTTTTGTAAATATTTTAAAAATGAAGATTTGTAAGATGTTGTTCATATACATTTGAATATCAGATGTATACGCATGAATTGAGTGAGTAATGGTTACATGCAAAGTGTGCTTTCATTTGTACTATGGTGGTATCATAGTTCAACCAGAAGAGGGTACTGCAGTAGCTTTTACTGTGTAAAAATACACCATCAAATATTTAGCAAATCAGCTCCTAGCTCTTTATTCAATAGTGCGGTAATGACACAGTCAAAATTTTGTTTGTACTTTGTTGCTTATAAAATAATTTACTTTTAGTGCGTATAATGAAGAATAAAAAAGAGGAACTCGTATATTAATATAACAACAGCCGTCCTGTCTGTGGTGCTATCATTCACCCTGGTCTCATTAGCTATGTACATAAAATTGCATGCAACCTGAATGAATCAATGTGTACTCATGTGAAAGCTGTTTGACATAGACAAACACTACACTGTATAAATGAATTACAATTTGTTTTTTAGTCTTAATTCATAACTCTTATTCGAGCAGAGTACTGTGATTCATGATGATTCATTCTCTTAGGAGCTCTTTATATGCAAGAGATTTGTAATACAGCTTAAATACCCCTATATGCAATATCTAAATTAATCTATTGAGGTTGAATTAAGTAATCAATAAAGCTCACCTTTTATCAGTTAAAGTTCAGCTTATTGAAATGAGCAGAGTAAGCAGGCAAGCAAGAATATTGCACAAACATTTACAGAAGGTTGCATTTTTCTTTACATTATAAATTTTACTATACAAATTTAACTATATTAGTCCTGATATAGAAATGTAGTTCCAACTAATTAGTTCTACTTGAGTTTGTGCATGGTGGTCAGCTGGCATCTATGGCCATACCCTACAAAAGAAACTTGAAATTTTCACTTTTTGACAATGTTAGTAAGCTAAGCTGAGTATGCAATTCTGCCAAAATACTCACATGAACAAAAAACAAAATGCAGCACATTGTTCATTAAGGTATGTAACATAAAACTCACAGAAAAGTGTAGTGATTGAAGTGTAGACTTTCAGTTTTAATTCAAGGGGTTTAACAAAAAACATTGCATTAACCGCTTTGGAATTACAGTCATTTTTACAAAATCCCTCCATTTTCACAGGCTTAAAAGTAATTAGACAAATTATTATAATTATAAATATAAGGTTATTTTTAATGCTTGGATGCAAATCCTTTGTGGTCAATGACTGCCTGAAGTCTGGAAACCACGGACCTCATCAAATACTGAGCTTCCTCCCTGGAGATGCTTTGCCAGGCCTTTACTGCAGCCAACTTCAGTTCCTGCTTGTTTGTGGGTCTTTCTGCTTTCAGTTTTGTCTTCAGTAAGTGAAAAGCATGCTCTATTTGGTTGAGGTCAGGTGACTGACTCTGCCATTTAAGAACATTATATTTCTTTGACATAAGAAGCTCTTGGGTTGCTTTAGTTTCATCTGTCCAAAGTATCTTGTTCCAGAACATGTTTTTTAAAGACATTTTCTAGGATTTTTAGATGTTTGTTAGCAGTGGTTTGTATCATGAATGTAAATACAGAGGATTTGATCGTAGACTTTGACAATGATATGCCTACCTCCTCTGGAGTGTTCTTGACTTGGCTAGATGTTGTGAAGAGGTTTTTCTTAACCAAGGAAAGAATTCTGCAATCATCCTCTTTAGTTGTCTTCTGTGGTCTTCCAGGTCTTTTGGTGTTGCTGAGCCAACCCATTTTTCAAGTGATCAAAAATACTGGAACATATGAACAGGATTATCTGCTGCTGCACTTGAGAATTCCTGATCAATCTCCCAGAGGATTGGAGTGACCAAGCAGGTGGGCTCAATGATGGTTTGTTCTTTGGTTCTGGATCATGGATTCTGGATAGGGTATATGCTTTCCTATTCTTGGATCTAGGTCTGTAAGAAATGTTGAACTGGAGTTGAGTGAAGAAGACAGCTCAAATGCCTTGGTGAGGCGACAGGTGTTGGGCCCTCCTGAACTGTACTCCAAGATTTGATGGTCCTATGTGATAGCAAGGAGCTCCAGGTTTCCCAATTCATAGTTCCTTTCTGCTGGAAATAGTTTTTTGGAGTAGAAGGCAACTGGGAACATCTTGGGGGGAGCTCCTTGTTGTTGGGACAACATGGCTCCCATGCCAAACTCTGAGGCATCCACCTCCACAATGAATGGCAAAGGAGGATCTGATTGGCAGAGGATGGGTGCTTTAGTAAATCTGTGTTTGAGGGAAGTGAATGCCTGCTCAGCAGCAGATGACCAGGTGACTGACTCCCAAACTTCTTCTCTCTGGCAAAACCACTCATCTACTGCTGGTATGTCTCCCTGTGTCAGGGTCTATGGAAACAATGGTGGTTGGTACCCCAGGTAGTTCTGCAAGGGAGTGAGTCTGGATGATGAGTGGACCAGAGAGTTCTAAGTGTATTTGCCCCAGGGGAGGTACCTACACCAGTTGTTCTGGTGGTCTCCACAGTAACTACACAGATACCACCAGAGCTACTGGTTAAGTCTCTTCACTTGGCCATTGGACTTGGGATGCTTGGTGTGGAGCACCCTTGAGGAGGGAGGTGAGAGGTGCCATTACCATGCTGAAGTTCCTGATGTACTTTTGGTAGTAGTTGGTAAAACCCATGAACCTTAGAAGATCCTTTATCGTCTTAGGTGGAGGTCAATCTTGCACAGTTGCACCTTCTCTTCCTCCATGCACCATCTGCTGTAATCAATCATCCTAGGATGGAGACAGGAGCTGGCACTTTTCTGCTTTGACATATAAACTGTGCTTCTCCAGGCTGTGAGAATACACCAAGATTTCATCATTTGTAGACTATTAAACAGCTTAGAACATGTCACGAGAGCCTCATTGACAAATGACTGGAACACATTTGGGGCGTTGACTAGACCATACAGCATGACCTATAGTAGCCAGTGGTTGTGGAGCAAGCAGTCTTCCATTCATCCCCCTCCCGAATGAAAATGAGGTTGTATGCGCTCCTCAGTTCCAGCTTAGTAAAAATGTGTGCTCCACACAATCACTCCAGTGCAGCTGACACCAAAGGCAGGAATTTCTTGGTGACTTGGTTCAATCTTCTATAGTCAATACATGGCCATGCAGAAGAATCTTGCAGAACAGTTTTGAACATGGCGGTAAATTGCTCATACAATAATGTCTTCACTTCCTGTCTTTCCCAAATGTCTGTCACCCAGTCTGTATGACGGTGAACTTTGATATTAGATTAAATAGCTTGCATGAAGGGGCAAGAAAGAAATATGATTAAGTGCTGCTCAGAAACCAGCTGAACTCACTGATGAGACCAAGCTGAGAACTATCAGAACATGCACTGATATTTTAATAAGCACACTTAATGGGCAGGACCTCCAGCCTGCTAGACCCATAAATAAAGGGAATCTATATACTGCATTAGCTGCTGTTACTAGCTACTATGGCACATAAACTCCTGGTGACATTATTCACTTCAAGTCTACTGAGAGGTGTGGATGTAACCTAGTAAAATTTTCTGTAACTTGCTTTATGTATTTATTGTCACAAACTTTGTGTTGTTAGAGAAATCACACAGTTCTGCATATAATGTGGTGAAATAAATGTAAAAGGTAAAAAAGGTGTTAGTGCTTAACATTGTTGCCTCACAGCTCCAGTCTCTCAGTTTCAATCCTGAGCTGTGTGGAGTTTCATGTTCTCCCTGTGTTCACATGCTTTTCCTCCCAGGTCCTCTAGTTTCCTCCCACCTCCCAAAATTGGATTGTCTACAGATAAAATGCTCTAATGAATGTGTGTGTGTGTGTGTGTGTGTGTGTGTGTGTGTGTGTGTGTGTGTGTGTGTGTGTGTGTTTATGCTGCCCTGTGATGAACTGGTGTCTCATTCAGGATGTATTCCCTTCACATGTCCAGTGTGCCCAGGGTGGGCTCTGGATCCACTGCAACCCTGATGAAATGGTCACTGCTCATAAGTTAAGTTTACAACACACCTACCATAAAAACCTCTAAGAATCCTTTTCCCCCTCAATAAAACATGACAGTAAATCGCAACATTAAACTGCCTGTTCAAGATTGTGGGCACCTCATCTTAAAATAGTTAGTTAAACATAGCCATTTACTGTCACACTTTTTGGTGGAGTGAGGGATTCTTTGACCCTAGAGGAAAACCACACAGACATGGGAAAAATGTGCAAAACTGTGCACAGATAGTATCTCAAGCTCAGGATCACACTGGGGACCCTGGAGTGAGCATACAGCACACTTGACCAAAAGTAAATTCCTTGGCTAAAGGTAAATGCAATCAATTTAAAAGGCAGAACTATTGGTAAATACAAATTAATTATAATCTTTTTCCTTATTCTTTAAGCCAGGGGTTTTCAAACTTTATTTGGGGACAGATGGAAGGAGAAAAAAAATGCAGTTACAGGTCACAGACTTTCTAATTAGATTTACCACCACTAATACTGCTTTTTTGTTCACCTAAGGAGGTGGGTTTAGCACTTCATGCTAAATGCTTGACAAAGTTGTGTACATAGATTTCACTGACAAATGAATAAATCTAGTGGGAGCAGTGATGTGCCTGGGAATGAAACATTGCTGTCAAGTCTTGTCATGGAGATTCAAAGCATGTCACAAAGGTGACTGAATATTATCTTAGACCTCAGTCAGCTCTTGTTTGGCATCATTAGAAAGAATTTTTGCTTGTGTTTATTATATCTTAAAAAATATATTAACTTTGTCATTGCATCTGTAATGTTTTGCATTTACTTTCGATTTTTTGTGTCTTTGGTGCTGCCAGTAGCTTGGCAACATTAATGTAGCCGTAATTTCAGATTCATTCTTACATGATAGCGACACCCAGTGTTCAAAATATGAACCATGAATATGATTTTTTAATCTTTCTTAGTTGTTGGCTAAGTTTTAATTTAATTACATTAAAAATACCTCTTAGGCAATTTAAAAATGGCAGTAGTTTGGACAGCCCTTCTATCAGATTATGGCATAGTGACTAACTAAGCCCAATTACATTCAAATGTCTCCCCACCATATAAACTGTGCTGTTGTTAATGGATAGGGCCATGAATGGGCCAGCTTTCTACTGCTTATCCAAGTTAACCAGTTAAAGGAAATGCACATGCTTATCCTAAAATTCTACTTTAAAATTCTGTTCAACACACAGCTGGAAGAATGAAGAAGCCTGTCCTTCTGGGTCCTACTGAGTCAGAGGATGAGAGATTCATAAAGAATCACATAAATCTGTGTTTTGGTCCCAGATAGGGTATTTTCCTAAACCGGTTTAACAATATAGTATTTTATACAGATCAGGTTTGTTATAGAAATGCACATATAATTATACTCTTAATATAATATTATAATATAATTTGTGTTCACTTTAAAAGCATTTTCTTTTGGGTTTTGTTTGCATATGTATTTAAGGAAAGTTATATATTATACACACAAAGACATCTTTGTAATCAGTTATACAGTATATGCATTTATTTGTGTTAGGATCTGTTTCAGCTGTTAGGAAAAACTATATATTCTCATTATAATGTATTTATTGCAACATTAATATAAAATTGGATTCCATACTACTACTGTTAGGTCAATAAATGTATATGCATTTAGTTTTCAATGTTTGTTAAATTAAGCCACCTTTTTCTGTTTAGGGTTAATAGATATAGGGGAAAAGAGGTAGCTCTATATTACAGCACTAATATTTTTTATATTATGAGCCAACATGTGATTAGGCTAGAAAAATATTCATGTGTATGTGTTAATGTAGTTATATTTAGCAATAGCAATTTTTAGGGATAGGAGAATCATAAATTAAATGTTGACGTCTGCCCTACGTGTTGTTCATACGTCGCCGATGTGCGAACATCTTATAAACATCTTAAAAACATCATTCATAACTCCTGTACATCGTGAATGCGTCTGCTACACATCGCTGAGAGATCCACGGCAGACGTATTAGAGAAGTACTGAAGATGAGCAAATGCCCTAATTAAAACGTCTTCCAGATGAGATGTCGTTTGTATTTGTGCTTATGGGGATATGTATGTTTTTCTTCGTAAGTACGCTTTGGTTATATGGTTTAGTTATATGGTTAGGCGTTTATTATTTTAGTATTCTCTTTTTTTTGTTAATTTTATTTTTGATTGTAAAACTTTATTTAGTGTAAGTACACTACATCACACCACTATCATCGTATTAAGGCTACACATTCATGTGTAGGCTATATAGATTAGGTCTGATTAAAGTTAGGCGTTATAATTTTGAATTTTGATTAAGGAATCACACACAAAAAATGTGTTTGTGATATATTTAGTTCTTAAGAAGTAATTCCTTCCTTTACACATCCCTAATACCCTGCCCGTAGACTCAACGAAAAAAAGGAAGTTTCTTGTGACTTAACTATGTAGCTGTTAAGAAGTAATTCCTTCCTTTACTCATCCCCAGTACCCCACCCGTTGACTGGACGACAAACCAAACCAGAGCTTTATTTTTAGATACAATAAGGAGGAGCTCTAAGGTCTCACGTTAACAGCCTGAGATCTGAGTGTGGGTTAATTCGTTGTGCCGTTAGAGCAAGAACAAGAGATTAAAAATGAGAGAAAAAGACTATTTCGTTGTTTTTTTTCCATTTTTAAAGAAAAGTAAAAGAGAAATGCAACCCACAAATAGTCAGAAACCAATCTATTCAGGTGACATCCATCACGAAATGTAAATGTGTTTAAGTCTAGGTACTAACTGTAACATCAAGTGTAACAAGATTATAACCTAATAAATGCAAACTCTCTAAAATATCTCTCTAAATAAACAGATCTTTATTTAGCTTTATGTGTGCTGTTGCAAGGACGCGGGAAGTAGTGGTGCTGAGGGTGCTGATATAATAAAAATAGTCTTGATAATAATAATAATAATAATAATAATAATAATAATAATAATAATAATAACAATTATTATTATTATTATTATTATTATTATTATTATTATTATTATTATTATTATTATTATTATTGTCATCATCATCATCATATGTAGATAAACAATTAAAGAAATATACAAACTTTAAAACTGAGTATGCCTACTTTGAGTAGTTTTGGAAATTAATTTCAGAGATAATATTCCTCTTATACCACGGCAATTTGCCAACAATTACTCGGGAGGGGTCGTTGACCTCAACGCTGCCAAAACTGCTCAAGAATTAGTAACTCCGTGCATAGTTTTTGCTTCGGGCCACCAGACTTGTTGATTTTTCAGCTTGGTATATGAGGATGACGTACGCAATGTAATTATTCCGCGTCACCACACGCAGTTTTCAACGTTTTTTGTGATCGAAGGCGTGTGGGCGGGTACGTGTCCTTATAAATAGCTCAAGATTGCTACAAGTGCACAGTACCACAAAGGGAGAAATCGAGGGAGAAGTCACTGCAG
Source organism: Pangasius macronema (assembly GCA_037577455.1). Lineage (NCBI taxonomy): Eukaryota > Metazoa > Chordata > Actinopteri > Siluriformes > Pangasiidae > Pangasius > Pangasius macronema. The sequence continues at coordinate 7,350,546 of CM074945.1, read as the reverse complement.
ATTTTGAGTTTAAGCAGATTTTGCGATTTTAGGTTACAGCTTATAGGTAAGTGACTTAACGATTTTTTTTCAGATCCACTCTTGAATAAAAGATTCACAATATTTTGATTTCTGTTTCCCTTTTTTAGTCCCCCCTTCCCACCAGATTTAACTACGTCATATAGAGTAGCATTTTGCTTATATTTTGTTTTGAATTATTTGAACGACAACATTTGACAGACTGAATTGTAATAATGTAATATTTTTTCAGTAATTTCTGATACATCCTGGAGTGATAAATGGTAATATGATATAATCGTGTTGACTAATTAATTGTTTGGTTTGGTTATTTGTGTTTGTTGAGTGGTTATGACAGTTGTAGAATGAAAAGCTGATTTCATGAGCTATTTTCCTATTTAAATATCAAATTACAAATTGCTGTTACACTTTAAAACTGGCCTATTCTTCTTGCTTAGATCTCAACATGTATGTTCTGTATTAAATCATTTTGCATGGCATTATAGTTTTTTTTGTGTTTTTTGTGTGTGTGTGTGTGTGTGTGTGTGTGTTTTTTTAGGGACTGTGAGATAAAATGGACATCAAACCACTTTTACAGAAGCTAGGCATTGGTGTACAAATCTTCTTTACATTTCTTTTTGGCCTCCTAGTAGTTGTAGTGGTACTGTGGGCTTACATTACCCATGTAAACATTTTAGCATCCCAGTATGGCATTATGGCCTTTGGCTTTTATGGTCTTCTGCTATGTCTTCATCTACTGGTCCAGAGTATTTTTGCATTTGTGGAGCACCGGCGGATGCATACCCGACAAGAAGCTTGTTCCTACACCAAGACTGTTGGTTTTACCATCTCTGCTTACCAGGAAGACCCGAACTACCTCCGGAGCTGCTTACAATCAGTTAAGGCACTCCATTATCCACCCAAGTTGCTCCGGATTGTCATGGTGGTGGATGGTAATACAGAAGAAGACAGCTACATGATGGGGATGTTCCAGGAGATTTTTGCAGATCAGGATCCCAGCTGCTATGTGTGGCAGAACAATTACCACACACACCCAGCCGGGGTGGATCCCCAGGAAGATATCCAGCGCAAGGAGGTGGAAGAGATTATCAGAACCAAGCAGTGTGTTTGCATTATGCAAAAGTGGGGAGGGAAGAGAGAAGTGATGTACACAGCATTCAAGGCACTGGGATCTTCAGTGGACTACATACAGGTAAGCAGTGTCTACATCAGTTTATATCAAGAAATGATTTTACACAGAATGAGAGTATATGTTATATTGCCACTTGTTTCTAGTACATTCAGTAGATGATATTTTCTCTTTTTTCATTCCTCTTCTGCTGCATTTTATCCATCAGGTGTGTGATTCAGACACAAAACTGGATCCCCTGGCAACAGTAGAATTGGTCAAGGTGCTTGAGAGTAACACGAGATATGGTGCTGTGGGTGGCGATGTGATGATCTTTAACCTGAATGACTCTTACATCAGCTTCATGAGCAGCCTGCGCTACTGGATGGCTTTTAATGTTGAGAGAGCATGCCAGTCATTTTTTGACTGTGTCTCTTGTATTAGTGGCCCCTTAGGTAAATGAGAAGGAGTGATAAGTATATAATTAATTTGTAATAAGTAATGATAATGAATCAGAAGAATTTAGATCTGAACTACAGTTTTTGAATACATTGAATACAATTAATATTTATGCAGGAGTAATAATAATAATAATAATAATAATAATAATAATAATAATAATAATAATAATACAGCTTCAAAGAATCTAAAAAATATTATATTTAGGCCTCATTGTACTCCTTGCTCTCTTTTTCAGGTATGTATAGAAATGACCTATTGCAACAGATTTTGGAAGCTTGGTACAACCAAACGTTTCTTGGCAGACATTGCACATTTGGAGATGATCGCCATCTTACGAATCGCATGCTGAGCATGGGCTATGCTACCAAGTAAATATTGTGCTTTACCTTTTGCTTCCATTAGACAGTTAGATAGTTGTATGAACTGTCTTTCAATAAATTTAACCCACACAATAATCTCTGACATGCATACAATAATTCAACAGTAATGTACTTTTATTTTTCTTGTCTCATCAGGTACACAGCTTGCTCAAAGTGCTATACAGAGACACCATCCCAGTTCCTGCGTTGGTTGAACCAACAGATGCGGTGGACAAAGTCATATTTTCGTGAGTGGCTCTACAATGCAATGTGGTGGCACAAACATAACCTTTGGATGACCTATGAGTCCATTGTGGCTGGAATCTTCCCATTCTTTGTCACAGCCACCATGATCCGACTGTTCTGGATAGGTAGGCTGTGGAACATCCTATGGGCTCTTTGCTGCATTCAACTAATTGGGCTGATTAAGGCAGCCTATGCCTGCATTTTGCGACAAAATATAGTGATGATCTTCATGTCTCTCTATTCTGCCCTCTACATGACAAGTCTTCTGCCCACTAAGTATTTTGCCATGATTACCATAAATAAGAACAGTTGGGGCACTTCAGGCCGCCGTAAGCTAGTGGGAAATTACATCCCTCTCCTTCCCCTGTCAATATGGGCAGCCATCCTGCTGAGTGGTTTAAGCTTCACAATCTACAGGGAAAGCAATCAGGACTGGAACTCAGCTGCAAAAAAAGAGGAGATCAAATACTTGATCTATGGTGCTGTGGCATATGTCAGTTACTGGTTTATAATGGTCTTCATATACTGGGTATGGGTTTGTAGAGTGTGCCGAAAACGTTCACAGACTTACAATGTGAATGTGTAGTACAATTTTCATGTGCATTTTATGTTATTTATTCATTCATTTATTAATTAATTAATTCATTCATTCATTCATTCATTCATTTATTTAAATGTATGTATTAACTTGTGTGCACAATGTTTATATATGTTTTTGTTTATGTTGTTTTTTATGCTTATTATGGATTGTTTATACCATTAATATTTGTAAATCATCTTTTAATAATATGAAGAATTTCCACTGTATTATACAATTTACTCTGTATTAGAAAAATTATATTATACAAATTTACTATTTATTATACAAACTGTATTATACAAATTTCCTCTGTATTATATAAACTGTATTATACAAAATTGCTTTGTATTATACAAATTTTGTGTTTCAGATTACTTGTTTGAAATGTTGACTGATACAGTATTTATACTTGTGCACTGTGGCACACATTAAATAGATTAAGTATGTGCCCTTGGCCTTTAACAACCTAGTTATACTGTTGAGAGTTGTGATTTACTCGACACAAAAACTGTAGTCAGTAGATTTCATTTACATTTATGGCATTTGGCAGACGCCCTTATCCAGAGCGACTTACATTTGATCTTATTTATACAACTGAGCAGTTGAGGGTTAAGGGCCTTGCTCAAGGACCCAGCAGTGGCAGCTTGGCGGTGCTGGGGATCGAGCTCACAACCTTCCGATCAGTAGCCCAACGTCCTAAACACTGATCTACCACTGCCCTTTTCGTTTAACAATACAATTTTTAAATTACATTACAATTTTTTTTTACATTACATTACATTGAAATTACTTTCATTCAGTCACACTATATCGATGTATATCTGACAATATAGCTGAAAGACCCTACACAATTACTAATGTCAGTGGATAGTTTTGGACTGCAGATGACAAGAAACTCACTTGTACAGAATGAAATTGCTGGAAAATGCTTTAGTGTCAAAATGTTGTGTCATATATTGTACTTGCACATAGTTTTTGTTGCGTTTATGGATTGTCTATTTGCATGCACTTAGAGCAGTGAATGTCATTGGAATTATATTGTGAAAATGTTAAGTACTATTCTTTTAAAATATTACAGTCATCATTTTATCTTGAATTTTTTTCTGAAGAAAAAAAACATGGTTTCAAGAATAAAGTATATAGTATATATTTCAGGAAGTATATATTTCAGGAAAAAAGTCATAGTGTAAAAATGAGAGATGTTGAGGTGAAGATTTTGTTACTTTTGCTGAAGGAGAAATCTGCATAAACAGGGTGTGTAGATGAATAATAATCAAAATTATCCATCCAGATGGAGTACGGAGTCAGAGTCCGGTGGGTTCTGAGCCCCCAGTGCATTATGGTCTATGGACTTGCGCAATAAACTTAAACCCAATTGTGAATTAATATGCCACAACAAATTGTGCACTGGATTGCTGTATTGAGTGTGTGAGTTACTGTTATGTTGCTGTTTCAACTTTCAATAGCCTTGAAAATGAACACTGCCTGTGAGTTCTCCATCAACAAAGAGTCAATTTCCTCCAAGTTTGTGTGGTTCTTTCTTCTAATAAAGTTCTAATACTAATTATCTAGTGCTGATGTGCCAGAATATTTTCATTGCTGTGATATGCACCAACCAGTTGGGTCATGGGTGCCCAAGGCTCATTAATGAGCATGGGGAGTGAAGGCTAGCCTGTTTGGTCTGATCCCACAGAAGAGCTACTGTAGTACAAATAGCGGAAAAAAGTTATACTTGCTATGATAGAAAAGTGTCAGAACACACAGTGCATCACAGCTTGCTGCATATGGGGCTATGTACTCGCAGACTGGTCAGAGTGCCCTGTTCACCGCTGAAAGCACCTACAATGGGTACGTGAGCATCAGAATGGGACCATGGAGCAATGGAAGAAAATGGCCTGGTCTGATGAATCAAGTTTTCTTTTAGATTATGTGGATGGTCGGGTGCTTGTGGGCCATTAACCTGGGGAAGAGATGGCACCAGGATGCACTATGGGATGAAGGCAAGCTGGCAGAGGCAGCGTGATGGTCTGGGCAATGTTCTGCTGGGACACCTTGGGTCTTACATAAACATTGTTGTAGACCCACCTTCATGGCAGTGGTCTCTTTCAGCATGATAATGCACCCTGCCACACCGAAAAAATTGTTCAGGAATGCTTTCAGTCAAATGACAAAGAGTTCAAGGTGTTGATTTGGCCTCCAAATTCCCCAGATCTCAATCCTGTCTATAGATGGTTCAGTAGATTTTTTTAACTGAATATGTATATAATTATAGAAAAAATATATATTAAAATCTTATATACACAGTGCAAATACTGGAGTATTAACCCCAGGGAAGATGAATGATTAGTGTAATGTATAGTGCAAAAGGTGCAAAACAGCAGGTATGGAACTTCGGACGTGTAGCAGAGTAGCTGCCATCAACAGAGCAACCACAATATTATTAGTGCAGTAGCATCAGTGCAGTAAGCAGAATGCAACCCAGTGCAAAAATGTAACATATGTCCAATGAGCTTATTCTAGGAAAACACTCTAGTGCACAATAATGTATTGGCACAGTGGAGCTGAATGAAACTTTTACTGAAGGTGCTCTGCTGTTTGAGCAGTAGGGCATGGACGGGATGTGCCACATTGTCCAGGATGGATAATAGTTTCCATCTTAATGTCATCCTTTCCACAATCACAAAACTGTCCAGGGGCATGCCAGGACAGAGCTAGCCTTCTTTATCAGTTTGTTCAGATTTCTTTGTTTCTCTGGCTCAAATGCTGCCCCCTCAGGATATTGCCACAAAGAAAACAGCACTTTCAACAATAGACTGGTAGAAGATCACCAACATCTTGTTGCAAACATTAAATGACCTGAGCTTCCTCAAAAAGTAGTCTGCTCATCTCTTTCCACAGCAATAAAAAGTTTTTTCTTGAAATATTAAAATATTACGACTTTACACAAGATTTTGAGATATAAAGTCATAATATATCAAGAAAAAAGCCATATATATATATATATATATATATATATATATACATATGCTAAAAAAATTAAAGGAACACTTTTTAATCAGAGTATAGCATCAAGTCACTTAAACTCCTGGGATATTGATCTGGTCAGTTAAGTAGCAGAGGGGGTTGTTAATCAGTTTCAGCTGCTTTGGTGTTA
>CM074945.1:7309676-7330047 GCA_037577455.1 Pangasius macronema | reverse complement strand
GAAGGACTATGCAATTCATCTGATCACTCTTCATAACATTCTGGAGTATATGCAAATTGCTATTATAAAAACTTAAGGGTCAGCTTCCGACTCAAATTCAAAAGCTTCAGAAGCTAGAGACTACATGGCTTCCAGTCCTCTCTCTGAAGTGATGGTGTGGACAGTGAAGGGGAGGTTGAAGTCAGGGTTTCGGAGAACTAGTGAGCTTGTTAGCACCTTCTTCAAGGTCTCGAATGCTTCCTCAGCCTCCTGACTCCAGCACATCGGTCCAGCTGGCCTTTCCTTGTGAGGTCTGAGAGGGGAGATGCAATTGAGAAGTTGGCCAAAAAACATCTGTAATACCCCGCAAACCCCAAGAAGGTACACACATATTTTTTAGTGGTCAATTGTGGGTAGTCGTGGATGACTTCCACCTTTTTTTTTAACCTTTTTTTTTTTTTTTTTACCTTTTGTGGCATGAAGAGCCCTTGGCTGATGTGGTACCCAAGGTATTGTGCCTCCATGAGCCCCAGATGACATTTTCAGCTGTTAGTAGTAGCCTTCTTAGGCTCAGTTATGACCTCCCTAAGATGGTGCAGGTGGTTGGACCAGGTCGAGGAAAGTATCACCACATCATCTATGTAGGCCACAGGGTGCAGGTCATCGACCCTAGGGAGGGCGAAACTGTCGAAGTCCGACACCTGGTTGAGCCGCTGGAAGTCATTGCACAGCCAGATGCTTCTGTCAGGCTTGAGCACCATGATGATGAGGGCTAGTGGACTCCTTGATGACCCCGTCACGGAGCATCCGACTGACCTCCTCCTCGATAGCCTGACGACGGGCCTCTGCAACACGATAGGGCCTCTGCCAGACCTGGTGGAGGGGTCTTGATATCATGGTGGACCGTATGGTTCAGGCCAGGGGTGGAGGAGAAGATATCCAAAAACTGGTGCACCACCTCTAAGAGCTCCTGGCTGTGGGCTGGGGTGAGCTTGCCTCCTCAGTGGACCAAGGTACACTCTGGGGGATCTGTGGGAAGACTCTTGAAAGCAGACACCACAGTCCATTTCTTCAGCAGGTTAACATGGTAAAGCTGGGTGTCTGCTTTCTTACCTGGTTGCTGCAAGCAGTAGTTCATGGGACCCACCCTCTCAGGCACCATGTATGGGCCTTGCCAGTGGGCCAGAAACCTCATCTGCTCTTGCTGGGCAGCCTTCATGTGCTCTCTGATGATGGGTGCCACCTGGTTGATTCTTTCCTGCATCTCCTGGATATAGTTGATGGCAGTCCTCGAAGCCACCATCTGAAGAGGAGCTTGAAAGGGGTGAACTCAGTGGATGCCTGCAGAGAGGATGGCAAAGAGGACATAGGGGAGGAGAAGGTCCCAGTTCCTCTTATCATCTACCACTCTCCTAAGCATCTTCTTCAAGGTTTGGTTGAATCTCTCTACCAGCCCGTCTGTTCGGGGATGGTAGACGGACATTCTCAGGTGCTTCATCTGCAGCAGCAAACAGAGATCCACCATTAGTTTAGACATAAAGGGCATACCTTGGTCAGTAAGGATGTCCTTAGGGATTCCGACCCAGCAGGAGAGGAGGAGGAGCTCTCAGGCGATGTTCCGGGAGGTGGCCTTCCGCAGGGGACTGCCTCAGTGTATTGGGTGGCATAGTTCAGAATATACCTGTGGCAGACTTCAGCAACAGCCCTATGAGGTCCATGCCTATCCTTTCAAATGGGACACCAATAATGTGGAGAGGAATCAATGGAGCAGGAGCGGGCCAACATGGAGCAGTCCGTTGGCACTGGGGACACTGCTGGCAGAATGCTTTTACCTCCACATCCATCCCTGGCCAGAGGAAACAGTCACATATTTTTTCCAGGGAGTTGTAGGCCCCCAGGAGGCCACCCGGAGGGTACCCATTCCATGGGGTAGTAGATGAGGCCCCCACGGAACAGGAATAGGACACCAGCAGTTGCTGGTCTGGGTCTTGTTGGACTCCCTCGATGATCTGCACCTAGCTCCAGCAGTGCTTTAGCCGATTGTCGCCCTTTTGCTCTCTTCCAAATTCCCCTTCCTGGGCAATGTGTGAAGACCCAGAGTCAACAGGGTTAGAAGGAGGAGGGTTCTCACCTGCTGAGGTGGCCCCAGTGTCTCTGTGACTCTGTGCCAGACAGACACACCGGACCCACAGTCGTGTAGTCTCCGGTCTTCTTTGCCTCAGCCGTTGGTGGGGAGATTGGGTGTTAGACAAGCCTGGCCACTCTCGCCTGAGAAGTAGGGGCACTGGTAGCTCAGGTAACCCAAGACCTTCCTTTCTTTTGGCCAACCAGGATGGACCACTCCCAGGCCTACCTTTGCATGAGGACCATAGAGGCAGAAACTTCCCAGACATCTCCATGTACATGTACCCCCTTCTCCCCTGGTGGGTTGGTGAGCAGAGAAGGGCAGACGAGGGTTACAGTACTTCCCGAATCTATTAGGGCTGAGAACAGCCTTTCATTGACTCGAACCTGGACCATGGGTGAGCAGGACAGCACAGCTGGTGAGCCAGGGCTTCATCGCTTTGGATATGGTGGTGGTGTCCAGTAGGCATGGGCTTCTTTGGGCGTGTCCTTTCTTTAGGTGGCAGAGCCCTTAGGAAGCGATCCATCACCACCCGCTCAATGACCTCTGTAGCAGTACACTGATCAGGCTGGAGCCACCTCTTGGTGATGCAGGTCCATTTGGCCCCTAGGATTGCTCTTGGGGTTGTAGGCCCAGTGTTGAAACTCTGCTGCCGCACTGGTTGAGGAGAGGCCACAGCGTGCTAAGATTGCACCCTTCAGCTTGTCATATTCGGTGGCCTTAGGGGGGTACATGGCATGGTAGGCCAGCTGAGCCTCCCCCAAGGGATCATGATGTGGACCAAGTTCTCCTTTGGCCACACTTTGTGGAGTGCTGTATGCTCGGTGTGGAGGTAGGCTTCCACATCATCGTTGTCCTTGGTGTGGGGGCACAGGACCTCTCGGCAGGGGTCACTGAGAGGGATGGCATTGGCTGAGTGGCCCTATCAGAGATCCAGCAGCTCTTGGGTGGTGAGCCATAGCCCCTGGGCCAGTTCCTGGGTCACAGCCTGCTGCTGGAGGCTGGTCTGTAGTAGGTGCTGGAGGACATCCATTCTGGTGCTGTGGTTGGGGTCCATGCTCACTCCCGCATTCTCCACCAGTGTAGCACTGTGCATATGTGAAAGGCTGAGCATGAACCTCAAGAGAAAGGGAATTGGGGTGAACCAAGTGCTCTTCATTCGCAGGTGTGGGAAGGGTAATTGGGTGGCAGTGTGGGAGAGTGAGTCTCGTGCTGGATGTCAGGGTTGTGGTCCTCCCTGGACAGGAAGCGTTGCAGGAATGGCTGTGTGGCAGTGGTGGGACCCAAGGGGCTCTGCAGGCAGACAGGCTGGGGTGTTGGCGACAATTTGAGGAATTGTCCTCCTCATCGTCTAGGGAAAAATAAACAGAAAAGAGGGTTAGTCACGAGCATAAGCCCAAGTGTGTCTGTCTTACCCTGGCCTCGGGCCCCTTTTATACTCCCCCATCATCTCCAAGGTGGTAGGGAGGTTCTGCTGCCTTTATTGGTTGCCAGCCGTGCCTGAGTACCCCGCACCTGGCAGACACGTGCTCCCGTGCTCTCCCCAACAAAGGTGTTGCTGAAGTGGCACTGTCTGTTCAGCACCATGGTGGCAATAGAGTGAAGAATGCTTGCTGATTTAAGTGCACGGTCACAGTCCAGCCTGCCATCACAGGAATATAAAATCACCACATCTCATTACATGACTGCCCAAACCCCTTACAGAACGTTTTATAAAGCCTCAGAATGATGAGCGTGGCTGCTATTCTACAGCCTGCCTGTCTTAAACGGTCTGCTCTAAACATGCTATATAAAGCACCTTAGCTTTTTTTGGTGTCTGCCGTCTTTCTGCTTCTCAAAAAGCCGGTCTCTTTTCAAGACGTCATCCAAACAGAGACGTTCTTTGAATTTGTGGTACAATTTCAGTTGCTCTACAGGGAAGCATCAATGACATTTAATGTGTATCTCCTTACACATCTTGCTAAGTCTGTTCAATTCTGGAGTCCATTGTGGGCACACTCAGCATTTGTATTTGAAATTGTCCAAAAAAAAAAAAAAAAAAAAAACTCAACATGGCACGACACAACTGTTTTGGGTAGTGGCATAGTGCAGGATATAACTGATGATATAAAAGGTGCATTCCATTCTGCAGAGACACATGTTCCAGATGAAGTTGGTGTGCATAGGAGAATGGTGCATGAGAGTCTGGTGTATACTAGCAGAAGCTACAGCCTAAATAAAAGAAGGAAAGATTGCTATGGAAAATTAAATGATCGATGTAATAGAGAAATCCTGCGAATTATATAATTTACATCCAGTGGCAACAGAGAAATCACTTTGCTTTTCTAAAAGCTTAATTCACAGCCATCTTTTCCACTTATACGAGGCATAGCATTCGTGCCACATATCAGTCAAGCAAGAAGAAGTGATTCTGCCCCAGTATGTCTGATTTCAGTAGACAAGTTAGAGCAGAAATGTTTGATTTTGCACAACACTGATCATACTTACATATGTGAATTCCCAAATCTGCATGAAAGGGACTAGTCTTTAAAAAACAGCAACTTTCATTACCATGTTGTTATTAACTGTAACATTGAAAGAGCATTTCTCATAACACCTGTTATTGGATGAACTGTTTATGATTATCATTTGGCATTTTTCTTTGTTTTCATATCTCTAAATGTTTGTGTTTTGCAATGAACCCAAGCTCTTTTTTAACCGATTTATGTACAGATCCTTTGAAACATTTTGACATATTTCTATATGTAAAATATTGTGCACTATGTAAAACGGATCACTGCATGTATTGTACAGTTGTCAATTATGTTCTCTGAAGAATAAGAAAATTTTATGCAACACAAGATGGTTCTGTAAGACAAAATTGTAGTAACATACTCCTGATGTTTAATATTTTGTCTCTTGAATAAACTGTGATTCATGTTTTACCAGTTTGAATTTTTTTCTTTGTTATTTAAAACTTCGGATGACATTGATTAATAATATAATCATAAAGAAAACAATTCCACTTTTCAGTTCTACTTTCAAAACAGGGAGCATAAGAAATTTATAATTATAATTATAAATAAATTATAAAGTTATAATTATACACTGATCAGCCATAACATTAAAACTACTGACAGGTGAAGTGAATAACATTGATTATCTCATTACAATGGCACTGTGTCAGGGGGTGGGATATATTAGGCTGCAAGTGAGCAGTCTGTTCTCGAAGTTAAAAAATGGGCAAGCATAAGGATCTAAGCAACTTTGACAAGCACCAAACTGTGATGGCTAGATGACTGGGTAAGCACATCTCCAAAACAGCAGGTCTTGTGGTTAGTTGCCAGTATGCAGTGGATAGTACCTACCAAAAGTGGTCCAAGGAAGGACAACCGGTGAACTTGTGACAGGGCCATAGCCGCCCAAGACCCAATGATGCGCATGGGGAGCAAAGGCTAGCCCGTCTGGTCTGATACCACTGAAGAGCTACTATAGCACAAATTGCTGAAAAAGTTAATGCTGGCTTTGATAGAAAGGTGTCAGAACACACAATGCATCACAGTTTGCTCCATATGAGGCTTTGTAGCCAGAGACCAAAAGCAACTACAATGGGCGTGTAAGCATCAGAACTGGACCATGGAGCAATGGAAGAAGGTGGTCTCATGAATCATGATTTCTTTTACATCATGTGGACGTCTGGGTGCGTGTGCTTCACGTACCTGGGGAAGAGATGGCACCAGGATACACTATGGGAAGAAGGCAAGCTGGCAGAGGCAGTGTGATGCTCTGGGCAATGTTTTTCTGGGAAACCTTGGGACCTGGCATTTATGTGGATGTTACTTTGACATGTATCACCTACCTAAACATTGTTGCAGACCACATGCACCCCTTCATGACAACGGTATTCCCTAATGGCAGTGGCTTCTTTCAGCAGAATAATGCACCATGCCACACTGCAAGAAGAGTTCAAGGCATTAACTTGGCCTCCAAATTCCCCAGATCTCAATCTAATAGGGCATCTGTGGGATGTGCTGGACAAACAAGTCTCAATCCATGGAGGCCCCACCTTGCAACTTACAGGACTTAAAGGACACCTTCAGAGGTCTGGTGAAGTCCATGCCTCCGTGCCAGACCTGTTTTGGTGGCACAAGGGGGTCCCACACAATATTAGGCAGGTGGTTTTAATGTTAAGGCAATACAATATGTCTTTAAATCTTATAGTGTTTTTACTTTATATCATTAATGTGTTAAATGTAGGAATACACAAGCAAAAACAGTGCTTGTCCCCACAGTGCTGCTTGCATACAGACAACTGCTCAAATCACACTCAAGCCAGCAAGACCATACTGATCAACCATCTTCACCATAAAGACCATGCTGGTGAACCAGCTTCACCAGCCCCATTTTGCTTGAGAACAGCATGTCTATGCTGGTTCAACAGCTACACCAGCACTATACCAGCAGTAACCAGCATAAACTAGCCTGGACCAACATGGAATTCATGCTGGTCTATGTTGGATTTTTCAGTAGGGATGATCACAAAAATACTTTATTAGTTCTTGTATGGCAAAGTAAAATTAATGTTTAAATTAACTACAGGTAGTTTCATATAGTCTATTATCCACATCAAATAATTTGTAGAGTTGATGTGACCTAGCTGGAACAATAGTATGATTGGAACATAGAGGAAGAATTTAACACTAGGCTATAAATGATAAACAAATTTCACCAAACAAGGCTGATCCACTTTCGTTGTTTGCTTAACTGGTCCTCTGGTCATTTTGAGACCATTTGAAACAAGCTTCCATCAGAATTTTGGATTGTTAAAGCTCTCATAATTGCTCTCACTATGTTATCCAAATATGTAGGATAGGACTAGCCTAACAGCTACAGATGAAGCATTGTTGACTAAATTACAATTACCTATAAAATAAAGTTGGTAAATAGAAAGGTCAGTGAAGGTGTTGGGAATCAATTGAGTCAATCCTAAGAGTCATCTCAGTCTATTTCAGAGAAAAGCATGATAGCTCCAAAGCCTTTTCTTCTACTACTGTTGTGATAGAACCCTCTAAAAATACAACACCAAACAGAATGATGTATGGCCTAAGGATTAAGTTTAATGTGCTAAATCACTGTAGATCAACATACCAGACAGAAAAGGTGACAATTTTACTAAAAGAGTAGTTTCTTTACGGATAGCACTAAGACATTCTTCTCTCCATTCTCCTTTAGTATGTTCTTTTCTCAAGTGGGTCACAAAGAAAAGACAAAGTTATTGGATACATAATAAGGTTTTAAGAAATTTATGACTAAATATAATTTGTGCTTCAGTTGCTTTTCAATTAAGGAGCATTGCATGTATCAGACCCATATACCTTTTTTATGATTAAATCATTTCAGGTGAGTTTATTTGAGTGTGTAGACAGATTAAACTGCAGAAATTTCCACTCCCTTTCACCAAACAAAGCTTAAAGTATCACTGGAAAATCTGACTTAATAATGAACACATGACAGGCAAATGTTTTTGCATTATACAATATAAGAACATCTCATGTTCAAATGTGCCAGTGCAGGCCTTGTGAAATGATGCTGGTTTTCTTATATTTCAACATTTTACCATAGGAAGAGAATGATCATGTGTATGATTAGGACAATTTCAAAAGAGTAGGATTAGTATGCAGAGGCTTTTATGATTTTTCTCATTCACTCTACCTACAATCAAGAAAGACATAAGATCTCAGTATTCGGTCTCTTGGATATTTCTCTCTCGTCTGATTTTATCTGTTGCCTTGCTGGAATAACGGGCATGTTCCTGTTGTGTTGCTATGAGCAGTGACATGCAGTGAACCAAACTAATGTGCCAATCCCACTCTAAAGGGGCACGCCCAAGAAATGAGTAATATCAGACTAAGTTTAGTATCACAAGAAGTGGTATAAAACCAACCAAACTGACCATCATTGACACAAATTTAATTTATTTAGCTTCTTGGGCTTTCTAGAAATCACATTCATACAGGTTCACAGACAAAACAAAGGAAGATTTAAATACAAAAAGTAGCACAGTTCTTCAGAGTTTGCGATATATGAATAAATGTTTGATATATCCAGTAGATCCCAACTAGCTTCACTGGATTCCATGGATACATATTACATATTAAAAGATAAAGGTACAAGAGATAAAAGGTACCTCCTGAGTGTCAAGGAAAGCTTTTTTGCTAAGAGTGCACTATGAGTAATTTACACTCGAAAATAAGGGTAATGAAGAACTCTTCTATGAATTAATTTGATGTGGCTCATTTCTCAAAATGGTTTACATTCCATCAGAACAATAATTTGTCACAAAATTTAGACAAATTTATCACATATGTCAGAAGACAGCCCCATATTAGGCATGTGGTTTTGGCATCCTCTAGTGGCGAACAATTACAGGCCATTTCAGTATTATTTTATTGTAATATTTTTATTGGTCTGGTTCAATGATTTGAAATACATATGTATTCCAGTGTGGTTCATGTTTTTGATCTGGTTCACAGTCCATTTTCTTAGAAGACCACCAGTACAGCACCCTTAGGAGAAGCAGAGACAGATTTGTTTGTGTCATAGCAGTTTAATGTAGTCATTATTGTTGGTAAATTCTCACTTATAAAAATAATTATTATACATGAATACAACACATGATTACCAACACTAATAGGTGCATATATAGAGAAAATTATTTGACAAATCAGGTGTGACATCTTTATCCTCTATGCTGCTGCCTCGCTTACTTTTTTCCTGACTAGGGATTTAAATCTTCAATGAGAAGGAAACACAGAGCAAAGTAATAATAAATAAGGATAATAAGTAATAATAACTAAGGGTTACATTTAAGTGTCCAAGTCCATTACATGAATTAGATGCACACTGAAACATCTCACTGTATACAAGGGGACTTTCATTTTAATAGTATATAGGTATATATTTTATTAGTACCACCAAACCATACAACCAGTTTTAAATATATAAGTATCTCAGTGTATTTTAAAGTCCCTTCACCCCAATATATGTATATGCATTTACAGAATTCCATGTTCAAATTATCATTAATTGTGCTGATTATTTATGCATGTTATGTATGTTTGCATGCAACACATTCAACAGAAGATATTAAATTACATATAACACTGCTTAATTGTCTGGTTATGGAAAGTTCTAAAATATTAAAAATTGAGGGTTTGTTCCTTAAAATGTAGACAATCTTCTTCAAAATGTCAGTTTCAGTTTTAACCCCCTTCAACATACATGAGCTCACAGACACGATTGGCTAGTGCCACTTTGATTCATAGGGGAAAGCATGTATGCCATCCCTCCCACCCAGAGATCATTGGCAATTTTGCTCTTTTGGACTCTCATCCAGTGGGTATCATAAGGATTTGAACTCACTTTTCTATTCCACCACATGGAAACCAGCATTTTTTAAAAACAACTAAAACCTAATGAGCAAACTAGGGCAACAGTGGCAAGAAAAAGCATCCTGAAAAAACATTATAAAGAAATTTTGAGTGAAACCAGGACAGAAACCAAATAAGGGACTTGTGTGTCATCTGGTTGAAAAAGAGTAATGGGTTAAAAGTGAGATTAACTTTGTGAATCAGCTCTAATATCATAAAGAACTCTGAGATATTGTATGGGCTATTCTTCTATCAGAATATTGTGAGGGGAAAACTGTTTATGATATACATAATGAATAAATACAGTAATAAATAATAAATACAAGAATTTGCTAAATGCCAAATGAATGATCCAGAAAAGATTTGAAATTGATGCAGGGATTAGCAGTTAAGATAATATGCATCTAATTATAAATCAGAACATAGCAAGAATTGAAAAGGGAGGTGATGGTTGCCTATAAGTTTGCACTTTGGGATAACTATTTCAGATTTCCTTTTCTTAGCACACTGTCACCCTACTGCACACATTGTTCAAATCTGGCAAACACACTGACAAATCTGAACTTAGCATTACCCTAAAGTGAGGAAGAGCAGCAATAGCAGTGATGTCAGACAGATGGTGAGGAGGTCTGGACTAGGCAGCCTCAGCAGTGAAAATGGAGGTATAGAGGCCAAAAGTAGAAACTGTCCAGCAGGTAGAAGAGCCTTATCAAACACATCCTGCAGCTCTGCATGACCAACTACCTCATTAGGAACAACTAGGAGAGAAAGAGAAGACGAGTTAGATATGAACTGGAATAAATATTCATTTGGAATAAATGTTCTTCATTCATTGAAAGTTTATGTGGTCACTCATTCACATAGCAATCCATAGAAACAACTGAACTGTGTTGGACATAACAGCTGAGTTTATTTATTAGATTAGATTTATTAATAAAGCAAACTTGCAATCCTAGTTAACCATGAGTTTTGTAGTATTACTTTTCCTATACCATGTAATAAATAACTTAATTTTTTGTGATAATAGTAACAGACACTACTCTGCGGTACACATTACAGATTTGCTTGTAACACACATATTATATATTGACCATCAGTACTCTACAAGTAATACACAAAAACACACCAACAATGAAACAGATACAGAAAAAAATGTCAACTTTTCTATTCTAATTTGTCACACATTTAGTTTCAAGTTTACAAATCTCCTGCTAACAATGCAACAACGTATACCATCAGGTCCTTAGTTTACTACCCGATATTCATGTGCTCGAACTTAATTATGTTGAAACTTGTGCTACTGAACAAAGAATGAAAGAACTGCAAGTGAATAAGACTCATGAGTAATATGCAAACTACACAAACTCACTCTCAAACTCATATTTAGATATCCTAAATCCTTGTTTTAGTGTGTTGATTAAAAAAAAATGTTTGTTGCTTAAAAATAAATCATTCACAGATTGCACATCAAGATCAGATTAAGTTTGCTTCAACTCACAATGGAAGCAAGTGAAACAGACACTGGGAATGTTCAAATATTCAAACCTGTAAGATGATAGTAGATGCGGACCAGTGATCGCTCCTGAGAAAAGATCTCGCACTGATATGTGCCCGAGTGCTCCAGTCGGGCCGATGGTATGGAGAAGAGCTTATCCATGCCAACTGTCACCTCCTTAAACTGATCCATCAACAGTGTCCTGATCTTAAAGGACAAGTTGGTAGTCACATGAAAGTTTTTATACAGATATTTAAAAAATTTGTACCCTCCTATTTGACTTGGTTAGTCTTGACTTTCTGACACGTGGATTGATGGGATTCTGTGCATTAAGAACTGACAATTGAAACAGTGGTTTATAAATTGTAAATAGTATATTTGAAAATAATATAACTTTCCTTACCTCTGCATACCTCCAAACTATCTGTATGTCACTTGGCAAAACAAATGGCACATGACACCACATCTGGGTTCTGTTGTTTTCCTCCACAGTGATTTCCTGCACTATCAAGAAAAACATAGACAAAAACATTACACATATAGTACATACTCTAGGCAGGGCTTCTTAACTTGTTACATTGTAACAAGGCTTCCCTCAAATTAAAAACAATTAAAAGGAGTTAAAAGGGCCAACTTGGTCTGCATACCTTTCCTGTAATTATAATATTTAAGCAGAGCCTCTAGGGAGAGTGGTAAAGAGGATGATTTGCCTCAAAGTAATTGTAACTGTGCTGGCTGGAAATGAACACCATAGTGCAAGGGAGGAGGCCTATCACCTCACATCATGGAGTTAAAGGCTTAAAGGCTACATGCAAATTTTATCTGTGAAATTGAGCCAAGGCCAAGGAATAACTCTTAAGAATATTGTAGGGATTTAAAAGCTACAAATGGATAATTGCATGGCTGTATAATTGTGGTTTTCAGGAAAGGCAGCATGGTATATGCACAAAACATGAAGGAAATTTGTGCATATATAAAAGAGAGTTAATTCACTTTCGAGAGACTTTCCAGTACAATTCTTTCATCAAATCATTTGCACAGAGACCTTAAGTCATCTCAGAGTTAATATGATTCACACTTGTGCATACAGTCTACTCAAAAAGTGCTTTAAAAGTGCTTTTGTTCATGTTCTTTCATGAATAAAACAATGAGATGAGACAATGCTTAATCCAGAAAGAATCATCAGAGAATAATTCACAGTTTGTTATAAGGGTAAGTTAACGGTAAATGACATGGGTAGTCCCAGTATGTGTAACATTACCACAGTAATTAACCACCAGCTACTGTTTTGCCTGCTGGCTGGCCTCTTAAAATTTAAATACACTTCAGTGTTAAAATTGCATAATAAAGTGATATCCTCTTTGATCAAATATATAATATAATATAATATAATATAATATAATATAATATAATATAATATAATATTGCCATATAGAGAAAAGCATTCATAGAACAACTGTTTGATGATAGTGACCTAGCTTTCATATCCTCTTGAACAGCATGTGCACGCTGTATGTAAAAGATAGACTAGGTGAAATAGACTCACATGGGCAATCCAGGGGAAATTCACAGGAGTCATACTGACAAGTCATGCAGTTATAGACAGTGCCGTAAGCCTGAAAACCTGACAAAATTGCAGGATTACAAAACAACTATTAACATGAACATGAGTGTTATCACGAGTGCTAATATTAATATTATACTTCATAGAAGAATGAGAATTTGGATGAACAGTCACCTACCACAAGGGGGGAAACATCCAGAAGCTGTGAAAAGCATGAGGAAAAGGTGAGCAGGTAAAGAGAGACATACAACCTTTAAACAAGTATAAAAGGGTGCCACTCATTTGAAAAAGGTCAGGGTATGAAAAAAGTAACAGGCGACCAGCAGGTGGTTTGCCATAAGCAAGTCTGAATCTTAACAAATATTAAGCTTAGGTCAATCAGGTTATTCAGGTTTGGTAAATATATAGTATATATACACAGTATATATAGTATATAATATATAGAACTGCTCATATCAAAAAGCAGTACTAATAAATATGAACATTTAAGAACTATATAGTTATGTACACAAAAAGGGAATTGATCTCACCTCTAGGCAGACCAGAGGCCATTGTGATGAAAGTGTCTGCAGCAGCTTGCAACCTAACTTCATACACTGTGTCTGAGAGATATGAGGAAAGAGAAAAAGAGAGCTATGTAACTTTTTTACAGCCAGACACAGAAGATATTTATATGTGTGTGGTGAATGGACATTTATTTGTTTGTTTGTTTGCTTGTTTTGATGGAGGACAAGGAATTGAATGATGAGGGTAGAATTTCATCAGCTCAAATTGAATCACAAGCATTGTGTACAAAAGTTTAAAAGAGTTGGTAACAAGAGTTGGTAACAACTGATACCATTAATCATATTCTGGTGAAATTCTTCCACAATAGGCATGATTTCAGCCCTCAAAATCTCTTTTAGTACTGTGTCATAGCCTCTCCCTGGGAAAAGAACAAATCAACACACAAAGAGACAGTGAAGCATGTAAACACCAAAGGTCATAGTCAGATATACAAGTTCTCTATATTTAGAGATGGGTTTTGTTCATACTAAGTTGATTTCCTGGGAGGCTGATTCAAGCTAATAAAAATCAACTGTGTATTGTTCACGACTACGAGGTTGCCAGCTTTTATTGAGTAGAGGTGCCTGAGACTACTGAGGTGTCTTTTCAGTAGTGTCTAGACCATAGCCTTAAAACACAAGCACTTGTCATTAAGCATGAAAAAAGCAGCATAGTATATTGCTAGTATATTGCCAGCATATTGCTGTATGATTACTCTTAGTAGTTATATTATTAATCAGTGCACATTTGTCTTCATTTAAAATGATGGCTTCCACCCACATTCGATAGCTTATAAAATTACCCAGCACAGCCTATTTTTTTGTACAACGAGGAAGTGAAGCGGAAGAAAGTGTAAAGTGTTAGCGCGCAAGATATGTCTTCAATTTAGATGGTGTCTCTAAGAAAACTGAACGAACAAACAAAAACAAAAAATTCTATGGACTTTTTGGGATGATTAATTCGAATTATTAGTGCTATGCTTATTTCCCTCGAATGGCATTCCAAAATTTTAACGTATTTCCATGCACCAAACATGAATTTCAACAAACCGTCAGACAGAAAGTACTGGACTTAATGTGCGAGTTCAAGGTAAGAATTGTGCATAACACCTCTGTTCTGGCAAACCCCGGTCGGCGCACGCAAATCTTGCGCAATCGTCTAAGTAAAGCTTGTAGTTATGGCTGAGGTCTTACTACCAAAACTGCCGAAATCGTTATTAACTCGTCATTACTCTTCTTAGGTCAGTTGAATGTCTTACCTACTTTAGCTGCCTTGATTACGCTTGGATCGTTGTTGAATATTCTATCCAGACTTTTGAAACAGGCATCTATATTTCGAATGTTGTATTTACTGAGAATGTGACCCCAGCACAGACGAACACTGTCATCTGGATCTATAAAGCACTGGTAACAACTTAATCCTACGCAAAAAAATGACATTAAAAATAGTAACCTGACAACAAATCCAAACATTTTGCTTATTTATTTATGTTTAGATTTGAAATCCTTAGAATTTGCGATCATTATTTCATCATAATGCAAAAACCTACAGATGAAAGAGTGCAGTAGGATGATATTATGCTCAAGGATTAAGTGAACTTTTCTTCAAAAACAAAAGTATTTTGGATTTTAATGACTGATTTTTTTTAAATGTTACAGATAGGGATAAGGGTTAAATTCAGCCTGCATTTGATTCATGTTTTAACAAACCCTAAAGAGGACAACATCCAAAAAGTACAATGTTCAAGAGAGCAAAGTTAATTTTGTTCAGTGTTGTGGCTGTGTAAATTATACAATGTAACTCCTTGTTTTAACACAGAGCAGCTAGAAGAGGAAAGGTGAACACATCCACTGATCTACTTTTCTCTGCTAGCCATGTCATCCATTGTCTCAGAACCCTCTCACAATGCACCATTTTTTCTGTTTTTGTGCAAAAAAAGATGGGGAGAGGAGACAGAGGGAGAACGAGTGAGGTAGACAGATGTGTCAGGGTTTGTGCTTGTCGTGGCAGGTGTGCATGCATTTCTGTGGGAGACTGGAATTTGATAACATATTAGCCAAACATTAAAAAGGAAGTCTATAATTTAGCAGATGAAATGAAATGAAACAATGGAGGAGGAATCACATGACCATGACCACTACAAATTACAGCATGACAGTACACAAAAGGGTAAAGCACATTTTGTCTTTAGAAAGTAGGTATAATGTATAGATTAGAAACCAGCCAGTCCATGTGTGTGTAAGAAAGATGGTGAGCAAGAAAGACGATAGGCCCCAAGGCAGTTCCATTGCATCCCATATCCCCTCACCCCCCCCACCCTCCAATTTTTCACTACTTCATCCATCCTCCATCCGTCACCATAGAAACCAGACAGGGTGCCTAATACATGAAGTTGATATGTTTCCAGTGGCAATGAGAAACTTGGGTGCTAATGCATTCTTCTGTCTCCTCTGAGACAAGGCAATCGATAGTAATCAGGAGCCCATGGTGGAGGACAAGCGGTTCATCAGTCCATTGTCTCTCTGTCTGTAAGTCAGTTGGGGCCATTCAGCAAAATTTGTTTTTGGTGTTCCTTTTTTCTTATTTTGTTATTTGCAATTTGAGATCATTCTGTAACATAGGCTGAACTTTTATTAAGGATGCTGTTTGGTGTCTTTGAAATATTTGTCCTGCAACATGGCAATTGCATATTTTTATACTGTCATAATTTGGGTTTGAATATGATAAAATGATAAAAGATAAAATGAAGAGGATTACTAATGCTGAGACAGAGAACACTGCCAGATTGACGAATGTATGAACTACTGTAAGCTGTCTTTGCAGAACATAATCTGATCCCTTTTCTACAGGGTGTCCAAAAATTCAGGAACTAATGAGAGTACCAAGAAGTAACAAAAAGCAATATCTTACCCTTTTGTCCAATGTTAATGCCATTTTTCACCTGTAAGGAAAAATAAGTGTAAATAAATAAGTAAATTATAAATACAAAATATACATATATGCATGTAGTTTAACTCCCATTGGTTCCTGACTTTTCAGGCACCATGTACACATTTGAATAATTCAGGGTATACAATTTTAATTACATTCATTCTAATAATTCTTGAACATGAAGACAGTTTCAAAGATGATCATACCATGAGGTCACGACCCTTAGCTCTTCTCTGACTGGACCATTTCATAAGTCAGAACACAAAGCCAGCCTAGAGAGTGTGCCCCCTTGGGCTACCATGACATTTGGAACCCAAATAAAATCCAAGTTGCTCTCCTTTCCAGAACCAATAATTAATGTTTGCACACATTTATTTCACTACATTATTAACTATGAGAGTAAATATATTGGAAGAGAAGGCATAGGTTTAAGATATCAGTGGTGTTTAATATATTTAACACATTTATATAACAATATTTTGTGCTTATCTAAATTGAATCATAAATCAAATAGTCAAATATGAGTAAATAGGAGTTCATTAATGGTTATTGGTTTTAAATAATTGATGACATTGCATGCTGCCCCGTTCCTGACCACCTCACCTGTGACCTGCATTTACACCACAGGTTAAGGGTCTCAGGGATGGAGATGCATGCTGAGAAATGGCTGTGAATTTTTAAAAGGAAATGTCTGTGCGTTATGCTTCTCTATTGCTCTATACATAAGTTTTTCCCTGAGAATTTATGCCCACCATCTACTTTATTAGGAACACCTGTACACCTGCACATTCATGCAGTTATCTAATCAGCCAATCATGTGGCATCAGCACAATGAATAACATCATGCAGACACAGGCCAAGAGCTTAAGTTAATGTTCACATCAAACAACAGAATGTAGAAAAAGTGTGACTTTGATTATGGCATGGATGTTGTTACCAGAAAAGCTGGTTTGAGAATTTCATAAACTGCTGATTTTACACAGAATGGTGCGAAAAGAAAAAAGAATTGCGTGAGTGACAGTACAGTGGATGGAAATGCCTTGTTGATAAGAGAGATCAGAGGAAAATGGCCAGATTTGTTCAAGCTGCCAGGAAGGATATAGTAACTCATATAATCACTACTTACAACCGTGACGAGCAGAAAAGCATCTGAGTATGCACAAAACTTTGTGAGGTGGATGGGCTACAACAGCAGGAGACCACATTGGGTTCCACTCCTGTCAGCCAAGAACAGGAATCGGAGACTATCAAGAGCACAGGCTTGTCGAAACTGGACAGTTGAAGATTAGGAAAAAAATCACCTGGTCTCTTTCCAGTCTCCAACTGTCCAGTTTCAGTGAGTCCATGCCTGTGATAGCTTCAGATTCTTGTTCTTGTCAAGGCCTCCATAGACAATTCCTCCCCAGATTACTATAGGGCTCCCTCGTTCACATTTTGAACTTCTTCTTTGGGTATCTGCTCCATTTCCTACCTTGATTAGGCACATCTGTCTTGCATTTACCAATCAGGCTCCCTATTTAAGTTCCATGTTGGTCTCTCTTTTTTTGTTGGAGCATTAAGTTAATGTTTGTGCATGTTTTATGTATGCATGCCTGGGGGGTGCGATTACTGTTACTGTTTGTACTGTTAATAGTGTTTATTTTCTAGTTTAATTTTTTCTTTGCCTAGCCCTTTGTTCCTTTTTTTGGTTCTTTTCCTCTGTGTTTTGTTTGCTTCTCTGTTCTTTTGTTACCCGTTAAAGAGGTTCTCTATGTGCATTCATCTCCACAGATTCTCTGTATGACAGTTCTTGGTTGATAGTGGAATCTGATGTGCTCTTCTGCTGTTGTAGGCCATCCACCTCAAGGTTTGATGTGTTGTGCATTCTGAGTTTCTTTTCTGCTCACTGTGGTTGTAATGAGTGCTTATTTGATATACTATAGACTTCCTGCCAGCTCAGACTAGTCTGGTCATTCTCCTTTGATCTCTCTCACATTCAGCCTGCAGACCTTACAGGATGTTTTTTTTTTTTTTTTGTTTGTTTTTTTTTTGCACCATTTTATTTATTTTTTTTACACTTTCTTTATCCTGATGTTTTGATGTGAACATTACCTATTGCTTTTGACCTGTATTTTCATGAATATTTGAATTGTGCTGCTGCCACATGATTGGCTGATTAGAAAACAGCATGAACGTACAGGTGTTCCTAATAAGAGTATATGCAAGCTGCTGCTAATCCATTACTCCACACACAATAGGAAAATGTGTCTTTGGATTATGTTTGCATCAAACATTGTTGTTGGTTATAATAAAACCATGGGATGCCAATGGATATTTTTGCTGCAGTGAGGTTGTGCAGTCACGAAGGATGTAAACCAGAATCTTTCTAAGCTGTTTCAGCTCAATTACATTTGCTGACTGAGACAAAAATGTTGTGAATTTCTTTTCTAAACATTTAGCAACAACCCCTATTAAACATGGTTGCTAGATAGAGATATAGACAGATAGCTACATATACATAGAGAACATAAATTATGTTAAATTTAGTCTAAACAGCTATATTTTAAAATTAAAATAAAAGCAATGCAAAGGAACAAGAATGAAGCCCCTATACCAGCACAGTCCAAATGGGATATAATATTTCCTCTGCGATCAGATAAAATATACACCAAAATTTCAGTACCTGCAAAATCCTCTTAATGGATAATCCACATAAAAAATGCTGTGTAATTTGCACTTAATGTTTAAAACGTTTAAAATATTCCACAATGTTTAACTGACAGAAGTCCTTGTTTGTTTTTTAAAAAAATATTACATTAAGCCTACTTTAAATCCAGAAAAAAAAGAGTATGGCACCCCCTGTGGGTAGACAGCTATCACTGACACAAGACTGGGTAATTAAAGATGTGGACACAAGATGGTAATGAATACTGTGGAATAGTCACAGCACCTTAAATGCCAAAACATAAAATTCTGAATTACATATTGCTCAGCAGTGATTATGATCTGCAACATCAAATCCATTATTTGAGAGATGCAGAAAGTAGACAATACACAGAGCAGTTTATCTTACCATTGCACACTTTGTTCAATCCACTCTATGTACAGCAGTTGAGCCAAACTCACATCCTGCATATTCATATATGTACAGATGAGTATGCATGTAATTGCATAGTAAACACTTTGCTACAGTCACATGCACATGGTGATTCTTGGTTCCATTATGCAAAAACATTCACTATTGAACAGCTTATTGTGCATCCTCATATACAAGAATAGCTACAAAGCAAGGCTGAGAGGTGAACAAGTATAGAAGGAGTATTACCATAGTGGTGGCATCTTACATCTGCACAGAAGCAACAGTGTTTCAGAGGAACAATGTGTTCTCCTAGAGCATCCTGTTAGAGTCTCTTTCTCTCTGTCTCTGTCCTTGATGACCAAGAGTCACCGAAAACAAAGACGGTTAAAATGAAAATACACATAAAGAACATAATAGCAAATAGACAGTCATACTAAATCAACTTACCCCATGCTATAATCTACAGTGCCAAAAGCCTGTTAAAACATATGCTACAAACATACCTGTGAATGCATACGGGTTTGCGATTTTCCCTCCTTCTAATGAATCTCATTTCCTGACTCTCTGTCTCTTCCCTCATCTCACCATTCTCACAGTCTTTACTCTCTTCATCTTTCTCCCCTTGCTCACATTTTTTAGGCACCATGTCTCTGAACCCCCTGCCCCCCGCACCCCCCACCCCGCAGACTGCATAGTCACACGCCTGTGTGTGTGTGTGTGTGTGTGTGTGTGTGGTGTCTGGTGAGGAGAGGAAATGTGTGCAAGACAGAGGGAGCAGGGAGTGGGTAGATGAGGAGAGAAGAGAAGAGAAGAGACAGCAGGGAGGAGAAGGGATGTAGGGGGAGGGTCAGGATCACAACGAAGCATTGCACTGATGAGAGATGAAGCAGAGGCAAATATCATTCCACATGCTTGCACCTTTTAATCAATATGTAGACACGCCCCTCATTTTGAGCTTTACTCCTGTACAACAAAATGAACAAAAAAGTCATGCAATTATGCAATTTTGAAAACACAAAATAATACACATTCTCTGCTGGAGGTGGTACTGTCTGAAATACTGCATTTAGTATAGTAATTCTGATTAAGTAAAGGCCTACAGCTATATTAAAGTTTCATGCAGCTCATTCATACGACAGAGGTGTGCAAAAGCATTGGTAAAAGTAAAATAGAGTAAAACCTATGTGCTATATATATATATATACACTATATTACCAAAAGTATTCGGTCACCCATCCAAATGATCAGAATCAGGTGTCCTAAT
>CM074945.1:7286466-7297093 GCA_037577455.1 Pangasius macronema | reverse complement strand
TCTTACTGCACTGTATAGTCCGAGCTGTTTTCTCTTTGTCCTTTGCTGTACATCTTATCTTTGCTGCTGTTTTAATGGATTTTTTTTACCTGCTTATTTATTCAATCTTTGTACAGCACTTTGATCAGTTTTTACTGTTTAAAATGTGCTCTATAAATAAAATTTACTTACTTACTTACTTACTTACTTACTTACTTACTTAATTTGCTTCATGATCTGCTGATGATTTAAAATGATTTCTAATGCTCAAAGAACTG
The DNA here is from genome assembly GCA_037577455.1 of Pangasius macronema. Classification (NCBI taxonomy): domain Eukaryota; kingdom Metazoa; phylum Chordata; class Actinopteri; order Siluriformes; family Pangasiidae; genus Pangasius; species Pangasius macronema. Next base: position 7,296,836 of record CM074945.1, on the reverse strand, counting down.
AGATTATTTTTGTCATATTAACTGACTATGTTGATATGTAACAAATGTAGAAATATAATAAGTGTTTCCATTCAAATGTGACAGTCTAGACACAACTAAAATTCTCCCATTCCAAAGGCTCTATACATTAAACATTTGGCAACATGAACTGCATGTAGGTAATTTTGATATTCTTATGGTATGCTTACTGTATAAGGAGAACTTTTCTTATAACTGTTGAACTTGCCATCTGTAAATATAGCCCATTGGTTGCATTCAAACCAAACATTTTTTATCCCGGTAACAGCTGTCAAGACTACTAATAGTCTACAGTATTCATGGTGATTGATACAGATACTTTACTCATGCACCATCCCATTGTTAGCAGCATATACTGCTTTAGAAACAAAAGGATGCTGACCCTCACTGATGAAGCCTTGTATTAAAATTTTGGATAATTATTACCTCTATTATAAGTATTTAATATATCTATACCTATATAAATATAAATATTTATATCTTTAAAAAGTATACTTAATATGAAAAGTACATAATTTTAGTGTTAACATATTTAAATACATACTAAATATCTATTTGGAAAAAGTTAAGACAACTCAAGTGTATTTAAACTGTAATTAAGCTATTTTTTTAAAATATATAACTTACTGAGGGTACTTATACACATGTTTCAGTGCTATTTATACTGCAACTAAAATACACTTTAAAATGTATTTAAAATTATACAAAAATATACAAGACATAAATTATACCTTATAAAGTCTAAAATAATCATTTTTACATTAAATTATAGAAACAAATAAACTTTAAATTATAAATATAAATTGTAAATATAGTTTAAGCATATTTAAGTAATGTCCAGATGTGCTTTTCTGTTTTAAACTTGAAATATATTTTAAATATACTTAATTACACTCTTTTACATTGATATTTAACATGTATATGTGGCAGAGGGGGTGTGGTTGAGTGTCAGCTGCAGACAGAAAGGAGGAGGGTGATGATTCTCACCTGTGATCCAGGGGCTCTTGTGAAGATTGACTGCATCATTATTAGTATAATAATTAACCCAAACATACATTCAAATCAACACAGAAATTGTTTCAGGAGCACAAAATCAATATTTTGCAATGGACATTTAAGTGTAAATTTAAATTTAATGTAAGTCTCCAAATTTTAACAACAAAGATTGCTGTGGGATAGCCTACAGATTGTACTTACTGAAAACATTCTATGCTCAATGACCATACAACTCAATCAATGTAACAGTTAATAAAAAAAGTAAGAATGAAAATATATCAGATAGGGCTTACCTTCTGTCTCTACCTGTCTGCATCCACCATTCTGTACTGCTTCCGAACCACATGCAAACATGACATCACGTGGGGGTGGGCAATGCAAACCTTCCACCTGAAGCTGTTCAGTCTGAATTAATTTTGTCTGATGGTCTTTCTCTGAAGCTGTTTCACCTGAAGCCTTTATGTCTGAGGTCATTTGCCCAATGCCTTTATATCTGCAACCATGGTGCCTGATCCCTAACTGTACGAGACCTGACACCTGACAGTTTTTCCTGAGTCCTGAAGCTTTTAAGTCTGAGGTGCGATGTAACTTTGTCTTATGGCTAAGGACCGACACTGAGGTCTCAAGATGTCCTAATATGTACGCCATACCGGAGTTAGTTTGGATCTGTGCTTTGACTTATTGAAATTTATAGTTGAGAATAGTTTCTCAAAAAAGTATGTACTGCTGAAGAGACACATGACCCACTTGAACAATTTGGACAGATCTGGGAAGGAAGGTGGATAGCTCTCTTAAAAATTGTCCAGTACTGTCTGATTTTCCTTGTGCCTCTCTAAACGTAGCTTTAAGATCAGTGCTGCACTGCGGATCTATTAACTCCATTTGAAGCATGCGTATTCCACATCAAAGGGGAAGGGGTTTGCAAAAATCTGGAATATTTCACTGAGTCTTGAAATCAGAAAATCACTGCTCTTTCTGCAGGTTTTCAATGGCAGCAACATAGGCATTACTAATAAATACAGTACTCACTCCTGTGACAGACTTACATGCTGTAAAATGGACGAGATTTGTCTCAGTGAGCTGTGCTTTCCATAAGTTCAGTTTTATGGAAAATGCTTTCACATTGTCAAAAGCCACAGTGACAAGTTGGTTTGGTCTGCAGTTTAGATTTAGCATGTTTAGCCTTTTGTGATATAAGCAAATAATGCTAGGTCCATGATCCATTTGGGATCATGAAGCTCAGGAACGTGAAAGTTACACTTATTCATAACTTCTTTGACTGCTTTTCTCAACTCAAAGAACCTCTTCAGGACACAGCCCCTGCTCAGCCACCACACCTATAAAATGCAAGATATCACCATATGCTGCTTAAATTTCTCCCAAAAAAGTATGAAACTGGCATGTTGTAAGCCTCTTGATCTGAAGTAATTAAGGCATTTCACCATCAGATTTTAATTGTTTACTGCAGGGTGTCTGATGATAAATAATGCAGTGTATAGCTACTGTATTCTCTTCCTCCAGCTTTCTCTTAATTAGCACAACTAGACCATTTTTTTTCTCACCATCATTGATGGGGCCACCATCAGTGGTTATTCCAACTAGCTCATCAAAGGGTAGACCAGCACACTCAGCTACATCACAGAGCTCCTGCAGTATATCCTTGGTTGCAGTCTTGCCATGCATGGAACTTAACAATTCTTCAGTTTCAAACCCCTCATTATCACCTCTAACAAATGTAATGAGTTGACTGTTGTTATTAACAACTGTGCTCTCATCTAGTGAATAGGCACTGAAATCTCTTGATTTGCATATTTGATATAAATGTCATCTGACAACTTGTTGATCTGCTCTGCCACATTGTTTCTGCATAAGCCTGCCTTTTCTGGGCAGAGGATATTAGCAACCATCAGCATGCATTCTTTTAGAAACTGTCCTTCTGTAAATGGCTTCCCTACTTTCGCAATAAATTTGTTCACCACATAGCTAATGTCAACGACTTCATCACTTTCTCTTTTTGCATGCTGCATAGACAAAGAAATAATTCTGCTGCATAGACAGACTTCTTCAAAGTTGAGCAATTTGTCTCTCCCTCTCCTCTCTGTCACACCTATCTTACTGCTCTGCATGTTTCGTGGAGTACTCTCCTCACAATTAAAGATCAATTAAAGAACTGTACAATAAAATTATCTTGAAATTGTCTACATTTCTTTTAGGTTTTGAAAGAGGCATTTTCTCAACAACAGAATAGCATTTAAAATAGCAAGGAAATATGCATGCATAACCAGCACAATTTTAGCAGTTATTGTTTGTTTGTTGCCAGGTAACAGGGAAGGTTTTTTTTTTTTTTGTACAAAAAGTCAAGTCAATTTATGTTCTGTGATCCTTGAAGAAAATTAAACAGTTGCATTAAGAACAAAACCATAATTCAGATAATTATGAATTATTCCATGTGCCAGATTAAATGATAAATCTTAAACACGTGATGAGCTGTAACAACCTGTCTCCAGTATTCAACACAAAGTCCAGTAAGTAATGTGTTTGAGATGACATTCTGCAAACCAATTTAAATTTGAATACAGTTTGCATGGTTGTGGCCAATTTGTTGCTTGCTCATATCTTACCATTCTCCTTTGACACCTAAACAAGCTGTTCTCTTCCACTGTAAATGCTACTGGCATACTTAACAGCAACTATCATGCCATATCATCTTCAAAAACAGGGAGATTACTCATATTGCTAAATTGATTGTCCAACTGAGCACAAAATGATTTTAGAAATGTGGGTTTTTCTGATTTATTCCATAATTTTCAGATATCTGACATTATATTTGGAATATGTAAAGGTGGAGGGTTACCAAAAATTGGCACATATTGTATTAAATTATTAATTATCTTTAAATGTAATTATTACTTGATTGCATTCGCAAAGTAGGTATGTTATAATTTTAGAGCTATTAAGAAAATCTCTGCAATACAGAAAACCATATGGGTGGATGGCAGGAGCCTCTCATGTGGTTCCAAGAATTAATAAAAAAAAAAAAAACACATGTAAAATTTATTAACATTAACCCTCTAAATTCCAGGGCTGTCATATTATGGCTGACCCTGCACTCTGACCACAGTTTCCTAACTAAGAATTTCACTGTACTGAAATGTATGTGTGACAAAATGAATCTTCTTCTTCTTTTTTTCTTTTTCTTCTTTCCATTAATTTACTCACACAATTTCTAAAATATAAAATATAAAAATACTGTGAAATATGTGGAAAGTCTGACAATGCACAATTTAAACCCATGGGTGTTCCAAACAGGCCCACATTATATTTTATTGATAACAATATTTAAAAATATATTTTAGATAGGTTTAAATCATCAAAAATCATTGTTCTAACAAATACCTGAAGAAATGCCTTAACGTGTACAAGTACCTGAATGCTTAACACCAGTTAGTCCTTCTGACATTCAAACCCCAATCAATCAAACAGTAAAAGCATTACTAAGCATTTTGTGCAGGCTTTCACTTAGATAAAAAAGTCCAGTACTTGCAGAGAATGAACCTATGCAGAGGCCACTTCAATGCTTTGTGTAGTCCATATTAATTAGGAATCCTTTACAAAGGATGTGCATCAGAAACACTGGTGAACATGTCTATCATGACCAACCTTTGCTGAATATAAATGATGGACTGCAGAAGTAGGTCTGTGACTGTGGGCTTGTAGCATCAACACCGGCACCTGCCTGCCAGAGGGAGCCCTCGTCCGAGTTTTAACGCCACCCGTGAGGAACACTTCTGGGGTTTTATGGACATTTAAACAGCGCATTCACCACATTAGGATTCGAAATATTGTTTTCAGGACATTACCAAGCCTTTTCTCTCTGCCTTAGTGTTTTGTTTGTCTTTTGTGCTTGACCTGGTTCACATTTCTGGTTTATTGCCTTTGCCTTGTGTTTTTTGGATTTGTTTACATTGCTGCTTGATTTCCTGGTTTATCAGACTTTGCACACTGTTGCTCGGCTACATTTTCTGCCTGCTGTTTTGGATTGTATGCTATTAAACTGCTAATGGATCCTACTCAACCCAACTCTGGCGATTCGTTGCAGGGTTGCTACACTAACCAGGCCCCAAGACTGCAGTATTGCCTGTGGCCACTAGCTGGGATGGATGCCGGAAACGCTGTGCAAGGAAGCGGAAGCATGGTAAGCAAGTGGGCATCTGTCCTAGTCTAAAGGCTAACCCTAGTCACCTCAATCTACCATCCATTTTTCTCTCCAATTTTCATTCCCTTGACAATAAACTAGACATCTGTAGACTATAGTTAAGTACCCAGTGTGAACACAGGGACTGTTGTGTTTTTGTTCTTATGGAAAATATGAGATATGAGAAATGCAAGGTAAGTGCTAAGTGAACTCTATGGGCTATCAGTAACTTACCAACAGCGCACCCCAACAGATTTTTCATTGTCACTGGGGACTTTAACCATGCAAACCTGAAATCACTGCTACCACACTTCTACCAGCATGTTGACACAACCTGAGTAACAAACACTTTAGTCCTTGTTTACACCAACATTCAAGGTGCTTACAAGGCAGCACCCTGCCCCCACCTCAGCTTCTTGGACCACATATCTGCTACACTAATCCCAGCATACAGACCACTTCTGAAATGTGCCATACTGCCTCTGAAACAAGTGAGAACCTGGACCAAGGGACATTTCAGCACTTTAGGACTGTTTTGAGAACACAGACTGGGACATCTTCAGAGAGTGAAGAGAGTGGCTAGCTACAACTGCATAGCAAGTGCATCAGCAAGTCCATAGATGATGTGACTTCAAGACTATCACCACACAGGAAAATCAGAAATCGTGGATGACTGCAGAGGTGCATGTGCTACTGAAAACCTAAGACACTGCCTTCAGGTCTGATGACAAGGCAGCCCTTTGCACAGCAAGGGCCAATCGGTCTCAGTCTGTCTCTCTGCATGGAGAAAGTCTGTCTCCTCTATGCAGAAAGACAGATTGGGACAATCTATGGCCACTTCCTTTCCAGAGTTAACCCATGGAAAACTTCTGGTCCTGACAACATACTGGCCAGGTGCTCAGGGAATGTGCTGATCAGCTTACAGATGAGCCTAGCAGTCATCCCTGTGTGCTTCAAGATGACCACCATCATCTCTATCCCAAAGAAATCATCTGTGTCCTGCCTGAATGACTACCGGCCCATTGCACCCACACCTATCATCAAGAAGAGCTTCAAGCAGCTAGTCATGAAACAAATAAAGAGAAGTCTTCCCACCACACTGGACCCATTTAAGTACACCTACTCTCTTAACTGCTCAACGGAGGATGCCATATCTCGTACCATCCACCTTTCTCAGACTCACCTGGACAAAAATGACAAAGTAAGGATGCTGTTCATAGACTGCAGTTCAGCATTCAACACATTCATCCAACAACAACTGATAAGAAAGCTGAGCCTGCTGGGTTTGACCACCCCCCTCTGCAACTGGATCCCTGGACTTTTTAACTGGGAGACCCCAGTCCATCAGGATTGGCAACACCACCACAGTGAACACCAGCTTCCCAGTGCTCAGTCCACTTCTGTTTACCCTTCTGACTCATGACTGTGCTGCTAAGTCATTTGAAATCACATCAACAAGTTTCTTGATGAAACTACAGATGTGGGCCTCATCAGCAACAATGATGAGTCAGCATAAAGGGAGAAGGGGAATCAGCTCACAGAATGGTGTTGAGACAACAATCTATCTCTTAATGTTGACAAGACCAAAGAGATAATTTCTGACTTCAGGAGGGCCCGAGTAGAAGACTCACCACTGCACATCAACTAAACAACTGTAGAGAGAGAGAGTAAAAGAAACAGCAAGTTTCTTGGTGTGCAAATGATGGAGGATCTCTCCTAGACTCAACTCCTCCTGCCTAGCCAAGAAGGCCCAGCAGTGCTTCCATTTCCTAGGGAGGCTGAAAAGAGCCAAATTTCCCCCTCCCATCTTCACCAACTTAATATAAAGCATCCTGACCAGCTGTCTCACCATGTGGTATGGGAACTCCACACACTCTGAGTGCAAGACCCTACAGCGGCTTGAGAGAACAGCTGAAAATATCAATGGAGTCTCTCTATAAACCATCATTACTGGCAGAAAGTAAATGAGCATTCAAGCCACCACCACCAGATTCCAACAGTTTTTTTTTCCCTGAGGCAGTCAGATTACTCAACACCCTGCCACATCCCAAAGCTCACCTGGGTTAGTCAAAAACCTAACCCAGTATGATTCAAAATCACTGCACAGTGCAATTTACAAAGCTGCATCAGACACTTTTATCTGAGACTTTTTGCAGCCATGCTACTCTTGCTGCTGCTACACTGCACAACAGTTTACAGCCCATGTTCAGTCCATAACTGTGTATGTATTGTCTTATTTATTCATTCTCCTGCACTCGTCTCACACTTGTCTGCACTTATTGTAGTCTTGTGTACTATTATCTGTTGCACAATGGTCCACCATGGAGAAATGAAATTTTGGTCCAATGTATACAAGCTATATGGGGGAAGGCAATAAAAACCCGCTTGATTACTTATTTTCTCTGCTGCAAATTACAGCATAATCAAGAGAAAGAAGGAAATCTTATTTTCCATTTTTTAATTAATTCAAGTTACCTTTATGTTCAACACAACAAATAGCAACTTTTGGTTTGTCCTTGTGCATTTGACTACCAGTGTTTATGATTATGGTTTTCGATTCTCTGCCTGTTTCTAGGTTTATGTGTTTAGCTCTGCCAAGTTTAGTCTGTTTGTTCATCACATGACCCATGCCTGGTTATTGATAATGATTCTGCCTTACATTTTTGGATTTATCTGCATTGTTCTCATTAAATAAACCTGAACTGCAGCTGCAGTTCTGAACTGCATCTGAATAATAATTTTATGCTATCATTTTCATTTGATTTATTTTTCACTTTCCCTTTCTGCCACATTTTACTTTTCTCAAAGAACGCTTTCGTTTTCATGTCTAAAGACAGCAAGCAGTGGCCATCCACTTTAGATCTATCTAAAATAATATCAACAAATCTTTTGTACCTTTTAATCGAAGGTATGTTAAACACTCAACATGGAAAACATTCAATTTATTCTGGGTGTCGAGTGCAGGACGTGCAGCTCATTCTTCCATCATTAGAATGGACTGGATGCCTTAAGCGGACTTAGAAATCCCCCAAAACCAGCATTACAGCACTCACAGAGGGGCGAATGGGTGATGACTCGGTGGCATAATTGAAAGTCAAAGCTAACGCAAAGGCTCACCCATGGGAGCCACACTCCTCTCCGTTTCTTGTGTCTAACAGGTTTGCATTATTTATCATTACTTATCAATTATTATAATAATCTATGCATCACATAAAAATGCATTTGAATCCACTCAGTTCATTCCACTAATTATTATTTACAGACCCCAAGGGCCATATCTGAATTCCTTTGTGAATTTGCAGATTTAATCTCTAACCTGGTTGTTTCTTTACACAAAGTGTTAATTGTTGGAGATTTTAATATTAATTTTGGTAATCCAGGAGACCCTCTAGGGTGGACATATACAAAACTGCTGGCTCTGATAGCATCCCAGTCCAGGTGCTCAATGCATGTGCAGCTAGCCAGGGTTTTCATATATATATTCAATTTATCGTTGTCCCAAGCAGTGGTCCCCACCTCCTTCAAAACTGCCACTATTATGCCAGTACCAAAGTGCGGTGCTTCAACAGAGCTAAATGACTTCCATCCAGTTGCTCTTACCCCCATCATCACCAAGTGCTTTGAGAGGCTGGTCCTTTCTCATCTGAAAGCCTGCCCACAACCATCACTAGATCCCCATCAGTATGCTTATCATCATTATAGGTCAACAAAGGATGCCATTACCTCAGTCCTTCACTCTGCCCTGACTCATATGGAAAATAGCAACTTCTATGTGAGGATGCTATACATTGACATTAGTTCTGCATTTAATGCTGTCATTCTATATAAGTTGATCTCCAAAGTCTCCAGTCTTGGTATCAGCACTTCTCTCTGCAACTGGACGCTGGACTTTTTGACCAACAGAACACAGTCTGTTAGACCTGGCAACAACACCTCCTCCATCACCATCATCCTAAACACCAGTGTGCCACAAGGCTGTGTGCAGAGTCTGCTCCTCTACTTTGCACAGCTCCAATTTTGCAGATGTCAAAACATTGTTTAGAGAAGATGATGAGACAGCCTACAGGAAAGAGATTCAGGTATGGTACACCCCTCTCTTCTGAAAAAAGGTGCAACAGCGCCTGTACTTTTGGGGACATTGAAGAAAGCTTACCTGGCTCCTCAAATCATGGTGAAGTTCTATTTCTGTACCATTGAAAGCATCCTTACATCCTCCCCCAAGAGGACGGGGGCGAGGATGAGGGCCCAGTCCTCCTCAGCCCAACCTTCGTGGAGTGCTGCGCCCCCAAATGCTTCAATGTCATCGTCCCGGGTCATCTTGGTGAGGAGTTGCTGGGCCTCATGGAAGGGGTCAGAGAGAGGGATGGTGGCAGCTGAGTGGCCCTGTTTAAGCCCCAGCAACTTCTGTGTGGTGAGCCGAAGTCCCTGGGCCAGCTCCTGGGTCAGCACCCAGGGGATGTGTCAGAGGACATCCATAGTGGGGTTGTGGCTGGGGTCCATGCTCATGCCCAAATGCTCCACCAGTGTAGCCCTCAGAATACATGGAGGGCTGAGCATGAACCACAGGAGAGAAAGGTAAGGTGCACAAGTGTATTTAATTTTTATTTAGTGTGGGAAGGGTAAGTGGGGTCCCGGGTGGTAGTGCAGGTTTGGTGCTGGGTGAAGGGGTTGCAGTCATTCCTGAAAGGAGCACAGTGCAGAAGAGGTTGCAGTGAAGCAGCGGGACCCAAGGGGCTCTGCAGTTGGCAGGTGGGCAGGTGGGGCTGCTGAGGGTGGTGGGAGAGTCATCCTCCTCACTGTCTGCAAGATACAGTAAGAGCAACATTAGTGTGGGGCATAAGCCCAAGACTGTCTGCCTTACCCATACCTCAGGCCCCTTTTATACTCTTCTGTCTTCTCAAGGAGGATAGGGAGCTGGCGCAGCCCTTGTTATTTGCCAGCTGTGCCTGATTTCTCCTCCCCTGGCAGCCACACACTCCCATGCTCTCCATAACATGGGTGGTGCTGAAGTGATCTGGTGTGCTTGGATGCTGTCTTCCTCACTCTCACTGGTCACTCAGGTTTGTTGGCGGTGAGAGTGACTGTGAGCTTTGCACACCAGGGATCTCTCACGTCTTTGTCTCCCTCTGGTTCTCCTTTTAGTTATGCTGTAATAGTTAGT
>CM074945.1:7267841-7286366 GCA_037577455.1 Pangasius macronema | reverse complement strand
CAATCTCTGTACAGCACTTTGGTCAGTTCTTACTGTTTAAAATGTGCTCTATAAATAAAATTTACTTACTTACTTACATAGTAACATGTATAACACACCCATGCATATGCACACAACCATTTGCTATTCTGCTTCTTTAATGTGTACAATGTTTAAAGTGTGTCCTAACCAGCGGATATGTGAATGTATTAATTTTGTTTGTTTTTGATATTCCAAGGTTTGAGAAATTCACAGGACACTGTGCTCATCATTAGCAATCATTATTGATCATTTTACTATTATATACTGTTTAGTTTGTCATGAAATATAGACTGGTTGCATGGAAACAACATTAACTTTAATAAGTGTTTGTGTGTGTGATATTTCCTCTGATTCAGAAGGATTTTTGTTTGCAAGGTGCACTAAATACACTCTTAATCCTTAAGTAGAATACTTTTGAACTGGCTTATGTAACTATTTAGGAAGGATTCAGCAGTTGATGATTATTTAAACCAGATATTAAAAAGTAGCCACTTTTAAATCATTTCTGACCTTGTGATGAGAATTTTTCACAGCACCACCTATGGCAAGCCTTTGGTCCATCAGAAATATCAAACACAAATATACTCAAAATTGACTGCAACAAGTATTTGTACACACCATGGCTTTTGTTATAAAGGCACACTAGCTAAAATGTAGACTAGTTGCTGGAACAAAGACCATCAACTTTTTATAGGAAATATAAACAAGAATGCCACCAACAGTGTCAGTTATGTATGCATATAGAGATTTTCTTTGTGTTGTATGTTACTGTCACTACTGTTTAAGTATTATTGAAGAATGGTGTAACCCTCTTGTCTTTATATTCATGCCAAATTTGTTGTTTCCTGTCTTAATAATAGAAGGCACTCTAATTTTGAATGCAATATTAAAGTAACTGCAATAATAGTATAGAAGTAGAGGCTAGGATAGGGAATGCAACATGTGATGTGTTTGCGCATAGTGTTCATTAAAAAAGTTTAAAAGTAGTACTATTGGCTTGGTCTACACAACTCAATGCCTATATGGTAGCTAGCTAGCCTTCCTCTATTACAATCATAACAAACCTGAGCATAATTTGTCAGGTAATGGTGGAGTATTGCTAGGCATAGGTACAGGCCAATTTTTTTAACATTTGCATGCTTTTGCTATTTTCATAGTCATAAATTTATGTACTGTGGTAAAGGAGGTGAAGTGGCACAAAATGGAGTTTAAAATCAACCAAGGCACTGCGATTTTCAAACCTGTATTGGCTCAATAATGCGCCTATGCTACCAGCTCTCTAGAGTGCATCTTAGCGCAGACACAGGGATAAGAGGGTTTTTCCTTTCATAAAACACAGTCCTAAAAGTCTTGTCCCACTTCTAACATTTATTTTTACCTAGCATTTACTTTACCCGGCATTTAAATCTTGGCCAGCTGTAAGCAATGCATAAACTCCACAGAAATCCAATAAACATAACATCATTCTTTTTGACCAATTTATTGATTTATTACCAATTTATTCAACCATAATACTCAACAGTATCAGTGGTGTTAGGATATCAAATCATTCTCAGTCATTTTTTGCATGACCTTCAGTTGATGTATTATGTTTTGGAATGCTTTTAATAGATGATCTCAAAATCATTAAATGTACAATGACTCTAGATACTTCTATGTAAATAAAACTGTAAACATTTTATTTAATGTACGTTTTCACTGTTGGAGCTTGTGTGAAGCTCAATTCAATTAAATTTTATTTGTATAGTGCTTTTAACAATGGACATTGTCACAAAGCAGCTTTACAGAAATAAATACAATCAAATTAAATTTAATCTAAATAAATTGTAAATATGTGAATTTGTCCGTAATGAACAAGCCTGAGGTGACATTGGCAAGGAAAAACTGCCTAAGACAATATGAGGAAGAAACCTTGAGAGGAACCAGACTCAAAAGGGAACCCATCCTCATCTGGGTGATAACGGGTAGTGCAATTATAAATAAATCCCATCTATAACTGTGCACTACATGGACAAATACTGCAATTGTGCAACCAGTAAATTCGTTACATTTTTTACATGAAGTCCAGTTTGTTGAACCTATCCACTTTTCACTGATGGAGACCTGAGTGCAAAACTGCTCATGGCAACCGCAGCCACACACCCACCACAGCAATTGCAGTCCCAAACCATCACAGTACAACTCCCCATATGAGATCCCCAAGTTGTCTCCATGGCCCCCAAGTGGCACCATTCCCAACAATCCAAATGATCTTCAGGCAAGATCATGAAGCTGATTAATCATCAGTCATAAAACAGACAGAGTCAGGTGTTTAACTAGGCAAGGCTAAGGCAAAAAAACGTAAAGCACAAAACATGAATCATAACCGGGCAGACTATGGCAATACAAAGGCTTGGTAAAGAACTGGAGGGAATCACAAGGTGTATACTTCTCAAGGTGAGTGTGGATTGAGAGTCCTTATATACTGCAGTCTGTAATTGTGAACAGGTCTGTGTAATTAGTAAGATGGTGAACTTGAATGCAACAGTCTCTGTTGGTGCTGGGTGCAGTAGTCCATAGGGGCCATGTTTGTACTCTGGGTAATATAGTAGATATACAGGTATGCAGGTATACTGGCCTTCGATGTCTAGGGGGGATGGAGGGACAGCAGGTGGAATGTCAGTGGCTAGGGGTCTGGGTATGACAGGTTTCAGGCAGGAAACATGGAATGAAGGGGCGTTGAGGTTTAAGTATGTGGCTGTGTGGCACAGAATGTTCTCAGGAAGCGAACGATTTCCTGATTGGCCCTCTCCAGCTGTCCATTGCAGATGGTAACTTGAGGTTAAGCAGGTGGTCACTCCCAGTTTGTCCATAAAGCTGGACCAAATTCTAGAGGTAAACTGAGTGCCTCAGTTCCTGACAATGTCCTCTGAAATCCCAAAATACCTGAACCCATGGTTGAACAGGAGCTTAGCTGTGGTGAAGGCTGTGGGCAAGCCGGGCAATGGAATGAGGCATATCGATTTTGAGAATCTGTTGATAATGACCAGGATGGTGTGGCCCTGGGATTCCAGGAGGTCAGCACCACTCTTCGAGGGCCTTTACTACCAGTAGCTCTTGGTTGCCAATATCATAGTTTTGTTCTGCTGGGAATAGGCGCTGTGGTGAATGCTGTGAGAAGGTCCACCTTTTTGAATATCTGGGCAGGACAGAGTTGTTGGTCCACAATAGTCAGCACAAAGGCCTGATATTCCCTTCTTTTTTCTCAACAAAAAAAAACAAAAAAACAGGTGAGGCTGGAGAGGTAGAAGGTCAGATGTATCCTTGTTGTAATTCCTCCATGGCTTTCTGTTCTGCAATGGAGAATGGGAAGATCCTATTGCAGGGAGGAATGGTTCCGGGCAGTGTCTCAATCGCACATTCATATGTGCAGTGAAGAGTTAAAAAACCCTGGCTTTGGCCTTACTGAATACTTCTTGGAGGGCCTGGTACTTAGAGGGAATATCTATGGGTGAATGATGTTCTGGGCTTTCCACAGCTGAGGTGTTAGGAAGCAGTGATGGTAACAATCATCTGAGCAGTGGGTGATTTATTTGTCCATCCAAGCTATTTGGGAGTTGTGAAGCTTCATCCAGGGAAACCACAGGATGCTTGGATGTGATGGTCACAAAGAACAAAATTTTCTCCTGATGGAGCATGCTGACTTGGAGAAGGATAGGCTGTATACAGTGGTTGATTGAGCCTCCCCCGATGGGCCCTCCATCAATGGCATGGATATTCATAGGATGTGATAATGGCTGGGTCAGGATATTTGGATGGGTCACCGTGTCCGGGTCAATTAGTTTCCCACTGACCCAGATTTGATTAGCACTGTTAAAACAGAAACCACACCTGAATGTTGCACTGAAACCTGAAGCAAACCTGAAGTGAGATAAAGACTGGAATGAACTCATCGTTTCGAAGCAGTGGTTGGAGCTCCCACCAGAGGGCAGACCTAGCATGTAGCGAGCATAGCCCAATAAGATGGTCAGGGCTACCACAGTAGAAGCAGCGGTGCTCATGACCTTGTTCCTTCCTCTCTCCCTTGCTGAGCTTGGTGAGCCCCAGTTGCATGGATTCAATAAGGGTGTTCACATGCAGAGAGCCCCCAGTCTCCTGGAGAGGGCAATGGCTGTGAAGCAGGTGGTCCAGAAGAATGGCGAGGTCGATCAGGGAGTCTAGGGTGAGCAGCTCACAGTTGCATGCCATCTCTGTAAGTACGTCTGGGTTTTGACCTCAGTGAAATGCGTTTTTCAGGGATGCGTCATTCCATCCTCTACCGACATGGTTAAAAGCTGCTCTCTCACCTCCTTCCCCTCAGGTGAGTGATCAAACATACGGCGAAATAGTTCTGTGAACTGCTCATAAAAGGATGTGGGTTAGTCACCTTGCTCCCACACCGTCATGGTCCAGCGCTCTGCCGGTAACCATATTAATGAAGCACAAGATATTATTCGGCTCTAGTAGAAGGAATTCATTACAGAGGGATGCGTCACCTCTGAACTTGTCTGGCGCTGGCATCAGCATACTGGGTACTGGGGCGGGAATGTGGAGTGGCACTGTGAAGGCAAGGGTTTGTGAGAGGTGGTTGACTTTAGCATCAAGGCTGGCTAGATGCTGCCCAGCTGTCCATGTGTCCTGCATGCCACCAATCCAGCCCTCCTGCTGCATCCATATTATCAACAAAGTAATCTGTCATATAATTGGTGGCAGAAACGGATGCAGATGCAATTCAATGCCTTTTTACTAACAGGCAGGCACACAATTCCAAAACTTTGGACAAGATCAAGAATTTTGTGAGAGTATAAAAGGGGACTTTTAAGGCACTGTTGTGTGTCAGAGCACCGCTTGTGCGTCACTACCTGAGACCCGCCCATTCTGGGTTTTCCCCTTTTCATTCTCCAGGTACTTTTTGTTTGGCTAGCTAGTTAGCATTGAGATGCGTGCTTTAGGGAATTAGTTTTCTCGGATGTTAGTTTTATGGACGAGCATTGTGTTGGTTGGTGGTTGCCTTCCTCCATCTCATTCTTCCTCATTGGTCCTGAGTTTAAGTGCCCTTGGATGTCTTCTTGCATTCGCAAGTATGTGTGATTGGATTTACGACAACACAAAGGTATGTGAAACTGTGTACTCTTGTGTACTCTTTTTATGCAGTGAATGATGTTAGATCCTTTTTTTTAGGAAGAATAGTTGAATTTGGGGCCGACTGTGTTTAATGAAGCCTGCGGGGCAACATTCGTTGGCGCTGCTGCTTTGTCTGCGTAGTTTTCTCTTACTAAACTTGCTTCTCGGCGCATTGGATATGTGGCTTCTCGTACCTGTCCTTCAGCGCATGTTTGCTTTCTTCTGTATTTTTATTTTGTTTTGTTTTACTTTATAATTGTTGTGTTTAAGTTTGTTCCAAAGTGCTCATTTTGCTTTGTGCAAAATTGCACTTTATTTGTGTTTGCTTGGTGTGTATTTTGTTCTATTTAAACTAGTTTTCAGTGTGTGTATTCTATGTACATTTGTTTGTTTATATTTGCTGTTAAGTTGTTTGCTTTTCTTCCTTTGCTGTGTGTATTTGTTAATATTGTTTTTTGTTGCAGGAGCAGAGGCTTCCAGTCAGGCCGCTAGTTGACCCTAGTGTGTGGTGGTGGGATTCCAGCACGGGGTGCAGTGTGTTCACGCTTGATCTTATTTTTGTGCGTGTCTTGTGTGTTAATATTTATGTCTCTGCCCTTCCTTTTTTGAAACCACATACCTGTGTGATCTTTTGCTGGTGAATAATCCATAATTACCATGATTTCCCTGTTTAACATGGTGGCATAGTCAGCTACATCTTAATTTGTTCCTTTTGAATGTACCACTCGCCACACTAGCAAAGCCAAGAAACCAGGATAACAAACACAGGATAACAAACATTACTTTGCAATGTGTTTGTGAGTGTGTGTGTGTGATTGGTAAAAGATCAGTGTACTCAAAAGTTAGGTGACTGCAAATGTGTCAACTGTGATGGATTCTGCGTAGCATAGTCCAAGGTGGTCATGTCTGTAGGCCACAGTGTATTCTGTGAGTTCACGGACAGAGTTGACCTGAATTCATATGACTAACAGTGGGATGGTTCATCCCTCTACAGTTAGAGCTTTGGAGCATGTTAACAGAAAGACCAGCGACTACTAAGCACGTTGTACATTATTATTTTTTTGTAATTTTTTGGCCATTTCCAGTCTTTAAATGTACGTGCTTAGTAGTCACTAGTCTTTTTGTTAACATGCTCCAAAGCTCTAATTGCAGATGGATGAGCCATCCCATTGTTACTCATGTGAATTCAGGAATGACATAAGGAAATCCTGGCAGTTTCAGTAAACCCTGCTTTCAAAAATGCCCTTTTTGACACGAAACAGCCTCTATGGTCTATGGTTCTACCAATGTCCCCGACGCATCCCATCTTTGAAACCAAATTCTGCAAGAATATTATGCCGGCACATATGAGTGCCCAAGGGCAAACTGTTGCATGTCTTTTGTTCATGTCTTAGACAGAAGGACGCAATCTTTTAATGCTTCCTGGGCCATGTGGCAGCAGCAACTGGTCCAATGGGTTTTTACTTGGCTTCATCATGATAAAAACTTGGTCAGTGGTAAACACATGGTAAAACCTTTTACCTACATTTACAAACATTTACCAAACAACTGCAGCCAACCAAACTCCTCCACATCCACATTAACATTAAGTGCTGTCTGTAAGATTTCTGTGACCACTGCATCTCTTGCTGCAAGCATAATTTCCATAAGAGCCAGTAGCAGGTGTAGTACTGTATAACCATTGTCAGTGTGTCAGATGATTTACAAACCAGCATATTTGCTCTTCTATATTTGAGCTGTATGAATCACACCTTTATGCACAAAGCTTCATTAGCCTGTACTACTAAGTAAGTGGCTAAGTAAGTCTGCTGGGATGGCAAACCTAGGGTTTCTGCCTCTGTCATATTACAGTTTCAACACACTCTTAAACATGCATTGGTTTGTTTGGTTTTTTTTCCCCTCAGAAAAAAGTACAAAAATTTATATGGAGTAAAACCCCTGAAGGTCTAAGGTCTAACAATTTGTTAGTGCCAGACATACCCTCAGGCAGAGACATACCAGACTGGTCATCAATCCCCAGGTACATAACCTGAGATGTAAACATCTGCTCTTCAGTTTCCAAAGAGTGCACATGGTACTCTTTTGAACCTGTCTCAAATAACGCACTGGGTATCATCTTCACCTTCTTCTTCCTGTCTCTTCTGGTCAAGGATGACAGACTGTATATAATATCTGCTATATAGCACATTTGCAAAAAGGACATAACACTGCAACACCAATTTATTATTTAGATATCATCTCTGGTAAATTTATTAAGAGGATTGCTCAATGATAGCTCCTACCCATGAGTAATTTAATAACTGCTTATAAAATATACTATAGAAATTATAGCTCTGCTTTCCTTAAAAATAATAAATCATTTAAAGGCATGTGCTGCACCCAGGAACAATATTCATTGTGATATACTAGTATCACAGAGTAATATTTATGAAATAACAATTTCAGGTTTTCTTATCACTGTATATCATCATCTTGAGTGCATATAGCAGAAAAATCATATGGCATATCTGTTATATCAGAACAGATTCAGTGATGGTGGGGTTTTGTTTTGTTTTATTTTGTTTCAACACAAGTAAAGTATATCGCTGTCTTTATATAACACACAGATAGGCACACTCTTCCATTTCATGCTTTTAGATGTAAGATAGATGGAAAAGAATAAAATTTGGAAATGTTGGGGCTGGGGTGATGGAGGTAAAGACAGACCAAAGAAGTAAAAACAAAGGCAGAGATGTGATTTATTAATAATGATCTAAGGAATTCTCTATCGTCACATAAAACACATTCCATCACACGTTAACCCCCAACATACCACTGCTTCCTGCCACACATGCACACACACACACAAGGCACCTCAATCTACTTGACTAGAACATAATGCAAATACAGTGCTACTTTACACATGCAAAGCAAACACTACTACTACTACCAGCTAAATAGATTTTTTGCCAGAAATTTGCTCATGTAAATTCATACAGACATCTGTATTTTCTGCAACAACAACAACAACAACAACAACAATAATAATAATAATAATAATAATAATAATTCTTTAATATAAACAGTCCTTATTGTACAGAACAAAAGAGAAAAACATTATATATGTTAATACAAATATCCTGCAAAAAATATGCCGTTTTAACAGTGAGTATCATTTGAAGACTCAGTAACACAAGGCAATGGCCTCAGTATCTTTAAAAAAGATATATAAAAATTAACTTAGTTAAATTAAATGAAAAAACCTTTAACATATTTACCCTAACTTGAAAAAATAACTAGACATCAGACACATCAGGCTGGAACAACCTCTTCTTGGAAGTCTAAAAGTAGACCACATCTGTGTATTGCTGAAAATTTGCTAGATGTGTCCTCAGAAATTAAATGCAGCACCAAGACTTCTTCTGGCCATTTGCCATTTCTGTTTGTCTATACCTATACCACATCACCACTATTTTACATGAATCATCACAGGTCCTCCTTCATATGAGGGGCTACATAGTAATCAACAAATACCTTAAAAGCATTTCCATGTGAGATGAGTGAATGAACGGAATTAATATCAGTATTATTTGCACCCAGTGGTACTTAATAATGTCATATCATCATCCAATGGAATCTCAAACTCCCAGAAGTCTGCCCTTCAACATACTTCCACATCGGACTCAAATTCCAAGCAGCTTAGTGAACTGCAAACAATCACGTGTTCAAACACATCATCCATTCATCAGATCACAATAACCAAACTTGTAACTAACTCACTTGTCTTCAGTCACACACACACACACACACACACACACACACACACACACACACACACACACACACACACACACACACATATGCTTCAAATAGACTGTACTCTCAACATTCTGTAAAAAATTTCACCCCTAGCTTGTCTAGTGTTGAATACATTGTGCATGATATTCCTGTTTTGTTTTGTTTTAACTCTGGTTTGTTCATTAACTTCAATTTAGGTTCCTTCAATTTAATTCCTGTTTGTTTTTCACCTGGCCTCTTGAAGTTTCTTGAATATGAGGTGGATTTGCCAGTTTGATTTGTCTGCCATTTTCTAAATAAATCCTGCAATTGAATCCAAATATCACTGTTGTGACAGAAAACGTCTCCAAACATGGATCCAACAGGATTAAAAGAGTTTCACCAGGCATTCATAGTCCAAGGCAAAGTGGTGGAGGAGCAACAGCAGCAGTTAGCAAACATTCATGCTACCTTAAATTAGCTGTTCTCCCAGATGCACCAGCTTGCTTCTGCTGGACGAGCCACTCCACAGTCCATGCCATTGCTCATTACATGACCAGTTATTTTGAAACCTTTTGTCATGTCTGAGGTAACCTGTTACTCAGACACCTGCTCTGTCATTCCAGTGCTACTCGACACAGGTGCTACTGGCAAGTTCATGGAGCAAAGCCTGGCAGAAGAACTCCAGATAGAGGTAATACCACCTCTATTTCCTTTCCTTGTGAAAGGTCTGGATGGTCAACCAATAATAGGAGGAATCACATGACATCATGCACCACATTTCACCTGTTACGCTGGAAATAAGTGCCATGCACTCTAAACAACTTTCACTCATCACAATTTCATCTAAATATCCTATTGTCCTCAGCCTTGGCTCCAACTGCACAGCCCCCTTATTTATTGGTCTGGAAACGAAATACTAAGAAACTCACCCTACTCTCAACAATCATGTCTGAAATTACCCAGGGCATTCAATGCTTCCATTTCCATAGAAATTCCAGAAACCGAACCCACAATAGAAATACCACCCTGTTATGCCCAGTTCAAGGAAGTTTTCAGTCAAAAAGGCCAATGCATATGACCTACCACCTCATTGACACTATGATTATGCCATTGACCCCCTCTCAAATGCCATGCCCCCACTGAACTGCATTTATCCCTTTTCTGTTGCCAAAAAATAAATCTATATAATGGAAGCACTCCAACAATGATTTATCTGGCCATCTATGTATACAGACTCTGCCTTTTTCTACTTTGTTCCTGAAAAAAGAGGAGTCCTTTGGCCTTGTAGTGATTAAGAAGGCCTTAATCTAGTTACTGTCAAGTACCGTTATCCACTGCCTGCACCAAGCTTGACTTTAGGAGTGCATAGAATTTAATTCATATTTGTGAAGGAGATGAGTGGAAAACAGCCTTTAGCACACCCTCTGGTCACTATGAGTATAATGACATGCCATATGGGCATAATGTGCCAGACATTTTTCAGGCACTAATAAATGATGTTTTACAGGACATGTTGGGGAAATGTGTCATAACCTACACAGCTGACCTTTTGATTTACTCCCCTTCCCTGGAACATTACACAACACATGTCTAAACAAGTGTTATCCAACTACAGGAGAATAATCTGTATGTAAAGGGAGAGAAATGTGAATTTCACATGAACAGAATTTCCTTCTTAAGATATGTCATCAGTTAGGGAGGAATGTATATGGATCAAATCAAGATCAGGGCAGTCCTGAACTGGCCCATCCCAAAAACACTAAAAGATCTCCAAAGATTTCTGGGCTTTGCAAAATTTTCAACACATAAAAGCCTTTCAACATGCAAAAGAAGTGTTTACTTTGGCTCCCATCTTGAAACACCCTGATTCTTGTACACCATTCATAGTGGAGGTAGATGCATCTGAAACTGAAGTGCGAGCTGTGTTATCACAAAAAACAAGTTAAAAGACCTAAGTTTCTCCCAATGGCCTTCTTTTTACCAAAAAAAAACCCTCCCACTGAACATGACTATGATATAGGTAACGGAGAACTCTTAACAGTGAAACTGGCTTTGGAAGAATGACAGCACTGGCTGGAGGGAGAAGAATGCCCGTTATCTTCATGGATCACAGAAACTTAGAATACATGAAAACAGCCAAGAGGCTAACCCCTAGACAAGCTAGGTGGGCACTGTTCTTCTACCAATTCCACTACACCATCACTTATTTTCCAGGCTCCAAAAATACCAAAGCTCTCTCTTCAGTTTATCCCTCACTCCCCACTACAGATAACGCAGAACCAATACTCCATGACTCATGCTTCACTGGGGCTATTACATGGGACATCAACCCGGAAATTACCCAAACTTACAGGAACATCCCCTCACAAACCTTCTGCCCAGCTATGTGAGCTTCCAAGATCTTTGTGCCAACTCAGTTTCGAGAGAGGTTGATGATGTGGGCACACATATCGATAGCTACAGGCCACCCCAGGTTTCATAAAACCTTCCATTTACTCCAAACAAAATACTGGTGGGATTCTATTATTGCAGATATACAGTAATTAATTTCTTCTTGCTCAGACTGTGCTAAAGCCAAAGTCCCTATGCACCTTCCTGCTGGGAATCTATTCCTGTTACTAGTGCCACAACACCCCTGGTCCCACATTACAGTGGATTTTATCACTGACCTTCCACCCTCCCAACAGCACACAGTCATTCTAGTTGTCATAGACCATTTTTCAAAATCCTTGTGCCTCATACCATTGCCACAATTACCTTCAGCCATTGAAAATAGCAGAGCTCCTTTTCAACCCAATGTTTTGATACTTCAGATTACCAGAGAATATTGTGTCAGACCATGGAGCTCAATTCATGTCACAAGTGTGGAGGTCCTTTATGGAAAAGTTGGGAATCACAGTGATCTTAACTTCAACGTACCACCCCCCAAACAGTGATTGACAAGTGACTGAAAAATTCCTGAGAACCTTTTGTGCAAATAATGGACTGTTCTCAATATCTCCCCTGGGCCGAATATGCCCAAAACTCTCTGTGTCATTCAGCTCCGATATTCCTGTTTAATATTCTCTGGTTTGTCCCTTGACTTTAGTTTATGTTTTGCCCCCATTTATTCCTGTTTGCTGTTCAACTTATCTCTTGCATGTTTGTTGAATACGAGTTGGATTTGCAAATTTTGTTTTGTCTTTCTAAATAAAAAAAATAATCTATTCCTGTGGGATTTGCATCACATAGACTATGACTGCATGAGTGCATCAAGCATGGTCATATCAGTTTTCCATGAAGAATGCCATAGACTTGAACAGCCGTCCATTCACTGTATACTGTATACTATGTTATATATATATATATATATATATATCAAATATATAATCAAAGCCATTGCTATTAGTAATTGCATTGGGTAATTTTTTATAAACCCATAGGTCTGAAAGCATCCCTTGCTCCATTGCCACCTCAGATAATTGATAATGTCACATAAAGAAAAGTCTCTATGCCATGGAATACTTAGACAGAATGAAGTATTTCCTTTTTGAATTTTTGATACATTTGACACTGTTATTGTCCAGAATAAATAGAATTAACATGCTAGTGCACAGCAGAGAAGCTAATTGGCAAATTATGTTGTATTCTAAAAGTATTTTGTCAAATAGAGAAGAAGACAACATGGTAAATAGATTAACTCAATGGTCTTGTGTTCAGTTCAACAGACTTACCACTTGCATGTTTAGGGCTACAGGAGAAGTTTCATGTGAGCACAGTAAACCAAACATGCAAATAAAATACCTCACAAATGAATGTGCCCACATATTAATAATGTGCCATGAGCAAAAGACTTTTTCATGCGCACAGTAAAGTTTAAGCCATTTCATATGCACTGCCATTGTGTTTAGGCCCGCAAGATATTATACACAGCATAACATAGCAAACTTCTTTGGGTACAACAAAGTAGTATATAGAAGGATAGTAATATATAGAAATATAGAAGAAGAATTAAATACAATATCAGTGATTGCTCAACAGGGGCAATCAGATGGCATGGGGAAACGGAAGACATGAAGGTGGAGAAAGGGATGGATGGAAGAAGCTGGAAGAAGGCACCACAGATTCCTATGGAAAACTTCACTTCCCAAACACCAGAAGAACATTATGATTAAATACTGTTTATTTCAGCTCCTAACTACAAACAGGCACTGTGGTTAGACTTAACCTTTTGAAGGCACAGAAACATGGGACCTGGAGGATCATGAGAGGAGTGTGCTGAGTGGGGGAGGAGGAGGAATACAATGAACGGATTGCACTTAAAAAAAAAAAAGACTAAAATCAAGCACCAGATAGTAAGGCTACAGTTTGTCCAAGGAAGCATCAATCTTTGCACATAATGGCAGAGTGTGAAAAAAGTAAGCTGACATGTGGGTTTTCAAGTAAGCTATAAATATATAGGTTACATCCCCTTTATCAGGCCATCTTAGATTTGTGTAATGCTCAAGTTACAGTAAATAAGTATCTTTATATCTGGACCTGAGCACATGACAAGTGATGCAGTGCTTTAACTAGAAAGCATAGGTTAACGGTTTGCTCTTAACAATATTTGAGTATGGATGAGGTATGAAGGTAGGAGAAAGAAGAAAAATGACTCAGAGTGCCCACATGGATTGCTTCTTTTTCATACCACTATGAGGAAAATATGCACTGATATGCTCTAATGGAATACCTGGAGAAATAAATGGGAGAATATTCACAGAAAAAATATGGGGGAACTACAAGAAATGGCTAATAAATTAGAAAATATTGAAATAAAGGCACTAAATACCGTGAAGTGGAGGAGAGAAGCTGTGGTTTCATTTCCAGCATGGCTGTCTATCATTCCATGTTCCTCCATCACTTTATTTTTCTGCTCTCTCCCATTAATCACAGTCCTCTTCGTTGGATCCTGCTCCCTTCTTGTGCTCCTTCTCTGCTTGTGTTTTTCTGTCTCTCTCTTGCTCTTCCTCACTCTCTTTGCAGACACCTCTCTCTCTCTCTCCTTCTTCTTCTTTCCTTTCCTTTATGGATAAAAGGGGAGGAGGGAGATGAAATTTATACTGTAAAAGAATGGACAAGCGAAGATTCAAATAGAGACCAAATTTCTGAATGAGAAGCATGCTTGGCCAATGAGTGATAGAGCTGAGAGGGGGTGTTAATGTGAAAGGAGGAAAGGACAGGGAAAAGGGGGTGGCTTAAGAAGAAATATCTAAGTGGGAGGAAAAGAGGAGGAGTGTATCAGAGAGGGGGACTCACCCTCCTACTTTTGCCTTCATTTTTTTCTACCCCAAATTTCTACTTTTTTGTAGCAGTGGTGTTAAAAGCACACTAGCATGCAACTATATAATAAATTCTATTTAATTTTAATACACCAATTATTTTCTATATTTTAATTACTGGTGTTCTCTCATGGGCACAACTGTAAAATTAACTGCTCTGATACTGCAGGAGACACTTACAAAACAGAGACAGTGAGAAGCTCACAGATTTTTTGGGACAAATGGTGTATTGAGGGATATTTCAATAAATGCAAATATTAGGATAAATATGTATGTATGTAAGTAAATATAAGTAAAATTTTTAAATTATAAAAATTGATAATTTATTGATAATTGATAAATTGATAAATTATATGTAATATATATATGTGTACTCAATCATAATAGTCATTTATACAAGGCATCTATTTATAAACTAAGAACAATTACATACGTAAGCAGGCCAAACCATGAGCATTAAGCAAAAAAAGCCACATTCAAACCTCAAAATCAATTTCAGTTTCTCGTTGACTGCACTTAAACAACTGGAAAGGATGAAGCACACCAGACTTTGCTCCACATGCCTGCGAAGATGGAAATGCCTGAAGTGCACAGGAAATCCAAATGTATTAATGTATTAATCTGCATGCACTACAGCCAGTGGTGCTGTACATAAGCAAGCAGATAAAATAAAGGAAGACAGATATACCTATAGGCAAAGGGTGTTTTGTGTTTGTGTGTACTATATATGTATATGAGAGAGAGAGAAATAAAGGGTGTGTTCCAGAGAGTGATTGTGTGTTTATGTTTGTGTGAGAAAGAAGATAGAAAGGGTGAATCTTTGTGGGTATGGGGGGCGTGAGAGGTAAGTATGTGAGAGTACAGTCTGCTTATCCTGCTGCTGATCTTGAAAGGGCATGGTTATTGATCACGTAAATCTCACAGTGAAATCAATATGTTTCTCAAGATGGAGTGTGCTGCATGTGTGGCTTTAGGCCACACAGACTTTATTGATACAAGAACCCAGAAAGGGCCCAGTTAAGTGAATAAAAAGACAGCCCAAAAATCTTTAGAAATATGAAGCTGAACCAGTTCTGAAGATTGTATAAGCATTTTTCCACAGACCATAATTTGGCATAATTTGGATACCAAAAACCTTACCTTACCTGTATCATTGAAGCTGTATATAAAAAGTCTCCATACTGTTAAAATAGGAGGTTCCTGTGATGTAAAAATGATACCAAGATAAATGTCAAATCATTTTCTAGTTAACTGTGATATAGCAACCAACAAAAAATCAATTGAAAACTGAATAGGAAGAAGAAAAAACAAAAAATGCACAATACTATGGTTGTACAAGTGTACACACCCTTTTTAATGGGGGGACTATGCTCAGAATTAACCTCAACCTAAGCTCATGTTCAAATGTAATTATCGCACACTTGTCCTCAATGAAGTGATTCTGATTAACCCCAATAAAGACCAGCTGTCTCTGTAGGATTTATTTTATATCTTCTAGGTTTTATTCAACTGCTGAAACCATGGTTTGCAAAGAACTTACAAAGCTTTACTTGATCTCATTGTCAAAAGGTATTGATCAGGAGAGGGGTACAAAAGAATTTCCAGAACATTAGACGTGCCACAGAAAACCATGAAGGCCATCATCAACAAGTGGAGAAAACGTGGGGTACCACAGTGATGTTACCAGAAACTGGATGTGCCTCCAAAAAAGGACAAGAAAAAAACTTACCAGTGAGGCTGCTGAGAGCCCTATGGCAACATTAAAAGAGATTTTATCTGGTAAGTACTTTAAGTACTGTTCACTCCCTGCATGTGACAACAATTTCTCGTATTAGTCCGTCTGAGCTATGGGGTAAGGTGGATAGCAGAAACCCCAAAACATCCAAGCCCTGATCACCCCAAACAACTTTTTGTGGATAATTCTAAAAGATATGATTGGCACAAAAACAACACTGCTTAACCCCAATAGCACCATACCCATGGTGAAGCATGTTGGTGGCAACATCATGCTATGGTTTCTAACCTGCCTTGGTAATGCAGGCTTCTCCTTTACATCATCAGAAGTGGACTGATGCTTTCTTATCAAACCCTGCTCTAAATCACATTCCTTTCTAGCTTGAATCGTCCCACCATCACTCAAGATACAAGATGTGCATCAAGACTCTTTTTTGTACTGCCACCCAGGTGGTGGAATGAACTTCCCCTTGCTATCCAAACAGCTGAGTCACTGTTTTCAAAAGAAGATCAAAGCCCTACCTTTTCAATAAGAACTTAAGTGAGCACTAATTTAAAAGTGTGGGAAAACCCTGCCGACTGTGTCTGCATTTCTTTTGTGTTCTCAAAAATAGTGCGTAAATTGTTCCCCTTCAGGAACCCAAGCTGCATCGAATCGCTATGGGAACGCCTTCAGCGTGACCACGGTCTCAATCACATGTGTAATCAGTCCAATGGATCTGCGAGACGTTGCGGGCGGGGTGACATAGCGACCCGGAAGCTTAAAAGCACGAGCAGAGGATACAGTAGCAGCTTTCTGTCATTCAGCAAGCACTTTGTGTGTGTCAGTCTGATTTTGTATTGTCTGTCTAAGCATTATGTCAAAAGCAAAAAAAAGACAAAACATGAGGGCGAGAGCGGGCAGCGTTTTAGGCTGTGTGTTCCTCCCTGTCCGCTCTATATTACGGGTGGGGATACACACACCCTGTGCGTTGTCTGCTGGGATCGGAAGCCTGCTTTGCTGTTTCTTTCCCCCAGGGAGAGGGCTCAGTGCTCCGCTTGTCTTCCTTAAGGAGGTTGACGTGGAGGGCGCTGATGATGATTCGCCCCCTCAATCTCCCCAGTATGAGGAGATGTTGGAGGTGATTACTCATGCTGTGGCCAAGCTAAATATTGACTGGCCCACCGAGAAATAGGCTGAACCATAGAAAAGCAAGCTTGATGAACATTTTTTGCGGAGTAAGCCGCCACCTCCATGCCGGAGCCTGCCTTTCTTCCCCTACCTCCACACGAGGTGTCGAGGTCGTGGGGGAGGCCTTTTCTGGCCTGTATATTCAGTCTGGCCTCTAGTTATTATGCCAATGTGGCTGGGCTGGATGATCACGGTTACAGGGTGACCTGTCTCTGTTTTGCACACCATGGCGGTTTTGCAGGCTTACCAAGCTGATCTGCTAAAAGAGCTAGACAAGGGCATGGAGATTACGTTTGAGCATGTCACTGAGCTCAGAAGAGCTGCCAATCTATGTCTCTGTGCCACCAAACAGACCGACCGTGCTATTGGCAGGTCCCTGGCAGCACTGGTGGTGGCGGACAGACATCTGTGGTTGACCCTGTTCGATATGAAAGAGAAGAACAGGGTCTTACTTACAGACGCCCTGCTTGTGCCTTCTGGCCTGTTTGGCAACGCCATTAGTTCCGTCATCAACAGGTACCAGGAGGCTCGTACACAGGCAGCGGCGTTCCAGCGGTTCCTCTCTCACTGCTCTCTAGCTCTTGGGGCTGCCGGGTGGGAGCAATCCCCTCCATGTGCCAGCTCCTCATACTGGGAGGCACAAAAACAGGGCTGGGGTCTTCTAAGGCGAAGCCAGATCTGCGGCCCGTTCTTCTGTCTAAGAGGACCTCCACCAAGAAGTCCATGGTGCCTGTCTCTCCTCAGTGCCCTTGGAAGATCGATCTGCCACCCATGGTGCTTCGGAGAGTAGCAGTCTCCGGCGAGCTCTCCTCTCAGTTTCCGCCCGGGAATGTACTGGTACTGGGAGGCTTGCTGCCTCTTTGGAGCTCTCCAGAGCAGCGAGTTCGGCTTTCCCCTGCCAGTCCACCACTTCAGGGCAACAAGCTAGTCGCTCTCATTGCACCAGAGGTCAGTCTCGGGACTGATTCCCTTACTAGACTATTTGGCAGCGTGGAAATTTCTGATGAATGTGTCTCAATGGGTCCTGCATACTGTAGAGAGAGGCTACTGAATTCAATTCGGTTCTCCACCACCTCGTTTTTGCGGGATTCTTCCCACTCTAGTGGGCCCTGCGCAGGCTCTGGTAATGGAACAGGAAGTAAACACTCTCCTGAGGAAGGAGTCCATGTGTGGATGCTGCTCTGGCTCCTCTGCACCTCCAGGGCATCCGCATACTGAATTATATCAACGATTGGTTGATATTAGCTCAATCGGAGCAGGTGGCAGTTCGGCATCAAGATGTCGTTCTTGCACACATGAAAGAGTTGGGGTTAAAGTCAAAGTCAATTCTGCTATATGTACAGGACACACAGAGGATTGAAATTTTGTTTCCCTCAGACCCATGGTGTGAGAAACCAA
>CM074945.1:7224814-7252068 GCA_037577455.1 Pangasius macronema | reverse complement strand
ACTCCTGTACCTTCTTCACCTCTTCACCCTGTAATCTTACTGTTCCACTTCCCTCCCTTTCATTCACACACATGTACATATGGGCCAATGACTATGTATTCTAAATAATCCTAGAAGTTTATTTTGAAATATTCTAAGATTTCATGATTAAAATATCCAAATATGAGTTGATTTGTCAAATTTCAATTGAAACCAAACAAATTAACTGAACAGTTTCTAAAAAGCTATATGTTTTTGAATGTGATTTACATTATTAATAGCATTTATTAAGTGTATCATTTGTCTTTATTTAACAAAAGCTTGCAGGACTTCAATACTTCTACCACCCAACAGCAGTGTGGTCTCAGTATAAGAAGAAGAGTCCTATGTTGCTCACGACTATGTGCACTACCGCACCTGCTCCTGTTCTTGGCTACTACGTTTTCCAGAAACCTCCACCACAGTTCATCATGCCTCATGCCAGTCTGCAGCCCTGGGGGGCAGCCAAAGGGTAGAAGGCACTAGGAAAGATGAGTACAAGATGGTATTATACCTGGTTAAGCTTCTTTCTAATTGGACTGGTTTTAACCCTCATGTTCTGTTTATTACTTAGCAGTGAATGTCCCAAAATTTATGAGAAATCAATATAGTATTAATGGGATAATTTGAACTACCCATTTAGAACTTATCTTTAAGTTAACATAAACAATATGAATAGAAATAACAACAAACCCTTCACACACAAGCGCATGTGCAAATAGGAGATTGAGGCCATGTGACAGCATCTGAAATCACCTTTTTGTTTTATATTTTTTATAAACTGTACAAATAAACACTTTTATTAGTGTGTTTTCTATTCCTTTGTTACTTTTGACTACTTTGACTACTTTTTTAAATGTAGTCTCTATGATAAATAAAATACAGTATAAGTTTTCGTAACATTTATTGGACTTTTAAATTAGACCATTTTGGCTTAAACAGAACATATGGGTTGGTAGTTCATAATGAAATACTGAAATATTTTTAAATAATTTAGAAGATAAATATCATATGATGATAATGGCATGATGTGTAGTAATAGCTTTCTTTGCATTTTCATATGAGCCAAAATGAATTAATGATTGAACTAAGCAATTATATTTGTATGTGTATTTTTAGCCTAACCATTTTAATCAGGGACCACATTGGATATGGATAACTGTAATGGTTAATTGTAATGCAGCTGTGCAAAGAATAAGGTTATTTTCATTTACATATGAAAACTGTCAAAATATCACCTTTGGCATGCCTTTTAATAACTTTACCAAATTGTGTCAAATTAATGACAGGTATGTCAGTCTATTGCCTCTGTTCTTTGATTTTATGCAAGTGTATGGTTTGAATCCAAAGAGTGCAGGCAAGGCTGCACTAAAAATACTGTGACCTTTGTGCAATACATGTAGTGCTGTAGCTCACAGTTCACTGTGACAAAATATTTCTCAGGATACTGAATTAACTGCATAAAAATAGACCATTACATAAATGAATAATAGAAATTCCTTTATAGTGGTCATTGTGTGCAGTGTTTCTTTTGCAAATTTGTCACTCACTTCAGAGCTGGTAGATGATGTTGTGTGTTGCCAAAAGCAGTACATATTTTGCCACGCATAGAACTTCATTGCTATATTTTTGCTTTTCACAGCAGCATTTTATAAGATTGTGCTTTTGTACAGTAAGGACATTTCTTAGCTTTGTAAGAAAGCCATTCTTTAAATAATTAAATCAATATATTATGAAAGACATATTTTTACACTCAAGAATAATTACACTCTGGTGCTTCACTTTGTTGTAAATAGCCCTGGACACTGGAATTGTAAATTTTGCTGAGACATTCTCTTTTCTACTTTTTCTAATGTAATTCTTATGTGACTTTTACTGTAACCCTATTTATTTCTGTTTAATATTCCCTTTACCTACAAGGCATGTTAAATGATGCAACAACAGTAAATGTTTATTGTTATCCATCATGTATATTTTAATTAAAAATTTTTTAAATTTATATAAAATTTTACACCTAACTGAGATATTGTGATATTCTTTCCACTGTATTTTTATGGGACTGATCCATACATACTTATGACTTTTTTACATATTTTGGTCAACAAGTGAATTCTATAATCTTGTTACGTGAAAATATTTAAGAAAGAGGCAGGAAAGTCTGAGTGCACTTTGCACTTCAGATCAAGTGCAGATTGTGTACAAGTTCTGGTCAAGATACTGTGATCAGTGTTGTATTACAGGATGTCCAGGAAGGCAGTAGGGAGATAGTGGATATTATTTCACAAGATGTTAAGATGGGGTGGGGCCTGAGGGGGCAGACTTAAATGAGGACATTGAGGTGGAAGACCTTATGGGCTATTATGAAAAAGCAGTAAGTGATAAGGAAAAAAATCAGGTGGGAGATTGGGAAAGTTACCCATGTGTTATTCTAGGTCATCTAAATGACTATCTTCCTGTCTTTTGTAGCTGTCATTTCCTATCTATTGATCTGTCAGAATCACCACTATATAAAAAAGAAAGAAAATTGGGACTGCCAAAAATCAGATTTGTCACATTATGCTGTCTAGATCAGAGGTTCAAACATTTCTGCACCCAAGGACACCTTTAAATGTAAAATATAATATATTTGGCTCATTATTTAAATGTGTACAAATGTGAATATTTTGGCTATTCATAACAGCTATAGAGCTTTTTATTCCTGAAGGTTGACATTATTTGTAGTCCTACATTTTGAGGTTTGTATTAAACTAATTCAAGTGACTAAACGAGACAATAACTATAAAAATTCAATAATAAATATAGTATAATAACTTTGTTAATATTGGGTTGTAATTTTCAGCACTGTAACAAAGAGAGAAAAAAAAAACATGGTCCCCTTGACTGCTACACGGACACCACTTTAAGAAATTACTGCTCTAGACTTTGTTTGGCATTATGTAATCAGGAAACATTACACTGGGAAACAGCATGCCATTTCTTTATGTTCCTTTATTGACTGAGTTGTAAGACTAGAACCGTAAGATGTCAGAGCATGCATCATTTGGAACCAGTATACTGTTTTACTCTGCCATAGGCTATTGAGTTAGGTGTGTTTTTTCGTTTTTAGATGCCAGGGTGCTACACTATTCCACCGCTAGAGGTTCCCCTTTACACAAATTAGAATTTAGACCAGCTTTTACTGTTTTATCCAGCACTAAATACACCTGATACAATCACCTGCTTTCTGGATTCATGCAAGTATTTGTAAGATGAGGAAACATCTGACAAATACTTGTATATACAGTATAACTCATTCAAAGGTAAGAGCTGTTACTTTGTTTATTGTTAATGCTGTGAGCAGCCATGTTGATTTGACATCATTTGCTGAGATGGGGCTGAGGAGACCATCCCCAGAATTCTGAATTCTGAGTTGAGGGGGCATTTTCTTTCATTTTTCCTAGTCAGAGGTCAGAGTTATGAGCTATAATTGAATGCAGCATTATATCCAAAGCAAAATCAAGAGGTTTAGAGCAATTAAACCTGCCATTAATCAGGAAGCTACAAACATTAACCATGAAGCTCTCAGTCAAACTATCAATTTCATAAGCATTAATAAGTTATGGAAAGTTTTTGTTTTGAAAGAGACCACAAATATTTATATCAGGCCATGATTATGACTCTGTTATCCAAAAGAGTGATCTTGTCTTATCAGGCCAATAACCAGCCACTTCAGCTCTCAGGATTCAGCTTTCCACAGCCCTGTACACAGAGATTATTCTGCAGGCTACGGTGGCAACTGACCAGAGCTGGACTGGGACAAAAATACAGGCCAAGAATCTCACACTTACCCAGGCCACCCCATATACTCATAACAAAATTTTGAGACCACTGAACACCTATAATACACACTCCCGGATCAGTTTATTAGAAACCCTGCACATCTGCTTGCTCATGAAAATATCTAATCTTCCATTCACGAGGCAGCAGCGCAATGCATAAAATCATGCAGATACAGGTCAAGAACTTCAGTTCGCATCAAACATCAGAATGGGGGGGGGATATCTCAGTGACTTTGACTCTTGCATGGTTATTGATGACAGATGGGCTGGTTTGAGTATTTCAGAAACCGCTGATTTCCTGGGATTTTCGTGCACACCAGTCTCTAGAGTTTACACAGAATGGTGCAAAAAAAACAAACAGTGAGTGGCAGTTCCTTTTCTTTTTCATAGCAGTTTCTCTCTCTGCTCCATTTGGCTACCTCGCGCCCATTCTTCAGCGCATCTACAGTGTTTCTGTTTCACATTGTTTACAGAAGTTAGACGGAGGTGAGGTGAATGACGGCCAATAGCGTTGCAAGGCTAGCGGGTTCACTAACCAATCGCATTTGACTATATGGACCCTACATAATTTCTAGAAAGTGTATGATTTGCCAGCCTATTTATTTATTTATTTATTTATTTATTTATTTAACTGTAGATCAATGTTGATCTGCCCTGCCTCACTCACAGTCTTCTTTGATATAGGCTCCGGATCTACCACAATCCTGACCAGATAAAGCAGTTACTGAATATGAATAAATTAATTAATATAGTTATTAAGCATTTTCTGTGGTCTGTAGAGAGCCCCTTTAAAGGCAAACGCTTCCTTAATCCCTAGATACTGTACAAAATAATAGGTTTCATCTAATTTGTCGGTTTTGACCATTTTATAAGCAGCCTCGCAAACTTGGAGCGAATCCCAAAATCATGTTAAGTGCCCTAGATAATAGGGGAGAGCAGGGACGGTACTTCCTTCAGTTTCTCAGAGACTGTTTTTAGTGGGAAGCCAAAATTTTAATACGTTAAACCCACATCTGTCAGATACCCACCCACATTCCTGTAACATGTGTACGTATTATAATATACATACAATTTAAACTTGAACAGACAGTCTGTAATGGGGTCAGTTGCAACAGTCCACATGGACAGTTGCAACATTCATTAAAATATAATTAAAAAAACATTATATAACATCATATTGCAATTTCTTTATTTTATTTGTGAACGGACAGGGTTAAATTGGTTAAATTGGTACATTTGTTAAATTGACCGTATAAAGACAAAGACAAGTAAAAGAACAAGTAACAACCACGTTTTGGTTAATTATTAGGCCTCCAAAAAATGTAACTACAAAATATTTTTAATGAAAATAAAGACTGAAAACCTGTGTGTGTGTGAGGTAGTGTATGAGTGTGTGAGAGAGAAAGGGTAAGAGAGAAAGAAATTAGTCCACATCAGACTCGCAGTTGTGGCAAGAATAATTGGCTCCCCCATCAGTGCAGGCCTGGTGAGCCCATCCCTTGCATTGCCAGCGTTGTTCCCAAATCTCACCTGGTTTCGAGTAACTCTCCAAACAAACAATGCAGAAATCCTCTTCTTTGTCAGAGTCAGTGTCATTGTCTAGATTTTTTGTCTTTTTGTTTTTCTTCGCTCTTGTTTTGGTTTTATTTT
Source organism: Pangasius macronema (assembly GCA_037577455.1). Classification (NCBI taxonomy): domain Eukaryota; kingdom Metazoa; phylum Chordata; class Actinopteri; order Siluriformes; family Pangasiidae; genus Pangasius; species Pangasius macronema. The sequence goes on along the minus strand of CM074945.1, from coordinate 7,246,582 downwards.
CATTTAACTTTCTCCTAGCTTTCTGTTGCTTCTTTTCCAATTCCAGTGCCTCTTTCTCTGGGGTGTCTGTAAGAATTCCAGTCTTCCACTTTCTCTTCCCTTTTGAGATTTTTCTTGGTCCTGCTTTAGGGTGAGGTCGTAGGGTCTCAGGTGAGAAATCTATACAGGAAGGTGTCACTTGTGCAGTTACAGCAGGTGTGGGCAGTACAGGTGGCAGTGGTTGAGCTACAGCATGTGGAGACAGGAGAGCCGCTGATGGCATAGGTGGCACTGGTGGATCTGCAAGAGATGCAGGCAGGGCACATGGAACTGGTGGATCTGCAGTAGATGGAGGAGGACAGTCTGTCACCAAAGTCACAAGTGGAGCAAAGTCAATGTCTTGGAAGACCGATTAAATGGCCAAATGCCAGTGCACCTAAAACCTGACTGCACATTTGCTGGTGTTGCTGCCAAAGGGAGGGCCAACCTAACAATGCCAGGAATGTCATAAACTGACATTGTCAGGCCTGGGTGGCTCTGCATCTATGAGTCACAGAAGCTCGTTTTAGAGGACTGTAAACAGTACGATCCAGTGGCTGTAGTTTGTGAGAGCAATGAGGTGGAAAGGAAAGCAAGACAATTCTATTGTCTCTGCAGAAATATATTCCAGAGACAGATGGGATGAGTGGTTGTCCAGTATAAGCAGGATTTTAGTATCCACTGATGCAACAGCATGATGGGACGTGGCAACATGTTGCAACTGTCCCTATTCTGACAGCCATGATAAAACTTGCCACGCTAGCTAGACACAATAGCTTTGACACTTGATAGCTATGCCTATTAGAAGCTGAGAAAACACTGATTTAAATTATATGAATGAATAATGCTTCACAAAAACGGTTTAGACAGTATGAGAAAAAATTTGAGCATAAAAAAAATACTTTTTTACTTTGAAATTAGCTTTTTCCAGAAGGAATGGTCACATATGGCTGATTTCTTCCAGATGGGGGGAGGGGCTAACTGAGCATGTGCAGTATGAGCATCATCACACCAGCTCATTCCTGTTTGAAGGAATAAACCAAGTTGCAGCTGCCCTATGTTGCAACCGTCCCCGCTCTCCTCTACACGAAACCTTACGTAGGGCTCTTGTATGTCCAATAGACAGCCGTTAGGAATTCAGCCAATGAGAGAGTGGAGTGTGCAAGGGGAGCTCAGGTGGGCGCGAGGTTTGCGCGTGAGTTTATGTGCGTCTCGCGGAAGGTAGTTGTTTGTTATTCCCGCCACAGTCGTGTGCGTCTCCTCCGTATCATGTCTCCCCGAGTTGGGCACGCGACTGCGCTCGAATGGGTGAAAGAGGGACGGGACGGTGGTGACTGAAGACTGGAGGGAGGCATTGCCGTTTCGTTCTTGTGTGTTTATTTGTTTGTTTTCGGGAGGCGCCGTTATGGAAATGAGCGTGTGCAACTCGTTTCCTGACGGCAAAGCGGACGGGCTCGGAAGCCGCAACGGCGATACGACGGACACCACGGTGTCGCTCTCGCACCCAGGCAAGCGGATGAGCCCGATCGAGGGCGGCAGTTTGTACCGCCTCAGAAACAGAAGTTCCTACTCGAGGACAAGCGGCGCCTTTGCGCGTGCGCGCTCGGAGCCGCTCTCCTCGGCATCCTGCTCATGATTCTGCACGCCGAACTCTGTCCCGCCGTTTACCTGCCGGTGAGTGACCAATATTTCACAGTACAGAAAGCACTCAGTCTGGCAATTTATTACGCAGATAATAAAATATATTTACAGAGAAACACATCTCATTGACATACAAACCCGCGCAACCTATTTGTTTCCATGGGGACGATGCAATATTTAACGTCTCAGTATAACACAAGCTTTTTTTTATCATTTTTATTACATTTTTAAAAATATTTTTATTGACAAGAATAAAATGTACTTGTAATATATATTTCAGGACACATTCCTGCTCCTGTATTCCTGCAGGACATCACTAATGTAATAATTTCAGTTACTTATGTAATAATGTGTAATAATTAGGCTGAAGTGTGATTGGATTTTTATTGGAGGGAGAAACTATATGGGAAAGGCATTTTCAGCAATGTAAAACTCCAGATAGATTTTCCTTGCACCTGATTCAGGATGGGACTGATACGGATCAGACTTAACTACAGAGAAACCACAAAGATGACTAATGACAGTGAAAGGATTGAGTATTAGAGTATGTGGTTCAAATATTTAAAAATTAAGCTGCTATTAAAGGCAAAGACAAATCTCTATTTGACCTGATGAGAAATTATTTTCTCTGACAGGTTTAGGTCCAATATGTTGTTCATCTTTAGATATCCTCAGCCTGAAAGTTTGTTTCAATCATTTGTAATTATGTAAGCTTATATCCAAAGCAGAATGAAGAGGCTTGGAGCAGTTAAAGCAGCCATTACTCAGGAGCACTACAAAATTTAACCATGAAGCTCTCAGTTAAACTATGAGTTTCATTTACATTGGATATAAAAAGTTTACACACCCCTGTTAAATGGCAGGTTTTTGTGATGTAAAAAAATGAAACCAAGATAAATCATCTCAGAACTTTTTCCACTCTCAATGTGAAATTACAATGTATAAAAATTAAGTGAAAAACAATCAGAAACATTTTTTGGGAAAAATAGGAAACATAAAAATGTTAAAATAACATGGTTGCATAAGTGTGCACACCCCTAAACTAATACTTTGTTGAAGCAACTTTTGATGTTATTATACCACTCAGTCTTTTTCCCACTCTTTCCTGCAAAAGCATTCAAGATCCATGAAATTGTAAGGGCATCTCTTGTGCACAGCCCACTTCAGGTCACCCCACAGATTTTTAGTTGGATTCAGGTCTGGGCTCTGGATAGGTCATTCAGAAACATTGATCTTGTGGTTAAGCCACTCCTTTGTTGATTTGGATGTATGTTTGAGTCATCATCATGCTGAAAAGTGAAATTCCTTTTTATCTTCAGCTTACGAGCAGATGCCTGAAGGTTTTGCACTAAAATCAACTTGTACTTGTAGCTATTCATGATTCCCCAGTTCAAAAGCCCCAGTTCTGGTTGAAGAAAAGCAGCCCTAAAGCATGATGCTGCCACCACCATGCTTCACCATGGGTATGGTATTCTTTCGGTGATGTGCTTTTTTTGCAAAACATACCTTTTGGAATTAGACTCATCAGACCGTAACACATTTTGCCACATGGTTTGGGGTGATCTATTTGGGCTTGGATTTTTTTCGTGAGAAATTGCTTCTGTCTAACCACCCGACCCCATACCCATACATGTGAAGAATACAAGAGATTGTTGTCACATGCAGAGAGTAATCAGCAATTGTCAGATATTCCTGCATCTCCGTTAATGTTGCTGTAGGTCTCTTGGTAGCCTCCCTGGTAATTTTTTGTCTTGTCCTTTTGTAAATTTTGGACAGACATCCTGTTCTTGGTAATGTCGCTGTGGTGTTCCATTTTCTCCACTTGTTGATGATGGCCTTCATGGTGTCGCATGGTACATTTAATGTTTTGGAAATATTTTGATACCCCTCTCCTGATCAATTCCTTTCGACAATGAGACACCATACATGCTTTGTAAGCTCTTTGCAGACCATGGCTTCAGGAGTCAGATGAAACCAAAGAGATGTCAAGGAAATCCTACAGAAACATCTGATCTTTATTTGGGGTTAATCAGAATAATTTAATTGATGACAGCTGTATGATAATTACTTTTGAACATGAGATTGAATGTAATTGGTTCATTCTGAACACAGCCACATCCCCAATTATAAAACAGTATGCACACTTATGCAACCAGGTTACTGAGTTTTCATATTTCCCCATAAAATATTTCTGATTGTTTTTCACTTGATTTTTATATGTTGTAAATTCACAGTGAGGGTGGAAAAAGTTCTGTTTTATTTGGTTTCGTTTGTTACACAACAAAAACCTGCCATTTTAACATTTTAACAGGTGTGTAGACTTTTTATATCCATTGTATGAGTTATGGAAAGTTTTTGTCCTGAAAGAGACCGGGAATATCTAAGCCTTTATCAAGTCATGATTATGACTTTGTCATTGAAATGAGTGATCTTATCTTATCAGGCCAATAACCAGTCACTTAAAATCTCAGGATTTGGCTTTCCACAGCCTTGCTGGGCAACAGGAAAAGAGTGTTACCCAAAGTGTGTGCAGTCTATAAACTTCCTATCTGTAATGAGTGGGTGATTTTCAAAGTTGTTGTAGCCCAAGAATCATAAGATGTCAGAGCAAGTATCACTTAAAACCAGTGTCGTGTTTTACTCTGCTGTAGGCTATTGTGTTAGGCGTTATTTTTAGGTGCCAACCTGCTACTTAAGTAGTCTTCCACTAGAGGTTGCCCTTTACGCAAATCTTAATTTGCCAACTTGAATTTTTTTTTTTTTTTTTAATCCTTCACCAAACGCACCTGGTACAATCACCTGCTTTACGGCTTTATAATGAGGACACATTCGGCTATACATTTTATTAATATATTATTACATAATATAAGCAATGCAAAGACATTGTTATTTTTATATTAATGCCCATCGTGTATTTATTTATTTATTTGTTCATTTTTTAGATCAATGTCGATCTGCCCTGCCTCACTCCCAGTCTTCCTGGATATAGGCTCCGGATGTACCACGATCGTTGACCAGGAAAAAGCGGTTACTGAAGATGAATAAATTAATTAATATAGTTATTACGCATTTTCTGTGGTTTGTAGAGAGCCCCTTTAAAAGTAGATAGCGGTATTCTTAGACCTGATGCGAATCCCAAATGGTTCCTTAGTCCCTAGATAGGATATTAAAAAATAGGTTTCTATACCTTATATTGATTGACGTTGTTCATTTAATTTGTCAGTTTTGGCCAGTTTTTAAAGCAGCCTCGCAGACAGGCTAATACATGAAACCTTACGTAGGGCTCTTGTATGTCCAATAGACAGCCGTTAGGAATTCAGCCAATGAGAGAGTGGAGTGTGCAAGGGGAGCTCAGGTGGGCGCGAGGTTTGCGCGTGAGTTTATGTGCGTCTCGCGGAAGGTAGTTGTTTGTTATTCCCGCCACAGTCGTGTGCGTCTCCTCCGTATCATGTCTCCCCGAGTTGGGCACGCGACTGCGCTCGAATGGGTGAAAGAGGGACGGGACGGTGGTGACTGAAGACTGGAGGGAGGCATTGCCGTTTCGTTCTTGTGTGTTTATTTGCTTGCTTTCGGGAGGCGCCGTTATGGAAATGAGCGTGCGCAACTCGCTTCCTGACGGCAAAGCGGACGGGCTTGGAAGCCGCAACGGCGATACGACGGACATCACGGTGTCGCTCTCGCACCCAGGCAAGCGGATGAGCCCGATCGAGGGCGGCAGTTTGTACCGCCTCAGAGACAGAAAGTTTCTGCTCGAGGACAAGCGGCGCCTTTGCGCGTGCGCGCTCGGAGCCGCTCTCCTCGGCATCCTGCTCATGATTCTGCACGCCGAACTCTGTCCCGCCGTTTACCTGCCGGTGAGTGACCAACATTTCACAGTGCAGAAAGCACTCAGTCTGGCAATTTATTACGCAGATAATAAAATATATTTACAAAGAAAAACGTCTCATTGACACACAAACCCGCAAACCTATCAGTTTCCATGGGGACGATGCAATATTTAACGTCTCAGTATAACAAGCTTTTTTTTAATCATTGTTATTACATTTTTAAAAAAATATTTTTATTGACAGGAATAAAATGTACTTGTAATAGATATTTCAGGACACATTCCTGCTCCTTTATTCCTGCAGGACATCACTAATGTAATAATTCAATTTACTTAATGTGTCATAATTAAGTGTGATTATATTTTTGTTGGAGGAAGGAACTATAGGGGAAATGCATTTTCAGCATTGTAAAACTCCAGATAGATTTTCCTTGCACATGATTCAGGATGGGACTGTTGAGGATCAGACCTAACTATAGAGAAACCACAAAGATGAGTGATGTCAGTGAAAAGACTGAAAATATCAGGACAGAGTTCTAATATTAAAACATGAGCTGTTATAAAAGGCAAAGCCAAAACCCTTCTTGCTGTGGCAGCTCGTCAATACTGGCAGGTAGGGAAGAGCCCCACCATTTATATCAGCCGTTCAGCAAATACTAATCTTCATAAAGTTCTCACTCACAACTCCATACCTTTTAAATTGTGCTAAAATGCCAGTGATTTTAATAAGTGTTGCTGTTTGACAGATATAAGTCGATGTTCCATTGATTTCCTCACCTTTCAAGATGTTTTGCAATTGCGGGACAGAAAACTCACTGTTCCACTTAGCTTAGAGTTATTACTGTGTTGTTATTGCACCTAGTGGTCAAGAATGGGACTTGCAATAAGCACTAATAGAGTGCCTCATGATCGCTCTGTGAACAGTTTACTGGGGAAAGAGTATGCAACACAAAAGTTAATGGCAGGGTTGCCAGATTGGGATAGTTTTAAAAAATCTTCCATGGCTGTCAAGATCTTATTTTGTAGCAAATCATCGACATTAAGTCTAATGAATTTTCACAAAAAAAGGCAGAGTGTAAGTGCAGTCACTGTGTGTATGATGTACAGAACCATTTATGAAATAAGATATATTGCAAAGTTTGGGAGAGGTAAAGGGGAATTATGGAGTGGATGAAGTCCATACATCAAAAATACATGCAAAATACTTGTTTGCCCAATCAAATGCTTCTCCCTTTTCCAGTTACCAAAGTTTCTGGGTGAACTTCATGTCCTTTCTGTGGTTTTTGAGATGTCGTTGGGCTGGAAATTTTGCTGAAATGAGTAAACTCTGGTTCTTGATATTACCTCAAACACAGGAACATAGGAACATCTAAAACTGCTCAAAACAAACCGCTAGACTGGTTGACTGTATGTAATCAATTTTCAACTGCCTAATATGGGGTTACTCTAAAAATTCACTAGATAGTAGTCTGTTGCAAAAGTTAAGCGTGATAGCCTTTCACTTAATTTTCACTTAATCTCCACACTGAAATCTATGGGCATGAACTACTGCTGCCTTGTTGACCTAAAGAGAAAATAGTTTCTCTGATAGGTTTAGGTGCTGTCAGTTTTTCTGACAGTTTTGGGTCCATTGTTTATCTCTAGACACTCTCAGCCTGAAAGGTTGTTTTATTAAATCTTATATCCAAAGCAGAATCAAGAGGCTTTCAACAGTCTTGTACACATAGACTAATCTGATGGTTACAGTGGCAATCCACCAAGCAGGGACTAACTCAGGAAACCAGATATCCTGAGTGCTACCGAACATGCAGCTTGTAAACTTTGTCCTTGAGTGTGCTTGGCCAGGAGTCAATAAAGGGTCACAGACTAATGTTTGCATCCTCTCTGGTTTAACAAAAATGGAAACAAACTCTACATTTTAATCTCTGTAATAATTATTATGGTCTGAGTTTAAAAAAAATCCAAACTGTAGAAATATTGTTATTATGAATTGGCTAACATTTTTAAGAAATATAACCACAAAAGCAAACAACAAAAACTTGTGTAAAAAAACAAACAAACAAAAGGTTGATAGTAATCTTGTGATTAAATAACAAAATAAATTTTAAACTCTGTTTCTGCTGCTTAAGTTGTAAAATATAACTATATGACATAAACTGCAAAACTTACAGAAAATGGGTTTTTCACAAATATCTCCAGCAAGAGTGGACGTGTCGTGCTGTTATTTTAAATGGACAAGGAGAAGTGGCATACTTGGTAATGCATGCAAAGAAGTCACAGTTGCATGTGTGCATTTAGAGAAAACACATCCACATCCACTTTCATCCAAAGTGACACTGAGCACAATACAGGCTTAGAGCTATTAAAGGGTATAAAAGAGATACAAGTGCTGCAAGCCCTCCTGACACAGTTACACCAACTAATGAACTAGATAGACACAACTTCATCTACACTTACACACACTTTCAAAGGATGTTGCTTCTGCACTGGCATATAAGTCCTTTCAGAAAAACTGAGTTATTACTTTGTTATAGAAGAATGTGAGAGAATCTGTAGCTCTATGATTGCAGTTGTTACTGTTTTATAAGTTTTTAAATTGTACCTTAACATTTATTTCAGTGTATGCCTCTTCTCATGAAATCATGGTTTACATGATCTTGACGAGCGGGTTTTAATATTGCTCTCACGTTTCAAATGTTTTCATATGCTCAACAGACATATTTTCCTAAGATCTCTATGATCAACAGCTAATCAGCGTTTTCATGAGCTCGCCTATATTTTCCAGTAATTATACTTTTGTGGAAGAATGAACAAATTATTTCAAAACATCTTGAATCTTGAGCAATCTTGAGTATCCATTTAGATGCTAAACTCATCCTTGGGCTGTGATGGCACACTTAAGTAGAATTTTCTCCTGGAAACAGGTTTATGCAGGAAATGTGCAAAGAGTCATCAAAGTTTTTCCACATTCAGCCTCCTTTTTTATGACAGACCGCCCACGATCATATCACATCTTTTCCACATCATTTAATACAGAATTAGTGCTTGTTTGAATAATGGATTTGAGGGTTGACCTTCAGATGCTGATTTTCAGGTGTTGTCCTCTCCACCACATACCATGCTAATTGGAGCGGCTGAAGCAGCCCTTGTTCTCCTGGAAACCCATTTATGCGGGAAAACTGACTATTTATGGTTGTTTTTCCACATTTCACCTCCCCCTTTTGCACTCCTTTAAACGCCTGTGGTCATATTGCATCTTTCCACATCATTTACTGTATAATTGGCACCTGGTTGAATAATGAGATTTGTGGAATGACCTTCAGTAAGTCAACAGGTCCAGCACAGAATTTCAGGTCTGATTTTTACTATGATGATCAAAGAGGCAGAAAAACATCTCAATCTTGATGCCTGTCTGGCACACACTAAAAATTAATGTATGTTTAGTATTCCAACTAGGACATCAGCATCAAAAATAGAGTGCTCAGAATCTGTTCTAACTTACACAACTTTTATGCCAGACGTTCCACATAAACTGATTAAAAAATGTGTGTAATTGTTGCTATGATATTTTGTGAGGAGACATTTACTTAGCATTTTTGAAAGGAGTCTTCAGTGTCAGCACTATTCCTTTAAGTTTTTATATAAGGAGAGGTACAGGACATTGGCCTTTGCAGATTCTGGGTAATATTACAAGAAAAAAAGAGGTCGGAGAGTGAATGACTATTTATGGTTGTTATATAATGTATGATGACTAAAATGTATGTTCTTTAATTAATAAAAATTAAATTGTGGGCAAATTGCTGTGGAATATAAGAAGAATAAAACACTTCAGGGCATGCTACTATAGGGAAATAATCAGCATGCTGGATCATGATTTATTACTTACTTATCAAGTGTTTATACAATATAGTTTCAGTGTATATAGATGCAATGCACTGCTGACATTATTAACAATACTGTAACACTGAGAAATGTCTAAAATTAGCAATTCGTATGTGTAATAAAATAAAGTGGGAAGTTAGCTACATTATCTACAACATATTTAGAAGTCACATTTTCAGTGTGCCCCAGCCATTTAATTTAAATGTCTTTGTCTATGAAACACCAGCATCTGTCTATCTATCTGTCTGTGTAACAAATACATAGAAACAAAAGTTCTAATAAATGTCAAAACAGGCTAATAAATTGTATATGTTTAAAATATAAGTGTATATTAACAGGTTTGGTGCATAGTGATAATATGGCAATAGTCTAGTAGCAGTTCTGGTAAGTTCTGGTACTAAACATCATGGGATGTAGGCAGATCATCTGTATCATTGTGCTGATTTAATTTTGTAATTATTGCAGAACTAGATTTCCCTCTCAGTTGTGTGTAACTGGCATTTATGTGGAACAGCATGAGCATCATCCATGCAAATATTTAGTGAAAATACGAAAATATGAGCCCAACCATTTTGTATGTGAAACTTGATCTCTGAATTCTAGCTATTCTTACACTATTCTAATTCATTAAGAGGGAATATACACTCAAAGCCTTCCTGTCTCCAAAGCTTCAACTGGTCTGGACATTCTCCTCTGACCTCTGTCATCAACAAGACATTTTTGCCTGCAGAATTGCCACTCAATTGTGTTTTTAGTTTTCACTCCATTCAGTGTAAACTCTATAGACTGTTGTGAGTGAAAATCCCTGGAGGTCAGAAGTTTCTGAAATACCATCTGGCACCAACAAACAGTTGCCTTTAGGTATAGTCAGTGCTGTATGATGCAAATATGGCTAAATATGGGGTGCATTGCACTCTAATAAAACCAAACACAAACGTAGTTGGTGAAATTATGGGAAAGCAATACAGACTGCTAGTGCATCAGCAAACACCTCCTCCTTGAAGATTTTCCTAATTGTTCTGTACTCTGTCCGGGATCTGTTGTCCAGCTCTTTCAGTTGTTAAATGAATCCATTAAAACTTCCATTTACATCACCGCCTGAGTGCTAGTAAGTCATAATGAGAGCCTACACATTTTCTCACAGTAACACACAGTCATACTGTAATAGTGAAAGAATGGAAAACTGTTTTGCGATGATGAGTAAATGAAGTTTTATTTACTACAGCATGGTACATCCTGGATTAAAGCATTAGTCATTTTCAGCTCATTGTACCTGCAAATGAAAGATAAAGAAACTGCCCCCAAATTATTTGGTTTACTGTAACATTTACCAAAATTTACCACAAAAATTCTTTGTTGATCCAAATTAATTCAGAAAGAAATTACTGCTAAAGGTATATTTTTATTGCTGTAAAGATTATAAATGAAATAACTATTGTAAGTATATAAAAATATAACTTGCTTTCCAAGTGGAAAAGACCTTTTTAATTTTCATATTAAGCTTCTGCAAAATAGATATTTAACATTCCACCTTTTTCAACCCAATCTAATGGAGTTTTGATATGAAATATGAGAAATGTGAGATGTATTGTTATGTTTTATATAAATGAAGTGGTACAATGGGCCATGACCCTGCTCCTAAACCTAACCTTTTAAAATTTGTAACGTTTTTCAGTATAAGTTACAATTCTTATTATATAATGGGAAATTATAGGCATTAAAATTAGGTACTGTATAGGTACAGTACATTTCTATGCTTTGCATAAAAACATGTATTGGGAACACAAGTCAAGTGGTGTAAGTCCTCGTCCTTTTTGTTTGAGTGATACTGATAGTGAATAAGATTATAAAGCTGCATTATCAAAGCACACATGTAAAACATATATCATGGGCTTTAGCCAAAAGAAAAAGGGAATGCTGGGAAAATTGAGACAAATTTCACAACTAATGGCTAATTTCAGCTTGTTCTTGTTGTAGTATGTTAGCAATGCTTTTTAATGGTAAATTAAGTCCAGTACCACAGGTTTAGCACATTATAACAATGTCCAATGTCACCCACTTATTCAGGTCTTCCATCTCTTCACAATTTATGATGCTTTTTTTGAATGCAGAACCCAGGCAAGTTTTCCAGGAATTTTCCTTCCACTGGTCAGCTATGGCTGCTCTAATGGGTGCAAATGAGTTTGGAACTAATAATCCATCATATAAGTTAATGACAAACCAACCCAGGAAAGAACATGCAAAAAAGTTAACAGGGTGATACCATGACAGCATGACATCAGTAAATGTAATTGTGCATTACACATTAATGGGTGCTTAAACCTCATTTAGTTTAAATTTTCTTCACTGCTCTGCAGGCATTAAGTTCTAACAGAAATGTACTGCATAACAAAACCATAATTTAGCAAACCTTTTACATTCTGTCAATACACATTCATCAGGTTTTTATATTTTGAAATGCTGCCAAGGCATAGCCTGCTGTTTACTGCATTAATTGGTTATCAATTAGCTTATTCTAAGTCCACAAGACTTCGGGGTCAACTGCACTTGGCTACAGCATTCCTCCTACTAGGTCTAGTACAATTTATCTCCATAAATACACCAGTTCTCAAATTTTATGGTAATCTATGATCTAAAGTTAATGAGTAATTCTAAATGCTGTTTACTAAAAAAGCACCAGTAGTAGTTCATATCTGTATGCCTGTATCTTTAACTGAAGTGTTAGGATTAGTGCACTGTATTTTTACACATTTTTATTAACAGCCACTTCAACATGAAAAAAAGAAATCTTGCAAAAATCCTGTTATTGTGCAGCAGAACTTTTATTTATTTTTGCATTGTGCATCCTTTGCTGCATCCAGTGCTGTTTGGAGGAAGTGCTCAGGTAATTCACTGTGGTGACACTGGTGTCGTTTGTCAACACAGAGCTGGCATTCTCTAGCAAAGCTTAAACATTGGCACTTTTGACAGAAGGTGGTCCTAGCCGCAGAATCCACTGGCTTTTTGACTAGGAGGAAGGGATAGAGTGTGAAAATGGAGCTTCTGATTTAAAAAAAAAAAAAAGTGCTGACAACAAGATGCTCACTCCAGGAAAGCATATACCTGGTTCTTGGTGGTTGGCTTGGTCTTTTTATTCTCTTATTCTCTTATAAGCTTATTCTCTTTCTCCTCCTTTCAGGAAGCCAAAGCTACTGAGTGAACAAGCTGTCAATTCCTCAAGTAACAAACTCTTCATAAGCTGTCAGCCAGGCGATTGGAAGGGATTGTTTGCTCTCTAGTTGTTGCTGATTGCACCCAGTCCTAGTTCAGGTGCATGTGCTGTTTTTGTAGTTTTGTGGAGCTGTAGATTTATGTGCTGTGGTTGTAGTAATTTGTGGAGCTGTCCAGAATGCCTCTTGTGTCACTGGCCATAGTTCCATACCTGGAAACAGGTGTGGCCATATCCCACATAAGACTAAGTGTTCCAGTGTACACAACAATAGAAAATTAGAACAAAATATGGAAAGTGACAGTGAGGGCAGGGACAAAATACTGGTATAATGTCATTTTGTGGTAAGGAAATAAATAATAGTCATACAATTTATGTTATGCTATAAGGGTATAAATGATGCAAAAAAAAAAGTTGAAGTCCAGGTGATTATACTACCAAATTTTAAAAAAATATTTCTGTTAAATTTTTTTAAAAGACAAGGACATACGATATAAAACAAACCTTTCCTTTGTTTTGAGGTATTATTGAACAAAAGAAGCAAACATTTTAACAAGTGTTTTTAAAATAAACAAATAATTTGATGCATGGACTGCTGAATATCATTTGATGTCTTATTCGAAAAACTGAATTCATAAGCAGATAATGCCTCAAAGACTCCCATCATGTCTTTGTTTTAAATGTATGTTTCCATCTTCCTCCTCTGTGCTTTTTCTTAGGGCTCCATCTATGCCCTCTGCATAAACTGCCTCATCAGCTTCTCCACTGGCTGTCTGCTCATCCTTATCATTGCCTTCCATTACAAAGACATCCGGGTGAGTGCTTCCATTTAACCTAACACTCCTGTGAGAAAAATATAGTATATACATTTTAGCCATATAATACATTAAGATCTTTTCTCTTTGCCATAGTCCTGTTAGCCTAATCATCTCCAAACCTGCAAAAACAGAAGAGAAATTTCGCAATGAGATTTGAAGTTTTTCATCACCAGTAAGATTTCTATTCATTAGATAGTGGTGTGACTTATCAAATGTACCTTCATACCAACATCAAGGTTTATGTGGCATGTTCTGTTGAAAGAAGAATATTAACAATAAACAATATTTAAGTGGCTGTATATTGCCATTTTATATCTGCTCTGGCATTTTAAGTTTGTTGCTCATGAAAATCAGTGGACATGAATTAATGCTAGCTGCTGATATATCACATTGGGGCCTTGATGACCTGGCTGTTTTATTTTTGTCAGTGGTGTAATCATAGTCAGTGTACACAGCAGTTCAGTGGTAAATGGTATCATAATATAATACTTCAGTCTCACAAAGTTAGCTGTTGACTCTTTTAGTTAGTTGTTTTTGAGTCACAGTAGTCCTGGGAGAAACCATGTACTTGTTCAGCATTTATTTTTCACATTTGTTTTGGCAATAGGGTTTAAATTAGAAACCATGCTGTGAAAATATTTAATGTTGTTTAAGGGTAAAAGGTAGAAGATACTCCTTAGATCACAAGTTGAGCCTGGTTTCACAGTGCAGCAAAATGAGCCACATGTAAATGAATGTGGACTGACTGCAATATCTGTATGCATAGAAATAACCAAACCAATAACTTTGTTTTATTTATTTAACTTCAAATTAATTGGCAATTAATTAATTTAAATAAACTGAGTATAGAGTAAAGAAACCACTTCAGAATACGTCTTTAACCTTAAGCCTTTTACTTGAAACCATTTTTGGATCCTACATAGTCCACGATGTAATTCAGGTGCTATGGCTAAAGTGTTCACAGAAGTATGATGGTTAAAAAAAAAAAAAAGCTGGGCCCTCTGTAATTAAATAAAAAGGAGACAATGGATGAATGCCAACTGATTAGTGTGAAGACTGTTATACCATGACTGGGTGTAGTTCAGGAAAGTCTATATCATGGGAAAGTGATCTGCGAGTGCAGCCCAAAGATAGAGCAAATAAGTACAGCATTGCTGCCTTATCTAGTAATGCCATTAGTTTTTGCATATGTGAAAAAGTTCACAGACCACTACAAGCCAACCTACTGTTATGCAGAATTGACATTTATCATCTTCTCTATACCTATTAGGCATAGCTCAGTACACCTTTATTTCTATACAAGAGGTCAAATTGTAAGAGAAAGTAAGTAAAAAATTATAATAATAATCATACAGAGATTCCTGCTTAAATATTTAATCACGTCACTTCTGATCAAGCATGCCAAGACATAAGCTTTTCCCTGATGGCATCTACTCCCCGTCTGATATTTTGCTCCCATGCGACTCATGTAACATTTGAGGAGAGGCCAAGATTTTAGGAATGTGTCCTATAAATTTTGTCTTTGCTAGTTGAATCCTTGTAGACCCGCATGCAGTACAAGCAGTGAATTCCTAATACAGTTGTGGTGTTGGTGCTGGTATACCACAGGAATGTACATTTTTCATTGAGAAATTGAGCTAAGGTCACAAAACACAGGCACCAGCAATTTTAGTATGCTTACATATTAAAATAACTGATAAACCTGATGAATAACTCGGTTTTCTCATCTGGGTATGGATATAATGTAGTTGTTGTGAAGGCAAGCTTTACATAAAACAGTTAAAATGTGCAATGCATATTATCACAATATGAGTTCACAAACTGTAGCCACAGTTCACATCTGTGCACTATAAAAAAAAAATCCTTAAATTCCCCTAGTGAATCCTTATAATGAGAAAAAAGACCTTTTCATGCATGAAGGAGTCAATTTCCAAGTGATGCAAACTTATGTTCCAGTTTGCGCTATGCTGTAACTAGCCTGTGGGGGTGTGATTATCAGATGATTATGTATCAACTGAAATAAATTGAGTCAACAATCCTAAATCGATTATTAACAATTATAATTCTAAATTGGTTTTTATCAAAAAAAAGGACAGACAACTGGTATGTAAAAAAATCATATTTTTAAATCTGGTGTGCAGTTAGGTTAGCAAGGCCATTTGACCCATAACTTTGATACTTTTATACTAAAAATTCCTCCTCTACGTCTTCATTATTCATGAATTAACTGTAGGCCTACCCCAGATTCTGAAAAAGTTGGTCATATCGATCAGAGGCTACTAAATCATAAATTGTATCGTAGCAGTGGTATTGTTAGCCTAATGGTGTTAATATTGAATCGTTGCCTTAAGAATCAAAACTGTATCATATTGTGTGGAAGTCTGAGGTGTACACCCCTATTAGACTTATTATACCATTTAGCAAAGTTTTAAAGTTTTGTATAATTATATTTTGGGAGATTTCTATATTAATAACTGGTGTCTGTGAAGTGTAGAAGCAGAGAAATGTGCTCTACAGCAATTTATAAAAAATATACAATCTTATTGTTATTAATCTTAATCTTATTATTTTCCATAGAGTTTCTTTCTCTGCCTCTCTAATTTAAAGTATGTTTTCCCTGAGACCACTAATCACTTTTTTCCCTGAGATCACTAATCACATATTTGTTAGTTGACTTGGAGTAAGTATGGCTGGTGATTGATGCAGAATGCAGAAAATATTCCATGGTGTGGGCAACAAGTAGTTCCAGAACAGTGAGTACTACACATGATCAGCAGTGGCTATAAGTAACTGTGAGGCTCTGGAGTCAGTGATACAATAGTTTACACTGGTAAATTAGCCAGGTGATAGTCTGCTCACAAAAGCAGAAGCCTTTTTCATGTCAGTACAAGCAGATGTCTTCTCTGACACTCTGTTGCTTCTGAAACCTCAGCAGGAATATGCTGGTTCATTATTTAATATATTGAAACCACAAGCTAAATCAGTTGCTTGCAGTTGTCCTGTACTGTGTACTCAGTGCTGTCCTGAGAAAAGTAAGTTTTGCCACTGTGCAGCAGGAATGACACTTTTATGAAGACTGTTTTCACTCATCATTTTGAGTTACTTTTAGCCATGTTAGCTCACTAGAAAGCTGTTGGTGCATCCAAAATGCCATAATAGCATATTAAATTTGGACCCTGCTAACCCCTGTCTCCATCCTGGGAGAGGAAGTGGAGATGGTGGAGACATACAGATGGGTGACTGGACTGGACACATAACAGCGAGGCAGTCTACAGGAAGGGACAGACCAGACTCTACTTCTTGAAAAAGCTCATGTCTTTTAATGTATGCAGCACAATGCTACTTGTTTTATCAGTCAGACTTGTCCAGTGCCATTTTTTTATGCAGTGGTCTGCTGGGGCATGGCATTAGGGCAGGAGATGCCAGCAGACTGAACAAACTGATCAGGAGAGCCAGACAGGTCACTGAGACCGACCTAGATTCCTGGAACTGATTGTTCAATAAAATATGCTGGGTAAGCTGCTGCTTATCCTGAACAATGCTTCTCACCCCTTCTATGACTGTCTAACCAGTCAGTGGAGCACCAGCTCCAGCTTCAGACTGATCAGCCACACAGCAGCAAAGAGGACAGGAGGTCCTGATTCACCAGTTGTAGTCTATGATTGTAAGCACACAGACATGGCTCCAGACAATTTGCACAAGCACAATACACTACACTACACTTATCTTTACTCTTCTGTTTTTATTATATTAATTAACTCAATGTCACTTTATTATCTGGACACATTATTTCACTTAACAGTTTATGCATCTACCTTACTTACTGACTTACAGATAAGTGTGTCTTATTAGTATTTGGTGTCTGTAATGTTATGTGTTATGTCTGTAATTGTCTGCTGCTGTGAAACAGTTTCCCTCAGGGATCAATATCTATCTTTATGTCTATCTAAAGGTCTAAATGTGAAAATGTCTCCAAATAGTGAAGAACGATATTATGTGCTTGGAAGCCTGTGTCTTGCTTGCTCTGTATGTTGAACAAGTTTTATTTTATGTGGTTCCTTAACCAAAGATGACTAAGAAATAAGTTGTAATCTATTATTTAATATTTAGTAAAGCTATTCTATTATAATCTATTCTATTATAATTGTCAGAAAATCTTTCTTGATTTAACATGGTTTTATATGCAAATGATCATAATGATTCAATGAATATACAAATTAGTCTGTGATATCATCTTGTGACTTTCAGTGACTTTTTGAGCATGAATTAGCTACTTTCCCCTGAAAACAGTTAACAATACTGAGGTTGATTGCCAGCATGGGTAGACAGTGTTCAACTCTCCCTGTGACATAGATAAAGTCTATGATTTGAAATGACATATGAAATAGTTGTTTTTATTAAACATATGTTTATTATTTTATTATACTGGTAAATTTCATAGAGTTAGCATTGTTTGCTAGGTCTGTTTTTGCTAGCTGACTGAAAAGTACTTAGTTAGTTGATATTTCTTTAAATATTTTTAGTTAGTGATATTTGTGTTTGGCAGTCATTGAATACTTTCTTCTGCTAAGTGTCCAATGTAGATACACTGTCCGATGCAGTGTCCAATAATACAATCAGACAGACAAAGAAGGATTCCATCTTATTTTATGTTACATAGAATCCATAACCTGCTTTAATTTATTTAGATAGGTTTAGTTTTGTTTCTGTAACCAAATACTGTAGTATGTTTATATGTATTCATTCATTCATTCATTCATTCATTCATTAATCTTCAGTAACCACTTTATTCTGGTCAGGGTGGTGGTGGAGCTCAGAAACTCTAAGTGTGAGGTGGCAATGAATGGACAGCAGTCCATCAAAGGGCATCATACACACATTTACATGCTCATTCACACCTAGTAGTTTTTGGAGGGTGGAAAGACACTGGAGAACCTGGTGGAAACCCATGTGGCCACAGGGAGAACATCCAAAACTCCACACATAGTAACCCAGGCTCAAAATATTAGCTACATCTAGCAATCAAAAAAACTGGAAACAGTGTATAAAAAGTTATTTGGGGAACTGGACAAATATAAAAATCCATATTTAACCATCCTGGTAGCATTATTAAAGTATATATTAGCATATCACAGGGGGAAATACTAAGGCTAATGTTATTATCTGGATGTGTAGAAATTGGTATTATATATGCAGCTAAGAGAAGGCAAGGTTTAGCTAGACAATCAGAAGGTTTTTAAAGTTTTTTAAAATTCTTAATAAATAACTTTATTTGCCTGATTCTGTTCTTTAATGAGAATATTATCATTTGCTCACTGATACACTTGATGCTTTTTTTTTTCTCCTCACAAGCTCTTCATCATAGACCACAACCAGGTGGACTGGCGAATTGCCATGACCACCAACCGTGTGCTTTGTATTTCCCTGGAGCTACTGGTCTGTGCCCTCCACCCAGTGGGCATCTACTTGGGACCCTTGACTTCAGCAACAAACTCTTCCTCCTCCTCCACTCTCCCCCCAGTTTCAACACCGCTGTGCCTCTGCAGCAGTCCCATGGAGGCATGGCTGGAGTTGGAGCTACTGTTATCAGCACTGATGTTCTTGCGCCTGTACCTGGTACACCGGGCCATTCTGCTTCACAGCAAGGTACTGCTGAGTGCCTCTTACAGGAGCATCGGCTCACTCAACAACATCAACTTCACTTTCCGATTCGTTCTCAAGGTACTCATGAACAAGTACCCGGCACGCACGCTCCTGGTTTTTATCATGCTCTTCTGGTTTACCTCTGCCTGGATGCTACGGCTGTGTGAAAGGTAGAAAGAACATACACACACACTCATATGCTCATACTCACACATTTTGTATATGTACATGCTCTGAAGCACGTCAAACTGCCAGGCACAAATTCATCCTCCCATCTCTCTTGATGGTCAATTTGAAGTCCTGAAAAAGCCCGGAAAAGAGTATTTAGTAATAGTTTTGTTATAAATAGGTCCATTTCAGGACCGCAGACAAATATTCCTTTTTTTCCTGCCAACTCAGCATAGATTGTGAAATGGAGCATTGGTTTGTACAGGAGAATGAATCTTGTTTTGTAGTGAGGCCCACAAAGAGGAAAAGTAATTTTCAATAAGTATGTAGAGTGCATGGTTTAAGTGCATTTTAACATATATATATATATATATATATATATATATATATGACTGTTATTATTAGTCAATCAATAAATGCAGTTTTGTGCCTTACAGAAAACTACTATTTTGAAAGGTCAGTGTTCATAGGAAATTGTCAGAACATTGCATCAGTCTGAAAGTTAAATCTAATGCACACACACACACAAACACACACACATGCACACATACACTCACCATCTACTTTAATAGGAACACCTGACCACCTGCATATTTTTGCAGTTATCCAATCAGCCAATCATGTGGCAGGAGCACAGTGCATAAAATCATGTAGATACAGGTCAAGAGCTTCAGTTAAAGTTCACATCAAACATAACAATGGGGAAAAGTGTGATTTCTGTGACTTTAACTCTGGCATGGTTGTTGGTGCCAGAAGGGCTCATTTCTGAGTTCAGAAACTGCTGATCTCCTGGGATATTCACATACAGAGTTCTTATATGAGTTACTGTAGGCTTCCTGTCAGCTCAAACCAGTCTGTTCATTCTCCTCTGATCTCTCTCATCAACAAGGTGTTTCAGCCTGCAGACCCCCCCCCCCCACCACCACCACCATCACCACCACCAGGGTGTTTTTGTTTTTTTGTTTTTTTTTTCGCACCATTTTGTGTAAACTCTAGAGACTGTTGTGTGTAAAAATCAGCAATTTATGAAATACTCAATCTAGCCCTTCCGGCCCAAACAACCATACCACTGTTAAAGTAAAAGAGATCACACTTTTTCTTCATTCTGATGTTTTATGCAAACATGAAGCTCTTGACCTGTATCTGTATGATTTTATGCATTGTGCTGCTGCCACATGATTGCAGGTGTACAGGTGTTCCTATTACAGTAAGTGTATATATAGTCAGGTTTATAAATATTTGGACAGTGACACAATTTTCGTAATTCTGCCTCTGTGCTCTACCACATGGATTTGAAATGAAGCATGTGATTGAAGTGTAGACTTTCGGCTTTAATTCAAGGGCTTTAGCAAAAATATTGCAATAACTGTTTAGGAATTATAACCTTTTTTTACAGAGTCCCTCCATTTTGACAGGCTCAAAAGTAATTGGACAAACTAACAATCATAAATATTAGGATTATTATTAATACTTGGATGCAAATCCTTTGCAGTCAATGACTGCCTGAAATCTGAAACCCATGGACATCACCAAATGCTGAGTTTCCTCCCCTGAGATGCTTTGCCAGCCTTTTACTGCTGGTGCCTTCAGTAGCTGCTTGTTTGTGGGTCTTTCTACCTGCTGTTTTGGCTTCAGTAATTGAAAAGCATGCTTTCAATTGGGTTGAGGTCAGGTGACTGACTCAGTCATTTAAGAACATTTCATTTCTTTGCCTTAAGAAGCTCTTAGGTTGCTTTTGCAGTACTTTTTGGGTCATTATCCGTCTGTGCTGTGAAGTGCCGTCCTATCAGTTCTTCAGCAACTGACTCTGAGAAGAAAGTATAGCTCTATACACTTCAGAATTCATCCTGGTACTTCTATCAGCAGTCACATCATCAGTAAACATCAGTAACCCAGTTCCATTGGCAGCCATACATGCTCATGCCATAACACTTCCTCCACATGTTTGACAGGTGATGTGGTATGCTTTGGAACACAAGCCCTTCTTTTCCTTCTAGATGGAAACCATCTATATTCATTCATAAAGGCGTCTCTTGATTGTAGACTTTGACAATGACATGCCTACCTCCTCCAGTGTATTCTTGACTTGGCTAGATGATGTGAAGTGGTTTTCTTCACCAAGGAAAGAATTCTGCGATCATCCAATTTAGTTGTCTTCCATGGTCTTCCAGGCCTTTTGATGTTGCTAAGCTCGCCAGTGCAATCCTTCTTCTTAAGAATGTACCAAATTGTTGATTTGCCCACACCTACATTTCTGTTATCTATCTGATAGATCTGTTTTGTTTTTTCAGCCTAATGGTGGCCTCTTTCACTTGCATCAACACCTCTTTGGACTGCATATTGAGAGTTCCCATGAACAGCTACCAATGTAAATTTGGAAAAAAAACAGGAAACAGGCCACATCTGGCCATGAAACTGCTTATCAGTCAATTGTCCAATTACTTTTGAGACTGTGAAAATGGAGGGACTATGTGGTATGTGTAATATATATATATATATATATATATATATATATATATATATATACTCCTGAACAAAATCTTAAGACCGGGGGAAACATTCCA
>CM074945.1:7209112-7219118 GCA_037577455.1 Pangasius macronema | reverse complement strand
GGTTACAATCCACCAGTGCGAAGTGTGAATACTTGTAATATTTTCCCTGGTCTTAAGATTTTGATCAGGAGTGTATAACTGTATGTTTGTGTCATCGTCTTTTGAAAGCTTACATCTGCCACAGCTGAATGTCCTGGGAGAAACAATCAGGTTTTGGGATGAAATATCTTAATACATAGCAGAATTCATGATGCCATCAATCTTCACAAGAGCCCCTGAACCACAAACCACAAAACAGCCTCAGAGCATCAATGAGCCACCATCATATTTTACATACTGATTGTGTACATTATTATGCTATTTTGGTAGTATGCATCCAAACAAAATTGAAGAAGACAAAATTGACCTTGTTATTTTATAATTTTTGGCTGCCAAGTAAAGATACTAGCCATATATTTCAGCTATGTTATATAAAACCAAGTACACCTACCATATCTGAGGAATGTAATTTTGAACAAAATATATTAACTAACCAAGTGAGCTGTGCTGAAGCGTACACCACCTCAATTATCAACAGTATATAAAAAAACATTAGCTGGTTGGATAATGTTATTGGGGTTATCAGTAGCTTGCCTCGTTAGTAATGCTGCTAGCTCATAATGCATATGTGTTTCTAGCTACATAGTTAACTATCTAGCAAAGATGCCCATTACACATTACCCTGAGCATTACCTATAGGCAGTAGCACATAAAAATATTTAACACAACAAACTTAAATCTTAAGTTTAATACAGATCTTTCATACAGTAAAACATCAAAAGATCTGGCTAGCTATTCTAGATCTCTCAGCTAGCTAATGGCTTACATGTATATGTTCATGCAGGTTTGATATTAACCTGAGAAATGCTTTACTTTGATTGGATCTCAAAACTGAATTATTTAACATTTGCATATAGTGTCTTTTCTTGGCTTATAGTCTTCTGGGTTTAAATGCAATATTTTTTTACTCTGAACAGTGATCTAAAATAAATGTAGAGAAGTTGAATATTCAAGTCAAAGTAAAAGCACTATGATTTAATTATACTCAAAAAAGTACCATCATAGTGAATCATGTACTGAAGTACTGTAACTAGTATAAGGTATAAGGTGTTTGAACCATTTACCCTCTCACACTGTATTATTCACACATGATTTACCATCCGATATGGAAAATTGTCAGGGACAACAGAAATGTGTCTAAATTGACCCAACATCATAGAGTGTAAACCTGGATTAAGACTTAGTGTAATTTGATAATGATCAAAAGTATGTGTGATAACAAAGTGTGTGTGAACTGGTGAGTCATTATTGAGCCTGAGACGGGGTGTGGTTTGATATGTGCCAGCTGTTTTAGGGAGGTGTTCACCTAACTCATATCCTCTGCACAGAGTGTGAACAGATCCCAGGAAGGATGTACTTCCTCCTCACTAGCAATCTGTCACACACATATCTGCACACAGGAATAATCTCTTATAATTGTTTAGGAAGACAACATTTTACATTGTGATTATTGTGCCATCAGATATTGCTTAGTCATGTCATAGAACAAAAGAAACAGGAGATTTACAGGTTTAATGAAATAATTGCCTGCTTACATATTTCACATCACTATGTGACTTTCTTTTCCTCTCTTTCACTAATGCAAGCCTTTAAGAAGAACAGGTAAAGATAATCTGCACTACTAAAACTGAAATTTGCTTGAGTTTATCTCATTTCTTGTTGAGAATGTTTAAGTGCAGCAGTACTTTGGGAATCAACAGGATAATGTGAGATAATAACCTGCTATATGTATGTCTGTTTGTCAGGGTGTAGCATGCACTGCTATGTTAGTTGCAGTTGTGACGAAGAAGCTGGCACTGAACAAAGGAGAGAAACATGTTCACTTCTTCATGATGGATATCCAGATCTCTAAAGAGGTGAGGAAGGTCTTCCATAATATAACAGTCCCAAAGTCCACTCTCACCTGTAAACTAGTTTGCACAAACTAGTTCACAATTTAAAAAAAGAAATGGTTTTATATCAACAACATTCTAACTTTAATTACAAATTAAAAAGTAGCTTGTTACTCAGTTGAAGTCCCTGCTGATAAATAAATAAATAAATAAATAAATAAATACATAAATAAATAAATAAATAAGACTTTCTCTGAAGGTCCCCTACTTTATGATTGTTATAATAATTGTACTTACTAACAGATAACAAATACATTTCATTTCATTCTTTTTTGGCATTTTAGATACAAATAATAATTATAGGAATGACATTCCCTGGTATTCAACAGTACCTATGATTGTCTTCATAAACATGCCAATAACATTAATGATTTATTAACTGCTTAAGTTGGGACCAAAATTACCATATATTCTCCACAATAGGTGTCAGCTGAGGCATGAAGTGGCACAGATGAAGCAGGTGTTATTTTCCACACCACATGTGTGTTATGGTTTCTAGACCTTTTTCAGATAGAATTTTTCCTTAAAAGGGGCATTCCAAAGGTCACCATAGTACAGGAAAATGCTCAGTGTGGTCAAGCAAAAAAAGGCTGCTGATCTTTTAATGGTCTCCAAAAGGCGTCAAAGACAGGAAACAATCAGGTCGCTGTCAGGAAAAGGAGTTGTGTCAATCTGAGTGCTTTTGAGTGGTGGACAGGAAGCCACATGCATTGGCGTGCATGTGTGAGGATGGGAGAAGGTGGAGCATATGGATACTGAAAGGATGGGTGCATTGCTTTACACGGCTCTAACAGGATCCATCTGTTTGCTTATCAGAGGGAAGGAGAAGCCTGAAAATAAACACACTTGGCGGAAGATACTGGGAGAGTTTCCATAGATGAAAACAGTCAGATAAAAAAAGGAGGGAAGTGTGTTTCACCTCAAGCGGGCATATGTTGTTGGTGGTCAGGTGTTTCATGCTCACAAATTTGCACTGAACATGTTACATAAGATGATTTCCCATTATCGGTAATGTGTTGTTGCATGTCTGAGGTTTCACTTCATGACTTGCCAATTGTCACATCCTGTCACAGGGTGCATCCTTATGTCTGCAATTGCTGTGTGTGTGTCCTGTGGACTTTAGCTGTCAGTGATTTACCGTGACGGATTTGAAGGAAGACATCTGGATGTTCTAACAATATCCAACACCAGAGCACACTGTGCCAGTGAGGGTGTGACATCATAATAAGCAGCCTGGGTTAGAATGACACTTTCAGCAGGATTGCATAGACAAGAATAGAATAAAATACCAGAAAAAATGCAAACCTCAGGAATGTCTTTAACTCACATGTTCATTCTGTTGTGGATCCTGTTCTTACAGTAAACATTTCTGTGTTAATTTCCTTTTCATTTCCTTTTGTAGTGCAGGTTTAACTGTAGTGAGCATGATTGCAATTTTTTACTCACATAACCTGTTAGAGGTATACATCAATACAAAAACTGTTGTGTCATTGAAGAAAGTGTCTACACATGGAATGCTTAAAATAGTTTTAGGATATTCACTTTATCCTGGTCAGTGGTGGATCCAGACCCAGTAACACTGGGCACAATTCACCCAGGATGGGACACCATTGCACAACACTATTCACACACACGCATTCACACACTCATTCACACCCTAGGGGCAATTTAGCATAGCAAATCTGCTTACATGTTTTCAGACAGTGGGAGGAACCCAGAAAGCATGGAGGCACTGCAAAGAAACATGAGGAAAACATGTGAAATTTGTGTACCCTGGAGCTCTGAGGTGGCAATGCCCACTGCTCCAACATGACACCTGATATTAAGTTCAGTTCAATTTGGTTATATTTGTATAGCACTTTTAAATTGTGGGAATTTGCCCATTCAGCCACAATAGGATTAGTGAGGTCAGGCCATGAGGCCTTGGGTGCATGCAAAGGTGTTCATTGGGGTTCAGGTGAGGGCTCTGCACAAGCTACTCAAGTTCTTCCTCACCAGCCTTGTCAAACCATGTCTTCATGGAGCTTGCTTTGTGCACAGGGGCATTATCATGCTGGAACATGTTTAGGTTCCAGTGAAGGAAAATTGTATTGTTACAGTATACAAAGACATCCTATCCTCTGCTGGGTGACACTGGATAGTGCAATTATAATTCAGTTCAATTGTAAATCATTTCAGTATACAGTTGTAGAAGAGTAAAGGCAAACTACTAAATGTGTTGAAAGTATTTTCGGAGCATAGGGCAGCCTTTATTATTACCACAGCAGCAGTCCTTACAGCAGCCGTTCTTAGGTACAAGTCTACAATATCCAGGTCAGATTATCCACTGAAACAAGGATGAGACTTGTGTATAACCTGCTAGCATGTGGATTGGCTATGCTGGTTAACCCCATGTGTGAATGAGTGTGTTAACGTGTGTGTGCATGGTGCCCAGCGATGGGCTGACATTACATCTATTCCTGCTTCGCACCCAGGGTCCCCAGGATAAGGTCTGGATCCTCTATGACCCACCCTGACCACTATAAAGTGGTTACTAAAAATGAGTGAGTGACTGTGATATGGTCTACTGTTTGAGAAATTCATTTTGTTTTATGTCAGTGACATTTAACAGGATTTCGCAGTGATCCTTGCGTCAGTATTACAGGACAGTATTTAGAGGAGCAAACACTGAGCTTATTTTAAAATTTGTATAAATCAATGCTATGGTTAATAACAGTGGCTGAAGACGGTGGCTGAAGACGAAGGGCTACAGACTCCTGCTACTGCTTCTTCCTCTTTTATTCTTTGCCACACACCCTCGGTTTGCCCATTAGGAGTCTGGTTATTAGTTTTCTGAAACCATCTTTGTGACAAAGTGTATTGTAAATAGTGATGTTCAAAACAAATGTTGGTAGAAAAATTGGTTGAACACTAAGTAGACTGGTCACTCTGTGTGTTAAAGATTCGCAATGCTGCTGCAAATGTGCTGAGGGAATGCTGGCTTCTCCATCGCACCATACAGGCCAGGGACAAGCACAGTGAACACCGACGCCACCAGAGATGCCTGCTGGAGGCCATCCGTATGTAAGTAACCTAACCTCGTCACCATAGTGCATTCTGTGTATGCAAGGGTCCATAAAGTCATAAAAGCATATGATAGGATTTATGCTGATGTTCTTTCAAGCATTGGTGAAAAAGAGCAGACCACCTTACATCTAGTGTGTTTGTACAGGGTGGAGGTTGCAGTGTGAGTGGATGGAACAGATATTTTGCTAATTCTTATCCTTACTCCTTTATCTTCTGTTTGTTTATTGGGTTGGATCACTTTATCAATATACACATAGGCAATGAGTGCAACTAAACCTTCCTCAGTAAGATCAAAGTTCAGAAATTTTGAAAATGAGATCCTAAGATTTTCACATGCATTAAGTCACTTTTCATAATGTTATTAACTAGACTATAACCCAGTGCATCTGGATTAGAATCTGTTGTTTACAGTCTGCACTCTCAACTTCCTGCTGATAAGGAGATCACTCAGGCTTCAGTCCAATCATGAACAGGAAGTTCAGATGTGTGAATTTGTGAACCAGTGTTTAACACCATTAGCAAAGGCATCTTGCCTTCAAAATTTTCCATACACGTTTGAGCCAGACAGAATGTGAGCACGCGCTTTTGCGTATTTCTAAGGGTGGAGGGATTTTGGCCGTCCTGTTTTACAATCAGCAGGACCACTAAAAATATTTTGAACACTGGGCAGAACAGCCCAACACCACGGACTTTCAAATGGCTAAAGGTCAGATTTGATGGCCATTTTGCCTATTCTTTATTTTGTATTTATGGTACATTTATTTTTATTTTTATCTTTTTTTTCTTGAAGGCTACTATTTCATGTGGTGCAACACCAAGGCCAGCCATTTCTATATCCTTCAGCAGTTACCTAGCAGCCACCCTGCAATATTTGTTTCCGTTCTGTCTTCTGAAATGCTGAATTATCATCCAAATTTAGGCAAGCCTTAAAATAATATATGATATCAGAAATGTCAGATATATCAGATATAATCCTTTATTTCATCTTATCATACAAATTAAGTGAAAGAAATTTCATGAAATAAGATTTATGACTCAACAAATCATAAAACTATGAGCAGCAATTGACACTAGCAGCTTTTCCTGACAAACAAAATTATTTTTTTTTTATGGTTAGAGTTGTTTCTGTCTGTTGACCTCAATGATACTTCTTATATTTTCCACATATAGATTTCGTCATCTGCGGCTGAAGCAGAGAAAACTGAGGGACTACACAAGTGAGATGGTGGACCTCTCCAAGGTTGATATAAATACTCTGGAATCCTAGAAATGATTTTATTTTTAATTTATTTATATGAACTAAAATGTATTAATTTTTATTATTATTGAAAATCTCAGTCATTTGAATAAATGTCCCAGTTGTAAAATTGCACAGACTTTTAGTCATTGGCTAGTCATTATTTTCAGGTGTTCATATAGTGTAGACTCGTTGACTGAATATAGTTATGACACTTTCTAAAATTCTCAGGAGAATCTTGATGTATACTGTATGTACTTACACTGTCCCAAACTTACTTTTTTTTGGTTTGTTTGTTTGTTCGTTCTCTGCACTGCCTAGTATTTTTGCTGACTGACTGATTAACAGACTGAATGAGTCCCATTGTTGAAACACGCATGTCGAAGAAGTCTAGCTATTTTTAGCTAACAAACAGAGAGCAAAACCAGGGACATTCTGTGATATACATGCATAATAACTTGTATTTAAAGAAGGGGTGTGAGGATGTACTATGGCATGTATGCGTTTGTAGCTACTTACTGTCTGTATTGATCTTGATCGTTATGTTGTTTATTTTTATATTTATCATTGAAACAAAGGGCATTGCCCCAAACTCAATTACTTTTCAAAGACTTCTAAGCATATAACTTTTAGACCCTCCATAAATGACTGCCATTAACACTTGTGTGACAAATGCTAGTCTTTTGCAATGCAAAACTAGACTTGTCTGTTCTTGGTTTTTTAT
Organism: Pangasius macronema; assembly: GCA_037577455.1. NCBI lineage: Eukaryota > Metazoa > Chordata > Actinopteri > Siluriformes > Pangasiidae > Pangasius > Pangasius macronema. Next base: position 7,212,160 of record CM074945.1, on the reverse strand, counting down.
TTGTTAGAATGATCTTCAAATACTACTGTTTGAGTTACAACCTTAGAGTTTAGCACAATAATTGAAATTAATATTGCAGTGATAAAAAATGTAGTCTAAAGTCTAGTCAGCAGTCAAAAGCATACCACAATTATGCATTCAAGAAGATTAATCTGCAAATGTTATTTACTGCTTTTTAACTCCTTACTCACACTGCAGAGTGAGTCAGTAAGTGAAGCATGATGAAAAGAAGTATGTTATTGCAAAACTGTGTAGCAGTTAAACCTTTATGCTGATGACCCTAAAGCTGCTAATTCAAATCCAGCTTAGGCCTTAAGCCAACTCTTTTGGTTGAAAATCTAATGTCTTAACCTTTTAAAAAGTGTTAATCTTTTAATGGACAGATGCAGATGATCATGTGTGATCTGAGTGCCAACTGGAACAACTCATACCGAGAACTGGAGCAGCGCATTATCTCTATGGAGCAGAAGTTGGATGAGTTGGGCCAGTCATTCCAGAGCACATCCGAGCTGCTGAGCCAAGCACTGCAGCGCCACCACCTTGTCCACAGGTATCATCCCAGTCTAGCAGGGTCTAGTCAATCAACTGTTAAAGGGCAATTATTCAAATTTCAGAATTGTTCACAACTGCAGGAGCAGTAATCAGAGGGCCAGATTCTTATATAAATTGGTTACAAGTGTGTTGAAGATAAAAAAAAAAGGGTATATCAAAAGGTGATGACAGGAAACAAAATGTAAAATAAAAAAAAAATTTAAAAAGTAGAAGAGATAGGAAAGGTTGGAGTGAATTAAACAACAACTGTGGTGAGATCAACCCTCTGTCCATTTCAAAAGACTGGAGAAAAATTTATTCTTTCAGTGCAGAGTAATAAAGATATTAACCATAGCTGGATTCAGCAAAGGATTAGTGCACTGTAACTCCTGCAAGGTCCACACAAACTTGGCAGTAATGGGAGAAGGGTAACGTTAGATGTGATGCAGGTCATGCTATGTGCACAAAGGACAAATATTGCCTTCCAATTTGTCCTGTAGCTTGAGGGATATGTCTGCCCACAACCAGTCTGAAAGTAGGTATTTCAAATAAATAAATATTTTTCACTTTGTTGTCTTTATGCCATTTTGTTACAACTGGAGGTAGGCTTAGGAACATTGTCCTGCAGGAAGACCCAGCTGTGACCAAGTTTTAAGTTTTTGGATGATGCATTGAGGTATTGCTTTAGTATTTATTCAGATTAAAAGCCTCACTTCTTTTTATCCCATACATAGCACTGATCATTATGGCTAAACAGTTAAATTTTTGTTTCATATGATCAGAGAACACTCCTCCAAAAGGCTAGGTCTTCATCCTGGTTCATTTCAACCTGTTTTTTTTTTTTTTTTTTTTTATACGCCTGTCACAGAATATGGGTGTCTTCCTTGCATTACAGCTTTTCAGGCCAGGCCTTCAGGTACAGTTGTTTGGAAATTGCTCCTAATGACGAACTAGATTTGTAGAAGCACACAGTTTCTTTTCTGAAGTCTTGGTTGAGTTTCGTGGATTTTATTATGGTATCAAGGGCAAAAAAGGCACTGGTTCTGAAGGTAGGTCCTTAAATACAGCCATAGGTACACGCCTAATTATGATAATTGGCCAAACAGAAGCTTCTAAAAACCATTACATCAATTTCACCAGATTGTTTAAAGTGACAATCAACTTGATGTATGTAAACATTTTTGACACACTAGAATATTTTGAACTAAAACTAAAATAAATCTCTCTAATTGATTGTTTTAAAATTATCTCTGACATTATGGTGTATGTAAACTTTTGGCCTCAGTATAGTGGGTCTGATTCTGAAGTTCATGTTCGAGCCTAGTTCTCTGATCATTTTGGTAACTAGTTCTGACAGCATGTGTTTAGCGATAAAATGCATTCTGGTATGCATTCTTGACCACTTACAGCCCCAGCAAAAATGGATAAGAAACAGCAACATCAAGGAACACCAGCTGATCATGTCCTCTTACAGCCTGAAAGTAGTCTGCAGCTGAGTAATCTTCAAATAACAATTACAACAATACATTTTTATAAATGGCAAACTCTTCTAAGGTGTAATCATAAAGTATGATGTGGTTTCATTCCATTTTACAATCTTTTAGAATATTGTTTGCTATAGTTCAACAGTGTACGCTGTATAGTTTCCCTCAATTCTCCCCAGTCTCCCCATCCTTGCCACTGAGAAGCAACCTATTAGAATGATGCTGGTACCACCATACTTAACCATAGTAATGATATTAGCCAATTCATGAGCAGTAACTTGTTTTCATCAGCCATAGCATGAGGAGTTCAGCACAAAAAGTTAAATTTTTATCTCATCAGACCAGAGAAACTTTTTCCTCATGCTCTCAGTCCTTTAAGTGCCTGCCATATGCATTTTACTCAGTAGTGGATTCTATCTAGCCACTTTAAAGCATAAAGGCCTGCTTGAGATGAGATGGCTGTCTTTCTGGCAGGTTCTTCCATCTCTGTGGAGGACTTCTGAAGCTCTGTTAGAGTGGTCATTGGGTTCTTGGTCCCATTCCTGACCTCAGTAAGGTGACCAAGGCCCTTCAAGCCTGGTTATGGAGTTCTAAGGGGTCTAGGATGAGTCATGCTTGTTCCAAACTTCTTCCATTTCACAATGATGGATCCCACTGTGCTCCTGAGAACATTCAGAACTTTAGAAATGGTTTTATACTTTTGCCTAGTTCTAGGTCTTGACACAATCTAATCGCAGAGGTTCACAGGGAGTTCCTTGGACTTCGTGGCTTGGTTATTGGTCTGAAATGCACTGTGAATTGTAGGACCGTACACACAGTTGTGTACCTTTCTACACTGAATTTACAGGAGGACTCCAATTAAGTTCTAGAGACATCTCAAGATGTCATTATGATTTTTTGTCATTATGGGTTACTGTATATAGATTAATGCCTAAAAAATAAATTTAATCAATTTAATCTATAATACATACTTTTTCTTCATTTGGCTTTTCCCTTCAGGGGTCGCCACAGCGAATCATCTCTCTCCACCTAT
>CM074945.1:7188179-7205236 GCA_037577455.1 Pangasius macronema | reverse complement strand
TAGGAATGGGATGGCACTTAAGTTCATATGTGAGTCAAGGCAGGTGACCGAATACTTTTGGTAATATAGTGTATGTGGTCTGAGCTGAGGTGGGGCGGGGCTCTGTCTGGTACGTGCCGGGGATGTTTGTGTAAACAAGATCTAGCTCATTTGCCCCTCTTGTTACAAAGTCCACATGCTGATGGAATTTAGGGAGCACCAACTTGCATGGTTGAAATCTCCGGCAACAATAAACATTCCACCAGGGTGTGAATTCTGCAGTTCGCTAATAGCCTCATATTGTCACTGAGCCACAGCTCAGTGAAAACAAAGATGCATCAGTCTCTAATCTCATGCCGTGTAGTTTGCTGGAGTCGGATGTAGTCCAATTTATTGTCCAGTAACCAGACATTGGAGAGCAGCATGGAGAGCCAGCCAGCTAGGGTTTGTTTTTAGCCTAGCATGGACCCCCGCCCTCTTTCCCTGCTCTCTGGAGGAGTAAGGCTTTTCTCCAAAAACAGCTTGGGAGAAGTGCCCCATCGGCGGATGTTCCTTCACTGGCTGGGGAGCAGTGTGGTGTCACAGAGGCACGGGAGGCATATGAAGCTTCAGTTTGAGGATAGAACACATCAGTTAGCTGGAACTGAGGGTGGTTTATCTAGCTCTAACATGTTCTTCCTACCAGTTCTGAGACACCGTCATGTTCTAGTCCATTTTTCCAACATGGCACTGCCATGTCGGGAAACTGTCCTGGTCATTCCACTTAGACTGTGCTTTTATTTACTTTTTTTTTTTTTTACCTATTTTTAATTTCTCATTTTGCACAGACGACATCCTCATTAATCATATATGACAGCAGAACACCTTTGAAAATTGGTAACCACTATACTCACCTATTTCATGCCGTTTTTTCCATTGGACCAACATGGCCATCTGAGATACTCCGCAACATGGAGGGGAACAGTGGCCATGCAAGCGTTCCCCAGAAGCAATGAAAAAGAAACAGAGGGAAATGTGCTAGGGTTCACAAAAGGCTGAGGAACAGAGCACACAGTCCCCATTGCCCAGTATTCTGCTCACCTATGTCCAGTCTCTTGAGAACAAGATGGATGATCTCAGAGCCAGGAAAATATTCCAATGGGAAATCAGGAACTGTAACATACTCTGTCTGAAATATGGTTGACCCCCTCGGTACCAGACCCAGCTGTAAGAGTTCTGTCTAAGCTCCATGATGTCCTCAGCGTCTACCTAAACAAACATCTAGATGCTGCCTTCATCGTGGCTGGGGACTTTAATAAAGCCAACTTCAGGCAATTAGAGGGGCAAGCACACTGGACCACTGCTATTCTCAGTTCAGTAATGGCTACAAAGCTAACTCGTTAATGGTTTTCGGTAAATTGGAACCTGCCGCCATTTTCTTCATGCTGGAATATAAATAAAGACTCATACAGGAAGCTCCGAAGAGGAGGGCAGTGAAGTGCTGGCCCGCCCAATCAGAAGCTGTGCTACGGGACGCACTTGACAATGTTGACTGACATGTTCCGGTTGAGTTCTGCTGACATCAACAAGTTTGCTTTCTTAGCATGCTAACTGAGGAAACAACACACACCATCAATGAAAGGACTTTCTCTGACCAGAGACTCTGTGAATGCGTGCGTGGCCGAGTACAATGCAAGGGAATACAAACGAGTACAAAGCGGTGTGCTGTGCTTGCTGGCGTGCAGCGGGAGCCATTAAACTCAGGCACATGGAGCAGGTGGATTCTCATTTCCAGCTTAATGACTCCTGATGCATGTGGCAGGGACTAAGAACTATCAGCGCCTTCGGAGGCAAATCCTTCGCCTTGGTGAGAGCTCTTTCTTTGCCTGCTTCAAGGCTAACTGTGCTAGCACTAGCATGCTGACTAGTGCTACAGAAGGAAGCAGCTCTGTTAGCAGTGAGAGTGCAATCACTGTCTCAGAGGATGAGGTTCGGAGGGCTCTGAAGCATGTGATCATCAGGAAAGCAGCCGGTCCTGACAGCATTTCTGACTGTGTACTGAGATCCTGCGCTGATCAGCTTGCTGGTTTGTTCACTTGCATCTTCAACAAGTCCCTAGCTAAGTGTGTGATCCCCACCTGCTTTAAAAAAATCTGTTGTTATCCCTGTGCCAAAGAACAATAGGCCATCTTGCCTAAATGACTATCATCCTGTAGTCTTCACATCACTTGTCATGAAGGTTTTTGAGAGGCTTATCAAAAACTCCATCTGCTCCTCCATCCCTGACACCATCGTCCCACTCCAGTTCACCTAATAGGTCTACTGAGGAAGCCAATCCTCATGTCCTACACACCACCCTCTCCCACAAAGATAGCAACACAGGGATCTATGTGAGGCTGCTCTTTATAGACTACAGCTCAGCCTTCAGTACTGTAGTCCCACACAGGTTGGACTCAAATCTCGGAGACCTCTGACTCAATGCCTCTCTCTGTGACCGGGTCCTGGACATCCTCATAGGCAAACTCCAGATAGTGAGAGCAGGCAAGTTTACCTCCATCACCCTGAGCACTGGAGCCACACAAGGTTGTGTCCTGCTCTACTTTCTCTACATGACTGTGTGTCCTCTAACAGCTGCACTTCTATCATCAAGTTTGCTGATGACACAGTCATTATGAGCCTCATCTCCAGCAACAAGGAGACCACCTATCTTGGTGGAGAAACTGGAAGCTTGGTGCCAGGCTAACTGTCTCTCCCTGAACATAAGAAAAACCAAGGACCTGATTGTGGACTTCAGGAAGAGCCAGCAGAGGAACTACACCCCATTTGAGATCGGTAGGACCCCCATGGATAGAGTGAGAAGCTTCAGGTACCTTGAATTACACATCTCTGAGGACCTAAACTTGACACATCCAAGCTCAGGTGAAAAAAGCCAGACAACAGTACCAACTGTTGAGACTGTTGAGGAAATTCAGGGTCTCCCCAGTGATCCTGAAAATGTTCTAGGGCTATAGAAAGTTTACTGACTCAGTGCATCTCAGCGTGGTATGGAAACTGCTCAACTCAGTACTGCAAAGCAAAGCAGAGAGTGGTGCACTTAGCTGAGCACATCTCTGGGTCTACTCTCCCCTCTCTGCATGACATCTACACCAGGCAATGCAGTGCTAGAACTGCTAAAACCATCAAGGACTCCACCTAGCCAGCTAACTGTCTATTCAGCCTGTGCAAATAGGCAAGCACTTACGTAGTCAGTCAGTCTCAGGAGGAGCTTCTTTCTTCAGGCCATCAGACTCCTCATTACGGATATGTTCACCTCTCAGATCCCATAAGACTCCATAAAGACTCTCCAGTCCCTCTGCATGCCACTGACATGCCACACAATTGTTACTACATGTAACATACTCGCATATTTAAATCCCTTTTTGCATATTCTTGTACATATATTTCTTATTTCTATTATTTTAATTTTTAAAAATTATTTCTTATTAATTTGTGATATTTTTTTTATTTAAATACACAGTCTATAGAGGAGTAGACTGGGCTTTCATTTCACTGCGAGTTATATACTTTATATAGCTGTGTATGTGACAAATAAAAGTCTTGAACCTTGAATTATTCTGAGAATGTCGTAGCGGTCAAATATATCAGTCACCAGGGCAGCATGAGATTCGATGGCACTCTTCACTGGCAACTCAAGTGTTATCCACACAGGGTTATACTCACTGAGAGCAACTCACTATCTGGGGTGCCACCCCAGATAGTGAGTTGCTCTCAGTGAGGATAACCAGTAGTGCCACAGATGCACTGTCAAGTCAGCACAGACACCCAGGAGAGTTGCGTCTACACCCAGGTGTGGTGTCTCAAATCTCAGGGAAGTTTGATATACCACTCTGCTGATTACAGAATCTGTCAGGATGCACTGGCCCATGACTGTCTTCACTGCCTAATATATGTGTTTCCACCTCTACCATTGATTCTGTCAACCTCACGCAGAATTTAGCAATAAGGACAAAGAGTCCTGCTCATGGCTCTGAAGTGGCCTGTGAGGCCCTGGTTTCCTCTGACTTCAATGATGGAGAGAATGCTTTGGCAGCTTCCTACTCTGCAAAAGCTGTTGTTGAAATTTAATTTTGCTGCTGGCAAGTAAAGCCTTTCATGATAAAGGGCTTCAGTCTAGCCACACTACCTCATAGACTGGACATGTGAAGTATACAAGAGATTGTTTTCATATACAGGGAGTGACCAATACTTGCCAGATATTCCTGCAGCTCCTTTAATGTTGCCGTAGGTCTCTTGGCAGCCTCCCTGATACATTTTGGAAGGACATCATGTTCTTGGTAATGTCATTGTGGTGCCCCATTTTCACCACTTTTTGATGATGGCCTTCATGGTGTTCCATGGTACAACTAATGTATTGTAAATTCTTTTGTACCCCTCTCCTGATCAACAGTGAGATATTATACATGCTTCTTAAGCTGTTTGCGGACCCTGGCTTCAGCAGTCAGATGAAATGGAGAAGATGTCAAGAAAATCCTGCAGAAACAGGTGATCTTTATTTGGGTTTAATCAGAATTACTTAATTTATGACAGGTGTATGATAATTACTTTTGAACATGAGTTTGCATATGATTGGTTAATTGCCCCATTATAAAAGGGTGTGCACAATTATGCAACCAGGTTATTGTAGTTTTTTCTTTTTCCTTTTATCCCTAAAAGTTTCCATTTTTCCCTTAATTTATGTTGGTTGCTATATCACATTAAAGGTGAAAAATGTTCTGACATGATTTATCTTGGTTTCATTTTTTACATCACAAACATACCCTTGTTATAGTCTGCAATTATAACAGGGGTATGTAGACTTTTTTATAGCAACTGGATCAGACATAGCTACGCAACGCAGCACTATGGATGGTGTCTAACTAGGCACTTGTAATAGCCTTTCTGAAAGAAGCAAGGCGCCTTTTTCCACCCCTAGAGCTCACCTGGGACCTCACCTTTATAAGAGTCCTTTAGGTCCTTCTCTCATGAGCTCATACAGGATACTGAACTGAAATGGATTTCTTTGAAGACCACCTTCTTATCAAACACTAGGTTCTAGCCTATGGTTATGTCACCCATTTTTATGAATCAATCTGTCAACCTCGGCGCATTCTATGAATGGGCAATACTTAGTATGCCCAGTGCATGCCCGATCACCAATCATTAGATCAGTTATTCATCTGTTACAGTGGAAAGACATGTGGAGCCCCCCTGTCTAAACAAAGGCTGACCCACTGGGTGGTAGATATCATTGCCTCTGCCTACAGGCAGGCCATATGCCCAGTAGCTGCCATGACTTGACACACTACAGGGAGTATCTCCACCCCATGGGCAGTACTTAGAGGTATGCTCCTCCAGGAGGTATGAGCTGCAGCTGTTGTTTCTGGACACCCCTTCAATCAGTCTTAGGGTGAGTGAGTTCCTTGTGACACTTTGGTATCAGTTATCCAGGTGTTAAAATGTTGTGCCTGGCAGTTAGTTGTGGTGAAATAGAATATTGGTTACAAACTTGGCAAGAAGGTTCCATGGGCAGACAGTCATTAAAATGATGAGACATTGTGGTCTTGGCATGTGTGTGCACGCACACAGGAAGGATTCCAGGTGCTAAAACACCATCCCTAGCGGTTATACAGCATTCATAGCATTAATTCGCATACCATTACATTTAGGTTAGATGTAAGGAGATAGAAAAAGGTCATTGATGAGGTTGTGTGTTACTTGTATTCTTTTTCTAAACAGGTGACGTGGCATATTTCTCCTACGAAACACTACAGCGGAGGCTCAGATCAAAACTGCACAAAGCTACTTGGATCAGCATAAATGGAGGACTTATGATTTATTTTTCCACAGACCTCTGGGGCTGCAGTGACTACATGGACTTTTTTGTGAACAAAAGGATTATTGCTGTTGAATATGGGACTATGACAAAAATCAAATATATTTATGACAATATTTATATGTGTATCTATATCTGCAACACTGAAAAAAACAACAGGGAAGGGGTTCAGTGTTTGATGCTTTGAAGGTTTAGTGAAACTGTGTTTCTATTCAAATTCCATATTGCTTTAAAAGGCAAAGTGATCTTAAAGATTTTGTGCCCCTCCAGAAGGTCCAGTTTAGGGTCTATGACCAAGAACTGTTTTTATTTCATCAGTTATCATTAACTGATTTTGCCCAGCTGTGTTTATTCTTTAAAGAATGCATTATTAAAACTGAGACTAATGTTTTTGTTGTTTGAAATCATGTAAGAACTTGAACTCTATCTGGATATCTTGTTTGCTTACCATTTACTTCACTGTTGTAATGTTGTAAAGCCACACATTTCCTTCAATGCACCATGTTACACCTATCATTGATTCTGTTACTATGATCCTCTACGTTTGTGGGTTGAACTCCAGGGATGGCATAAAAGATTTAAATAATGATCAGCCTCCAAAATTCTCCACCATCCTGTTTTCAAATTCTAAAGGGATTTAGTAAGGTTACTTCATTGGCTTTCATGTTTCAAGGAAATTTGGTGGCTCCTTCCAGACAATGTCTTAGATTCAATCTGATTTAAAAAATTTTAAATTGAAAACAAAGAATAAAATACAGCTTTTTTTCTGTTTTAGGCAATAATCTATACTATGCATTTGATGTTTTACAGCATTGATCTATATTCTGAATTTTAGATGGATTTTTGACAGTTCTAGAACCTTATAGAAATGGCAGTGTCCAGGTCGAGTTAAATTTGTTGATGCCACAGTATCACTGTATTTAATAAATGTAAGAAAAAAAAGTGTTGCCAAACCTAGCTACAGTATACCTTACAGTAGTTAAATTGCAAATTCAAAATTAAATACACTTAACGTTTTGTGTTGCAATTACAGGGATGGAGGCTTTCTAATGATGTAATAATCCTAACGTCCTGTAGACTTTAGATTGTAGCCATTACTGATAAGTAGAAAACCAGTAAAGGATATTTAAAGTATTATTGCAAAATATTTTGACTTAGTTCAGAGGAAATGATCTGTTTAATTTGCCAGGAACTAGTTGCTATAATGAAGCAATATAACTGATGTGTAAATTTATTTAAAAATTAATTACACAGCACTAATCAAACAGAACAAAAAGTGCTTAAAACTAACACATTAAGCCAGTCACATGAATTAAAAGCCAATGTATTAATGACAATTAAGCATGGCAATTTTTTTAACTACTAATAGATAAGCAGTGGCATGTGGCTGTGTATTCACTCATTTGGCGTCCATGATAAAAGTAAAGACACAGTTGTATCAGTAGTAGAACTTTCAATAAATAACTATGACATATTGATAAAGAATGCTATAATCTTGTCCGAGACATAATTTGACAAAATTGTGTTAGTTTTTCCATAACTGTGGAAATAAAAATAGTTCTTGTAACCACAAGCTGTTTTTTTTTAACATGGCTCTGTGTGGTTTTTGCTCTTTGACAAGTGATTTCTCAGTGTATCAGTGAGTCTATAATACTGACTTTTCCTGTCATTTTCTTCAATGGATCACTGTTAGCACATCACAATTGTAATATAATAGGTGCAGAGAAAGTAATCTCTATGAAGTGCAAAGTTCTAATGAGGTATTATTGAAGCATTCTTACTAATTCTGCTAGCCAAGAAAATTGAATGTCCTGTTCTGTTATTTGATGCAATACTCTATAATGAGGAATTTATATGGACTTTATATGGATTTAATCGTGGCTTGAATAAAAATTTGGCACGGCAGGTGTACGTTGTTAACATTTAAACAAAAGTCAATATACATGTTACTTTGTTACTTTATTAACATGGTTTATTGATGCTGAAGTTTGTTAATGGTAAACTAATGCCATGTTATTTAATGGAACTTTACTGTAAAGTGTTACGCAGTTTTCTCCAGGTGCTTAAACATACATCCTACCCATCAAACACTGAAAAACAATTTGTCATTCCCATATGATATACATCAGTTTACATGTCATATCAAAATTATGGCATTCCATTTTATTTTATTATTTTTATACCTATCACAACAAAAAGTGTGTACCTGATATGAGTATAGTAAACTGTTATTGATATGTTGATGTTACTGATCACATGAACAATTATACTTTATCATATATCCAGTTAAAGTAAACTTTTAGCTAACAGAAATTGTGGAATTAACAATTTATATTTATTTATTTTTTTAAAAGTGGTTTTACATTTATTTTGTAAATTTTTGACCTGTTAAAGAAAATGGTTCCCAAAAAGCCACAGCTCGGTAGACTGAAATGCACAGAAGTGAAGTAAGTGTAGTAATGGTTTCAGTGTCATGAACTATTGCTAGAATTGTAAATTTATGTAGCGAACACAGACAATGGACTGGAATATGAACAGTGAAATATTCCAGTGCTATTATAATAAATATCAGCACTCTTGGAACACCACTTGTCCAATCAAATTAGTGGACTGGAAGTAACTATTGTAAAATAAGAATTAATATAGTTTCATGCTGTTCCTGTTATGATGTTTGCATGAGTGTTTTAAAAATATAGTGAACATTTCACTAGTCCTACTTAAGCAACTGAGGGAAAAACTGTAGTCCCACCATGAAATGACTTCACACAGTCTCAAGGACGCTGCTGTAACGGAAAAACTCTTTATTACTAAATCCTGTTTTCAAGTTTCTTAAAACTGAGGTAGTGTTCTCCACAAGAGATGCTGAATTTGATGTCTTTTTGGAAGTAGCCTCCCTCTGGTGGGCAAATATATCAATTGCACTCTTACGAGTTTGCCAACTCATTATTTTTGCCACTTAAGAGTTAAGAATTTTGCATATGAAAATGATTTCTAGATTAGGCTGCACTAGCATGCTTTCACTTAGTGTCACACTATCAATCACACGCTCAGAAAAAAAATAGGTTCCTTGGGGGGGGGTACAAAAACAGGACTCTCTGAGGGGGGAAAAAAAAAACACTCTGGGCAAAATACAGATGCCCAACTAATGTCAACAAAGATAGCAAAGACATCAATTTGTGCCCCAGAAACTGAATCTCAATAGCAAATACAACATTCACAAAGCATCAGTTTTATATAAAATGGTCTGTAGTAATGAGTGTACATTAATCAGTCTCACCACCATATGATTATCCAGTCCAACACCACAGGGATTTTGAAGCCCAACTCTCCATTTAGGATTATTTTACAGCAGAAAAATATAGCCACTCTGGTGGACTAGTGGTTAGGCCACAGCACACTCCAGCCAGGGAACCAACCCCAGCCTCTGGGATTGCATGCAACAGTACGCTCTCAGTGTCGGTCCCAAGCCCAGAAAAATTGGGGAGGGTTGCGTCAGGAAGGGCATCTGGCGTAAAAACTGTGCCAAATCAAATATGCGGACCAATGATCCGCTGTGGCGACCCCTAACGGGAGCAGCCGAAAGAGAATTATACTAATCTACAGTGACTCTTTCACTACATATGTGACAGCACTCCATTTCACTTTGAAACTTAAGCAACTTCAGTTTAAACAGTAATTTACTGTAAAAAATCCAGCAAGTCAAATCAAGTAAGTCTAAAAACTTTTAAGCGCGGTTTGCGGGCTTTTGAATTTTTTAACATATGCCACAATAAAGCAGCAGGTCTCGTAAAGGAATGTCCGCAGTAGCACTGAAACATGTTCCTGCACTCTTTATGTACTTGTTTTTTCCTATTTGATGGTGTGATCCTGAATAGGGGCCTATGGCAGGCCAGCTGCTGCGTACCACAGAACATCTGGCCACAGGCAGCGCAGACATAGCGTGTGGCCTCGGCATGCTGAACCTGATGGCGCAGCAGGTGCATGCGCTGCTGGAAGGCTCGGCCACACTGGCATCTATGGAGGCGTGGCCCACGGTGCTGGTAGCGGTGGCGCACACCCAGTGAGAACTGGCGTGATACAGCACCACACTGGCGGCATGGGAACACAGCCTTGGAGCGCCAACTCTGTCGCATACGCTTCTGCAGAGCCAGCTCCTTGCTCTGGTTCACAAACATGGCCACTATTTTTAAAGTCCCCTGGGATGAAGGAAGGATCTGGGTAGATGGGGAAGACCTACAAATATCCAAGAAGGGAACACTGGATTCAGGTTGGCCTGTTTGGGATGGGATAGACATTGAGCTAGAGACTTGAGATAGAAAAGGATGAGGTAAGTGGACTCCAAATGATGGGTCCTGCTGAGGCAAAACCATGCTTGTCATCAAGTCTGCACTGGCTGTAGGAGTGTGGGTCACCAGTTTGGTCTGCAATGGAGTTAAATCCTGCATCTGTCTACTTTTTGTCTGAGTAACTGTAGAAATGGGTGTCATTTGTTCTTGGCCCTGGGATGAAAGGAGGATCTGGGTAGAAGTAGTATTAGAAGAAGAAGAAGAAGAAGAAAAAGAAGAAGAAGAAGAAGAAGAAGAAGAAGAAGAAGAAGGAGTGTGAGTTACCACTTTGGCCTGCAACGGACTTAAAACCTGCACCTGTCCAGTTTGTTTCTGAGTGACTGTAGAAATGTGAGTCGTCACTTGTCCTTGGTCTCCATTTAAGACTAAACATGTCACCTTCTTCTTCTGGGCACAACTTGATGACCTAGTGGCCATGGCTTTTATTGGGACCTTTTGGGGGGCAGAGGTGGTTGGACTGTTGGGCAATGAATGTGAAGTTGAATTTGACACGGTTCCAAGATTCTGGGCTGTATTAAGAATGTTATCACTCTGACTACTGGTGGGTTGCTTAGAAGACTCCTCAGAAGCAGGTGAGGGCACAAAGTTCAGAATCATGAGCAATGGCTCTTTTGCATTGTTTGAGCTGTTGGATGGGGTTAATGAATCTCCACTGAACCCCCTGGACTTGCTACAAACATGTTGTATGAAAATATTCTGGTTGGGAAATAGTTGCAGGCACCTCACACACATATATTTAGCCAAAGGGTGTTTCTCTGCATGATGGTTCAGCAACATTTCTTCAGTGCCAAACACAATTCCGCACAGAGAACATGTAAATTGTGTGCATGTGCACCTCTCCATAGGCTTTTTTGTGTTGAGAACTTTGCTAAGGCCGAGTGATTTCTGGTTAGTGTTTTCACAATCCTGTTTATGACAAGCACTCCAACTTTTGCTTTTACAACTTTCCTCACAAGTGTCACCATTATTGTCTGTGGATGCACAAGATATTGTATCTGAGTTCAGATCATCCTGAGATGTGTATATGAAGTCATCTATAGGTAAAGAGTTACTGTGCTCATGGTCACTTCTCTGAATACTTTCCTCATAATCTCCTATTACTACATCCTCCTGAATGGGTTCAAATTCACAAAGGTCATCCTCCACCTTAAGATTATACTCCAACTGTGATGCTTCCAACACAGGTGCGCTAGAGTACTGAGTGGATTCTTCATCAGTCATAGTGACATAGTGATTTGTGTGGGTTTGGATTTTCAGCAATTTTTCTTTGTTGGCTTTGTGTGTACTTGACCTGCATGTGTTAGGTGAAGGTACTCGTTTTGAGAGAACAGTGTGATTTGCAAGGCTTTGTCTGGAGAAGTAAGTATGATCAAGCAAGCCCCTGCACACCAGCTCATGCTTCTGTATCTGATCCTGGTCACTTTCAGTACTTTCTGGGTCCTTAGGGGATATCTTAGTGTCTGCTTTATTATTAAACACATGTATGTTTTCAGTGCTGGAGTTTATAACATTGTTTTCAGTTTTGCAAAAGAAACTGCATGTGTTATGTGCAGATACTTGCTCTTCTAGAGGCATGTGATTTGCAAAGTTTTGAATGGAAAAGTAAGTATGATCATGTATGCCTCTAAACACCGTCAAATCATCCACTGGGGTCCCCTGCTGGTCACTTTCATTATATAAGTCTTTAGGGGATATACTAGTGTCTGTTTTATTAATAAAAACAAGCACATTTTCACTGCTGGTGTACATAACAACATTATTTGTAGTTTCCTTGATAGAACCAAATGTCTGCGTGGAGAAATAGGTATGATCATGCACGTTTCTGCTGACCATCTTATTATCCTCTGGAGTCTCTGTAGTGCTGTTTTCTTCTGTTTCTTCCATCCTTCCAAAAACAACCTCCTCCTCTTCCTCCTTCACATACTTTATTTCCACCTCCTCATTCTCAATTATGATCTCCTCTACCTCTTCATCCAGAAGTTTCTTTTTTGGGGTCTCTGGGGTCTCCACAGTCCACTCCTTTAGTGGATGTCTCCCCATGTACATGTTGCAGCCTTTACAGAAAATATGATACTTGGGATGGGCATTTTTCAGGTGCAAGGCTAATGCATTCATATGGGAGAATTTCATCTGGCACAAGTGGCAACACACCTCATCTGTGTACTTAATAAAGTGCTCAGTCTGGTTGTCCATAAAAGTAACGTTTCCGCCACACACACAGCACACTTCACCACTGAATCCTCCCAAAACAACCTCCTCCTCACTAGAGGCCTCCAGCTTTGGTACATTCCAGGTCATTGTGCACTAAAACAAAATAATCACAACAAATCAATTAACATTATAAATATTTCTTAGAAATTCATTTTCAAATTAATATGCCGGTTCTTATAAACTATTTTTGTAATGATGTAAATGTGGCATCAATACAATATTGGCCAACACACGTCACACAATTAAGCACAAAATATATTTTTACAGAAATATAAACCTGAGGCTTGTATTGCTCAGTCTGTTCCCAATTTAACAAGCAACTTACTTCATTCCGTTCATTAACTGTGTTTTCATCTCGCTGTTGTTCAGCACCAACTGTACGCGCCCTCTCTTTACAGGCAATCTCCATGGCAACGGCACTCCACAGCTGAAACACCGTCAGAGATTGGGAAAAGTTACTCATTTTTACTAGCACACTCCAAAAACACCTTCACACATTAATACATACAAAAATAATAATAAAAACCGCAGTTTAATCACTGGTTGAATATAATTATTTTGTGGGTCTGCTGGGCAAGTCATCAATTCATTCAATCATCCCAGTGACCTCCATGAAGAAGGAAACTTGGGAAAGTTGTACCTAAACCGATGAAGTCTCTGCGTTAAGTCATCATCCAGATTCAAGTAGTTTTGATGAGAGAAACGGCGAAGTGCGAAGTTTTACAGAAGAATATTGGGCCAGCTACCGCATTTTTCAAACTTTCTTAGCAAGCTAACCAAAATGTCAAAAGGATTAAATGTCATCACCGCAATTTGCTTTGAGGCACTGGTAAAGCTGCATTTTGGGGGACTGTCAGTCCTCCATCCTTTGAAAACTATATTATATAGTTATACTGTACTCGCCATACCTTCGCTGTACTACATACTTCTTTATCATTGCATATAATTTATCGTCGCTACATTTTATGTGAGATCACCCTGTGGCATGATGTGCGCAAGCGCAGGTCGTTCAATTAAACCTGACCGAGACGCTATTTCCTTTCAGTACTGCGCAAGCGTTGGTCCGTCAGTTAATTCAATCCGTTTTTCATAAGAATAAAAATCAGTTCCGGTTCCAGGTTCATTGTGTGCACTGCTATATCCACAGTGATAGCCCCTGTATTCTATATGAAAAGAACAAATACGGCATTAGGATTATCTGTTTATGCATAAATATCTAAAAATATATGCAATTTTAATGAATTCTCTGACACTCTAGGATGTCAGGGGAAAGTGAGAGAGTATCAGAGATGTCCTTCAGTCTCAGAGGCGTCACTTCTCACCTGCACACGTCTGGTGTTCGGTTTTTACACAGGTATAACAACTATATATATATATATATATATATATATATATATATATATATATAGTAATTTGAATTTAATTCTTCTTGTCTCTGATTTTGACGAGACGTAAAAGGTCTAGGTAAAAAAAAAACGTATTGTACTCTCTCCCTACTTAATAAGTGTGTGAGTACAATACTTAATGGAGTTTTAATACATTTTTGCGTGTACAGCCCCTAATGGTAAAGTTGCTTTTGTTACTGTGCCTTCAAGAAGACTTATTAATATTGACTTGCTGTTTCATGTGTGAAATCCGACAGCCACGCCCCCAAGACATCACGTGATTTTAAAGTAAGGATTACACCATGATCCTCACACACCTTACCGACGAGTGTCACTTTGAGACTCTTCTTTCTGTCCCAACTATTATAGTAGTATTTATTAATATATTTATTTATTTAGTTTTAATCACTCTTGCATACTGGCATATTAACTGTAACCTTTACTTTTGTTTGTGTAAAGCTGCTTTGAGACAATGACCTTTGTAAAAAGCGGTATACAAATAAATGAAATGAAATGAAAATGAAACTGTACATACGTCATTACTTAGATACTTAGAGAATATAGATATTAGACATCTATATCTAATTTAATCTGTATGTATTAAATTGTTTCGATATCTATTTGAATATCAAATACATGGATGATGATTTATATCATGTACCACATACGGTGTGGAAGCCATTTCATTTCATTTCATTTCATGATGGAGCCAGTGTGCAGGCTCTCTCTCACAGGCACCCAGGAGCTTGGGCTGGGGTTACACATGGGGAGGAACATAGAGAAGGAGAAATGTGTCATCTCGCCTTTAGATATTTTGATTAGCTGCTGTTCTACCTCTGGGTGTAGGTTACCCACCTCAAACGGATTTTCATATTGTCATATTGTGAAACTAAATTACAAAACAGTTCTGCAGAGATCACTGAATGGTTGCAGCGCATGAAAATGACATCACTTGCTTTTCCCGGGCCTTTGTGCTTCAACCAATCATACGCGTTTCCCCGCCCACCCGATGTAGCTCCGCCCAAACTCCGGGCTGTAGCTGCTTCCTTCTCCGGAAGTTGTGCATTTCATCAATGCCCTTAAATACATCAGCGAGGCGCTCGCGCATTTCCGCCAGAGTAACTGTGCGAGAAGCCGAGTAGTGTAGGCTACTTATTTAGTTAGCTAAAATATATGTTTTTTAAAAAACTGAAATACGTACATGGTGTGTGATTGTAGTCAGGTCCAGTAAAGTCGGAATGACTTCATCATTTGATAATAACTTTTCAAATCCTGGGAGCTTCTGAGAAAGTAATCCGAGCTGAAATTAGCCGAACAGATAGTTTGTTTATGTCTGAAGTTCTCGGGGGAAAAAATAAACTGCGTCCACTTGTGTCTAATATTTGGGTGTTTTGGCAGGATCTGCAAACAGCCACTTTCTTGCCGACAGCCAGCAACATCAATTTTTGGACATTTTTTGCTCCCCACATTCAGAAAGATGACTGTTTAATGATAAAGTGCCAAACGGCAGTTATGAAATTAAAGTTGCGTGATGGTCAAACATCAATCCGACCCTGTTTCCTTCGTATTCGGATTACGTTTATGTAGCCGGAAATACGTCACAAAGTAAGGCTTACTAGTGGATAGACCGAATTGTCGATAGTATACACGCGCCAACGCGCGCGCGCAGAGTTACGTCATTAGATAAACCTACCTTGTGTCTTTACGGACCATTTTATCAGGTACACCTACCATATAGGTCACTTTGTACATGTAACTTTATTGCCTATGTTACACACAATCAGGGACCATCAGTGACCATTTATTAATTGGGTACCTTTTGTGGGCCATTCACAGCAGTGACCATGACGACAGTGGCATCTTAGCAGGTGTTACACTGCTATGAGTGAATCAAGTGCAACAAATCTGCCTTTTTTTAAAGACTATTTTGCAACATTTTTAGACATAATTATACTGTTGTCACATTTTGTATACACTCACTGGCTGCTTTATTAGGAATGCCTGTACACCTGTTCATTCATGCAATTATGCATATATTCATGCAGATACAGGTCAACAGCTTCAGTCAATGTTCATATCAAATATCTACAGTGAAAAGAAATGATCTCAGTGAATAACCATGGCATGGTTAGTGATGAAACAAAAGCATCCAGTGTGTGGCCATTCTGCCAGTGGCAAAGCCTTGTTGATGAGAGATGGTTTTGAGCTGAAAAGGTTATGGTTACTTAAATAACTACAACTGTGGCGAGGAGAAAAGCATTTCATGTCAGAGCCCACAGCACATCACACCTTGAGGTGGATGGGCAACAACAGCAGAAAACCACATCGGGTTTCACTCGTCAGCCCAGAACAGGAATCTGAAGCTGCAGCGTGCACAGGCTCACCAAAACTGAACAGCTGAAGATTGGAAAAATGTTGCCTGTTCTGATCAATCATGATTTCTGTTGCAACATGCAGATGGTAGGGTCAGAATTTCGCATCAACTGCATGAATCCATGGACCCAACCTGCCTTGTTTCAACAGTTCAGGCTGGTGGTGGTAATGGTGTGGGGAATGTTTCCTGGCACACATTGGACTGCTTAATACCCATCAAGCTGAAGGCAGCCTATTTGAGTACTGTTGCTGACCATGTACATCCCCCAATTTACCCATCTTATAATGGCTAGATCCAGCATAATAATGTGGTTAATTGATATAAACGGATAAGACACTGTAAAATGGATATTTTTAATTAGTAGACTCTCAATCCATCAGTCACATTAAAGTGTTCAATATCTTCAGCATTGTTGATGCAAATGGTTAAACTTGTGTTGTTTTTTTAAACCTAGTAATTTTTGTTCCATAATAATCTAATCTTACAACTTATGTTTTACATTTTTTTAAATGACAGCAAATAAATAGGCGGCATGGTTGGTAGCATTGCCACCTCACAGTTCCAGGGTCCCCAGTCTGATCCTGAGCTCGAGTTACTGTTAATCTGGACTTTCTGTAATTGTTCTCCCTGTGTCTGTGTTGGTTTTTTCTCCAGGTTCCTCCATTTCCTCCCACCATGCCAAGTAAGTGGATTGGCTAAGATAAAATGCATATTAAAGGGAGGGAGGGGCTCTGGACCACCATGACCCTGTACAGGTTAGAGCAGTTAATGAAAGTGAGTGCAGGAATAAAAAAAAAAAACAAAAAAAAAATTATACATACATATACATATATATATACACACACATATATATACACACATACGCGCACACACACACAAAGATCTGTGTCATCTGTTCTTGACTGCTGCTG
>CM074945.1:7144992-7185446 GCA_037577455.1 Pangasius macronema | reverse complement strand
CACCTCCTCACTAAAATAAAGGTTTTTGTACTTTCCTTACTCAGAGTTGCTCTGAGAAGTTTCCTAAATCACTTTTAATTCTCTAAGAGAATTCTAAGAAGCTTTGTGAATACGGGCCCAGATCTGTGAAGGACACTTTTTCTTCTGTAAAACTGCTAAATGTTAGAAGTGCTAAGAAGATTTCTGGACTAACCTTTATATTTCAGGTGAGAGTGGGCCATCAGTTTGTCCACAACCATGTGCATATCTTTCAGGTTTCGGGGACAAAACTCCTCCCTTCTTGCTTTGTTCTGCAAGAAAACTACAAAACAAAATAAAGTGGAGTGTTATATTTGTCGAGAGAAAAAGATGCTAGCCAGACTCAAATAATCTTTTACAAGTAATGTGAAGAGAGGACACCACTGCTCATAGCCAAATACTGAATTTCTGTCAATGGCATAAACAACATGCTACATTAGAAGAATTTTTACAAAAGATAGTGACTATAGCAGAGTTGTCCCCTACACAAGAATTTATATACACGTTTGTGACTGTATTAATGCGCTTAACTAGCCAACTAGATGATAATACTTTATTACTTTACATTAGCTACCATTTTTTTTGGCTTAGTTAGGTAGGTCTCTGGGCAAACAAAAGATGGAACTGGGCAGCTTTCACATGCCTGGTGGGCTAGCTAACAAATATGCGATTCCCCTGAGCTCTATAGTCTCTATTCACATTGTTTACAGTGTTTAAGCTGTTGTCTTCAACACAATGCAAGCTCTCATGCAGATTTCCTTTGTCCTTTTTTCAAACCATTTAGGTAGTGCACTCAGTTTTATCCTAAGAGCCCAAAACCTATTTTTATTGGTTGACTTGATGTGTTGCTGCATTCAAAACCTGACAGCAAGGAGAGAAATCCAAGAGCAGCAGTTATGCAATGTTAGCATACCTGCAATTTATTTTTTTAAACAGAGAAGAGCCAACTTTATGTGAAAGCAGGGTAAATTTGAATGCATACACATATTCCTGCATAAGCAAAGGAAATCTATTTAATCATGCACTCACATGAAATGACTGTGACCTGACTTTTGGCAATAAAATAACAGTAAAGTGTTAACATTGAAGTGATTGTAGTATAACTAGGCTTACTCAGATGAGGGTAGTATTCTGATCCATCATCTGGTCCTGAAGAACCAACACTGTCATGGCTGGCAGATGGAGTCGAAGGCTTCAGCATCTCAGCGGTTTGTAGAAACCTGATTAGATTAATTGTTTTTGGAGTAAGTAGAGCATGGGTCCATAGGTTTATTTTTTATTATTTTATTTATGTGAAATATCTCTGTACATGTCCTTATTAAACATTCCTGTTATTATTATTTTTTTAAAAATAGCTTATGTGAAACAACAATTAGAAATCTAGTAACTGGAAATCCACTGGTGATAATTTGGACATCATTGACCATTATCTGTTTTAAATGGCATAGATGAAGCACTACACTATGTACCACAAGCATTACAGCATGTCCTGAATAAAAACAAATTCTTTACCTGTAGAGGTTAATGTCTGTGAACCAGTCCTGAACCACGATTACAACATGGCATACAGTGAAGAGAAAAGCAGCTATCTGTAGAGACTAAAGACATACCAGGATTCAATGAAGGGGTTAAGAAACATACTTTATACATTTTTGATAGTTGCTAAGGCTTTTGTATACAGCTTAAGACATTAATTTAATAAATATTTCAAACTTTTTGCCAAACCCACACAAGTACAAATGATAAATAGGATAAAATAAATGACTAAAAGAATATTTGAAAGAATCTTTTCAAAATCATAAAACTTTGAAGGATATATTATCTTTTGCTAAGACTTTCACATAAGTTAAATACACACCTCGACGAGAACTAGATTTTAATGGAACAGTCTAAGTACTTTTCTTTTATGAGCACCTTTTAGTTATTAATTATTAATGAAGCATACTTCCTAGTTATTACAGACTGACCTGCATCTCCACATATGTGTGTGGCAGGTTATACTCTGGTGGCAACTTGCGGTCATTATTGATGAGATGATCCAAGATGGAAGGACTCAGAATTGGCTGAATAAGGGCACAGAACAAGAAATTTCAATAACACAAGCCCAAAATAAGAACACACATGTACTCACTGGCCACTTTAATGCTAACACCTGTACATTCGTGCAATTATCCAATCAGCCAATCATGTGGCATTAGCACAGTGCATAAAATCATGCACTTAAAGGTAAACAGCTTTAAGTAATGTTCGCATTAAACATCAGAATGGGGGAACATTCAGTGACTTTGATGCGGATGGGAGAATGGCCAGACTGGTTTGATCTGACAGGAAGTCTATGGCAACTCAAATAACCACTGTTTACAACTGTAGGGAGCAAAAAAGTATTTTGAGGCAGATGGGCTACAACAGCAAAAGACCACATCGGGTTCCATTTCTGTCAGCCAAGAACAGGAATCTAAGGCTACAATGGGAAGCTGACCTGCATGATTTTATGCACTGCACTGCTGCTATATGATTGGCTGATTGGTTAAATGCATGAATAAGCATAATGAATAAGTGGCCAATGAGCACAGTTGGGGCTAACTGACTGTTTATAGCAGTAAGTGAGAAGTATAAAATGTATATTTAATCATCCTGGTTATCTTGAAACATCCATTAGCAGTAACACAAGATGATTTGTAGCAGAATCTTGATGATGTTTCACAACTCATCAGAGAGACTTCATTAATTCTCAGGACAAAATGAAGCTATTGTTACATGGTTTAAAATTGGTAGTAGTTATTCAAGGTGATAAATGTGACAACTGATAAATGTATAAGGACATTTCACCACACATTTAATCCCAACCCTGGTCCTGGAGTACCCCCCTGTCCTGCACATTTTAGTGTTTCACTGCTCACACACCTGATTCAATGAATTACCTAATTAACGGCCTTTCCAGAGCTGAACTGGGCACGTTAGAGCAGAAAACATCAAAATAAGTTGGAAAGGAAGTTCTCCTGGACAAGGGTTTGGAAGTTGTGATCTAATCTCATATTAACACAGAACTAATAAAGCCACTCAAATGAGTAGTAAAAATTACCCTTACTTTCTAAAAGGATTTTCATCTCATAATGACCTAACCAGTCTCAGTAAAGACCACACAGGGAGAGAGAACACAGCAAGTTATACTCCAGTATCAGTAATGAACAGTGAGAACAACTCTGAAAAAAAAGCCAAGAGTCCCAGATTAACCTGTGTGTCCAGGAAGATCACTCTCTCTTGTGTAATGTAGAAGTCGATTCCACTTGTTTGGTTGCCCCCTCTCTCTTTGATCTCCTGCGTCTGGGCCCTAAATACGTACGCCCTGCGCAGCACATGGCAATTACACAGTTAGACATAAGGAATTGTTTTTTCAATGTGACCAGCACTGTCAGTAACTCAACTTATAATAATCAGGTTTAGAGTTGAGAAAAGATACTGAAAGAGACACAATGTACGCACTAATGTTGCTATATTAAAATGCAGCACTGCTGAGGTAACAATGGGTTGTTGGGACATATGGGACATTGTGAAATGAGATATTCCATTAGACCAACACTGCACACATTATAGTTTGGTCAGGTTAGATTAAAAGCATACCATCTACATGCAGGGCTTGTAGAAAACCATGTAATATGGAAAAATAGCATTTATTTTTGACTATTTAATTACCCTATTTGGATACTCCTGGCTTTTAGGTTTAATATTAACTGTTCAGTTACTCTACTTAGTTATCGATATCTATCTGGTGACTATTTCTATTTAATTACTAGTAGGGTTGTTAACAATTAATCAGAATTTGATGAAAGTTTGATGTCTGTAAGAATTTAGTTGACCATATCATAAAGTTGAACAACTTTCGGCCTTTAATCAGGCTAATTTAAATATAATTTTTAGCTAAAATTGTTTTACGAGTATTGACAGAGGCTGCTCTAACTGTATACAGGCTGCACACATGACTCATGTCTGAACACACTGCCATGCTTATTTTTACAAATAAAAGCAGCAGGTCTGTGAATTTGTTACGACCAAAATGTGTGTGTTATTTGACGTTACATTGCTGTTCAGCAGTGGATTTTTTTTTTTAAATTCAATTTAAGGTATAACTATTAACTTTAGGAAATTAAATGATCCAGGAAATTCCTTATATTTTGCAACCCTTATTATATCACTGCATCTAATAACCTTTCATCTATTTATTTATTCATTTAATATATTTATTTAAGTATTCATCACTATTCGATATATGTTTGTTATTCACTAACTTAAAATACAATATTCAGAATTGTAATCACCTTCATTAGGTTGTCAGCATTAATTCTATATCTAGCTAATTCTATAAGTTGAACACAAACACACAGTCACACAGTAAAGAACCATGGTGTACCATTTACCTTTGGTCTTCTTCAGGCATGTTGGCTGAGAGGAGAGACATGATGGTGGACTTTCCCATCCCCTGGAACCCAATGACTCCCACAACCAGCATGTCAGTCTGGTCACGTAGATACTAAGACACAGAGACACACAGCTAGCAATGAACTTACATACAGCTATGTATGGATGTCTCTTTAAAAATTAAAGTCTTTCAGAAAAACATTAAAAAAATAATACAACTGACCTTCATGGACATGGTTAAACTAGAAACACCTCAAATTATATCAGATTTCAGACCTTATTAAAAACAAAATCTCAACCAAACAGTTTCAGACGATACAGGACTCTTACCTCCATAGCACTGTCACACCAATTCATCTGGTCATCCACTAGTTTAATGCTGTGTTTCATTTTCTCAGCAGGGAGGAGCTTCGTCTGACCAATCACAGCTGCCAATGGAAAATTAAGGCAAATATTAATAGCCTCTGTAATGAGACCTGAAGAATGCAGGATGCAGGTGGGCTGACATAGCAAGTCTGTAACAGAACAAGAAGCCCCCTTGTGCGAATTTGTGACTGACAGGAAAAAAAAAGCATCTGAGAAAAACTCACGATCAACAGCACAAGTAGATGCAGCAGAAGCCATGCCGCGATTCTGGATCTGATACACAGGCTGTGTTGGACGCTGACCCTCCCTCTCCAGCTTTGCTGCTCCAGAGCCAGAAACTGGAGGAGCAGCATCTGCTGTGGTGCCTGGTTTGCCTCCTTCATCTCTGGCTTTTATCAGCATAATTGGCTTCTCTAACGGGGCACCGCTGACAGCAGCGCTCGACTTTGCCTGAAAGACCACATGTTCATCATCAAAAGAGCATGACAAAGATTGATGTTGCTAACGCCCAGATTAACACAGTGGGGAAAATATAAAAGGAATTTTCAAATTATAACAAAAATATCACAAGCAGCATTTATAGTAAATGTGTTATGTCATGACATATGGCATTTTGGGCATCATCACCATACTGTAATGAAAAGTTTTTTTATTTATTTGTTTTTTTAAATATGCTGTTATCTTTTTTATACAGGAAACCATTAGTTAAAAATGACTTAAGTTGTTCATCAGTTCTAGGATGCTGTGTAAGCATTTAATACTCACAAGGATTGAATAAAAACACAACTAAATGCATCCAAGTGCCAAAAACAAGGCAACTGCTCTGAGTGGCACTTGATCACAGCAGAAAAAATTGTAAAATCTGTTGTGCTATTTGAATTGATTGACTTTTGATGGCAGAGTATTACATTTTGTGGTTATTTTGTGGTTAATTAGAAAGAGATGGTGCATACAGAGAGGATGGTGTGTCATTTTTTTGGGAACCTGGAGGTTAGAAGTGCTTGAACCCTAGATATTGGAGCAAATCACGATGAGCTGATGCTTTTGTGTATCAAATTGTGCATCAATTATGTGGCACTTCCTTCTATTCTGTTTTTACATATCTCAGATTTAGTCATTGCCAAGTTTTATCCAATTATCAAAGCTTCCCCCAATCCCCCTACCACAGCCACTGACAAATGCGAAGCCTGCCAGCACATCTCTTTAAAATTGACGCTCACAAGAGTGTTGTTCTCACCCAGAGAGACAGACAGTTATACTATCTTGGCATCATTTGGATTCAAACTTGTGACAAGCCAGACAGTGCATGATTTTAAAATATTGCCTGGTGACAACTCACACTCAATAGCCTGACATGGCACAAGATGGGTGCTCATACTGCATGTGAAATGTGACCCATATAAATGTTATGAAATCAATTCACATTTCCAGAATTTGTGTGGCTGTGCAAGGCAAGGAAAGTCAGCCAAATGGCACAAAAAGAGCATGGTGTATGGACAAAATACACAGCAGGCAGGGGGCTTGAGCTGTGGCAGGTTAAATTTTATATTAGAAATTTTAGTTGCATGTCTTAGGCTGCTCACACTGTAAGACATGCAACTAAAATTTCTCATATAAAATTAATCTAATCCCCTGACATCTCAATCATTTGGACAGTTAATCAGGCATTACTGTTCCCATCACGCTGCATGTCCGATAATGAGTGACGGAGTTGAAATTCATCTTGTGACATTTTCACCTAGACTGGCAAAATTACATCCACTGGCCCTGATCACATATAATTGATTTTCAACAGGATTGGTGCAGCGGGTAGCACTGCCACCTCTTGGGTCCCTGGTTCGATCCTGTAATCAGGATACCATCTGTGTGGAGCATCACATGTTCTCGTGTTCATGTAGGTTTCCTCCACCTTCCAAAAACAAGTCAGTATGTGTACTGGCTATGTTAACTTCCTCCTATGTGTGAATGAGTGAGTGAACATATGTGCGTGCGCATGGTGCCTTGTAATCGACCGATATCCCATACCCAGTATTGCCAAGATAGGACCTGGATCCGCTATGACCCTGAACAGGATAATGTGCTTACTGTGATGAACAACAATACAAACATGCATAAGAAACAATGTAAAGTCAATAACAGATGAGCCCCTAGTAATGTTGTCACTTACAATTTTCCTGCATACTCACCCTTTCTCCTGGTGGTTTGGCCAGAATAATGGGAGTTTTCTGAAGAAGTGGACCAGATGGCTCCTCGCTCCCGTCCTAAAAACACCGTGCAAAAAAAAACAAACAAAAAAAAACACTTTATCGCATTTAATATAACTCTCTAGTGTAATGCCGGACTCACCTAAAGCTCACTCCTACCCTCCTCTCCCGCGGGCCGTAGTCTCGGTCACGACTCGGTCCGGAGAGATTCTGTCCAGGCGGTCCAGGCTCCCTGTCTCTCCGTCTTCGTCTCCTGCGTCCTTGTCCGTACATTCCGGGCTGGCTGTGCCCAGACTCCGACATTTCGCTACGGTTACTTACAAACTGTCAGAAATGTAGAGTAATGAGTCAGTCACACGGGACTAAAATACAGAGCAATGAAAACCTAATTTAAATGACAAGACAGCTACTTACTTAACAGACAATAGTCCGAACGTCACCTTATTCTCTGTACAGGTAGCCTACGTAGGCTGTATAATGTTATTTACGTTGTGCTTTATTTAGGTTTCACATTAACCGGCTGGCGGCCAGCTCCTGCTGTCTTTGCAGAATGCTAATGCTAATAAAATGAAGCTAAAAATTGTCACAATTCAGTTCAGACGTTTTATTATAAACGTAAAGCTTATTTAAATATTAATGACTTATTTAAAGCACAACCTTTAGGATGCTGTTTAGCACGCTGACCTAGCCTACACTACTTCTTCCTGATCCGGGCAAGACACGAAGGACCAAAATAAAGAGATGGTCGTTAGGGAACATCGGCTGAGTGTTTTGGGTTCCGGTAGAAAAATTTGGCTCTGACAAGATCACAATTATTTGAATTAAACACGTTGGTAGGTGGATTGGCTTGGCTACACTACATTTTCCTGCGTGTGTGGGTCTGCACACAGTGCCCTGTAAAGAATAAATCAATAATAAATCCCGATTCTTTTCACTGAGTCAAATCATTCGGCTTAACTCGCCAGAAAGAGCGGACTCTTTCGGCTCCCAAAAGGACAAAGATTGCGATGTTTAGCAGTGTTTGTTCTTGTTTGCCTTTCTATGGCTGAAATCTTATACTACCTTCTAATTAACGGAATATTTTTACTTTGCATTACATGTGATACAGTCTGTATAAATAACTGTGAAATGAACAAGGCACTACAAATGTGCGTTAGCAAATACGATAGTGGTAATCATTCATTACAACTTGACTGATTAGCTTGAGTGAGTCGCATGCTGAAAATTTTCAAATCAAAGCACAGTTGCTGTTTAGGGAATTGGAAGAGTAATCCCATAGAATGCAAGGTCCATAATATCAATCAGTTTGAAATTACTACACTATATAGCCAAATGTTTCCAGACACCTGGCCATCACACTCATATGTGTTGCTTCCCCAAACTGCTGCCACAATGTTGGAAGCACACGATTTTATAAGATGTCTTTGTATGCTGCAGCATTACAATTTCCTTTCACTGGAACTAAGAGACCTAACCCAATCCTCCAACATGATAATGCCCCTGAGCAAAAAGTGACGTTCATGAAGACATGGTTTGCCAAGATTGGTGTGGAAGAACTCAAGAGTCCTGTACAGAGCCCTGACCTCAACCCTACTGATCACCTTTGGGATGAACTGAAGCGTAGACTGCACCCCAGGCCTCCTCGCCCAACATCAGTGCCTGACCTCACTAATGCAATGATGTCTGAATGAGTGCAAATCCCCCACTGCTATGTTACAAAATCTAATGGAAATGCCATGAAAGAGCTGTTACAAAAAATCTAGAGGAAATCCTTCCCAGAAGAATGGAGGTGGTTATAACAAGCAAAGGGGGCTGAACCTGGAAATAGTTATTTTAGTTACTTTGTATATAGTGAGTTTTAATCACACAACTTTTGTCGTTTGTTTCCTTTTACCCAATTTTCGCCCAAATTGGTTATTTGCTAATTTCCAACAATAGCTGTATCTTTTCTTTTTAAATTAAACTATGCATTCATATACAGTACTTGAATTTTTTTCAAATCAGTAACTCTATCATACAGCTTGAAATGCTTTCACATCTTCCCCATGTCATCTCAGGGAGGTTTTCCTTGTTACTGTCGCCTCTATCATGCTCATTAGAGATCTAAATCGAAATCTATTTTATCTAATCTAATTTATTTAAAATTATATAAATAAAAGTGAAGTTGAAATTTACAAATGTACTAATTTAATAAATTACTTTAAAAAAAATTATAATGAATTCCAGAATTTCAAATATTAAATATAAAAAAAAATTATCAAATAATTAATATATGGCCAACACAGACAGTTACAAAACTATATACTGTATGTGAATATATGTTATGGCTGATATGTATATATATATATATATATGACCTGTCGAGGCATGGACTCCACAAGACCTCTGAAGGTGTGCTGTGGTATCTGGCACCAAGACATTAGCAGCAGATCCTTTAAGTCCTGTAAGTTGCGAGGTGGGGCCTCCGTGGATCTGGCTTGTTTGTCCAGCACATCCCACAGATGCTCAATCACGGATCTGGGGAATTTGGAGGCTAATTCAACACCTGGAACTCTTTGTCATGTTTTTCAAAGCATTCCTGAAGAATCTTTGCAGTGTGGCAGGGCACATTATCCTACTGAAAGAGGCCACTGTCATTAGGGAATATGGCCATGAAGGGGTGTACTTGGTCTGCAACAATGTTTTGGTAGGTGGTATGTGTCAAAGTAACCACATGAATGCCAGGACCCAAGGTTTCCTGGCAGAACATTGCCCAGAGCACACTGGCAATTTGTGCCACAGTAGCTCTTCTTTGCGATCAGATCAGATGGGCTAGCCTTTGCTCCCCACGTGCATCAGTGAGCCTTGGGCGCCCATGTCCCTGTCACCAGTTCACAGGTTGTTCTTCCTTGGACCAGTTTTGGTAGGCACTGCATACTGGGAACACAAGACCTGCCGTTTTGGTGCTACTCTGACCGAGTTGTCTAGCCATCAAAATTTGGCCCTTGTCAAAGTCACTAAGATCCATACACTTGCCCATTTTTCCTGTTTTCAACACATCAACTTCAAGAACTGACTGTTCATTTGCTGCCTAATATATCCCACCCCTTGAGATAATCAATGTTATTCTGAGCAATGCCTTGCTCAGATTTCTGTGGGAAAAAGAAATGTGAAAGAAATTTCTGTACTAGGAATGTTTAACAATGTAACAAACTTTTTAAAGAGGTGATTTTTTTCCACATGTGGAAAATCTAATACTCTAGCAGGTTCCTGGCTCAAATAATTCAGTACATGTGTATGTAAGACACTGAATGGTAACATAAAGTTGTATTCTGATACCATAATACACCGTAAGACATCATATTTGGTTGTGTGGGTTATGTGGAGAAATTAAACCATTCTTCATACGGTTCCACCTCTATTCTAATCAGACTTCCTTCACAATTAAAGTGAATGTCCCTGATTTTCTTGGTTTTGTTTTTAATTTCTCCTCAAAGATTATACACAACAGACTAACAATGGTAACAGAACAGGACAGATTAATGTTCACAAATTGGACTAGTTACAGGCTTGTGTATTCTCCTATTGTCCATCAGGTGCTTAAACACATGGAGCCTTGCAGGTTTCTCACAGCTTAGAAAATAAAATAATAGGTATGGCTGCAAAACTCCATGGCTTCAAAACTTCCATGGGTTTTTCAAGTAACAAAGGAAATCTGTGAGGGCTTGGGACTGCGATTGCTGTGGTGGCTTTGGGGCTGCAGTTGCCACGAGCACCTAAATACTCAGGACTCCATCAGTGGACAGTGGATAGATTTTAAATAACCAGACTTCTTGCGAAAACCGTCATGAATTTACTGGCTGCACATTTGCACTATTTGTCCATATAGTACACAAAAATAGAAGGGATTTATTTATAATTGCACTATCCGTTGCACCCAGATGAGGATGAATCCATTTATTTCTGTAAAGCTGCTTTATGACAGTCCATTGTTAAAAGCACTATACAAATAAAATTGAATTGAAATCTATATAATCATTATTGGGGCAGCTAATACTGAGTGAAAATTTCTTCAGTTATCACAAACTACTATTAAAAGATTTTACTCAGCTGAAAGGCTCGTGATTTAATAGCCTAAAGCTAATTATGTATTTTATGTGTGAGAAATCCTTAAATTAAACCCGGATATCCTGTTTCTAAACTATTTCCTTCATTTTTCCAAAGTCAACACCAATTTACATCACATTATATCTAATTTTATCTTTGTATATGGTTCTAACATAGGGCTAGTAGATTTTTATTGCTCCCTCAGAACTGATTCTTTTTTTAATTAACTTTATTAGTAAAGAGTAACATTTTTAACTTATATGTGTTGTAATTTAGGAACAAAATATACCAATTTAACTTTGTACAAATTAGTAATGATTCCTAAATTTTGTCTCCATGCTCCCCACTTTCAGGTTGAATTTAAGAAAACTGGAAAACATTATAGTCAGTGCTCTGGCCTTGTTTTAGGTGTGGGTAAAGTTTACAGAAAGTCAAGAATTAAGCACCTTTCATTAGGCTATAATTAAATAAAAGGAGTCAGAATATTACCGGGGTATTTCCTCCTAATATATGTTCATGCTTCTTTCACATTCTACATTCCAGTGAATTGCCTTTTCTGCTGGCAATTTTTTTATGTTTGGTCTGAAATGCTGCTTTAGCTGAAAAAGCAGAAACATACAGTCTTCAGGCAACTCCAGTATTGCCGTTGCAATACGACCAAACCACTGATGCTGGCACTTCAGCTACATTCTAAACCTCCACAAATGCTGTTTAATGGAAAATGCTCGTTTTCATCTGTGGTGCCATCTTAAAGTGAGGTGGATTAAAATGATGTAAAGATTTTTAATAACATTTAATAATGAAAAAAGGCAAACATATTAAAATGTTAAATTATTACTGTTTATTACACTTAGATGAAATTACATATCCCCCCTCCCCCCAAATAACATTTATGCTTGGTGTTTCATGTGAAAATAGCAAAGACATGAAAACAAAAATGCTAGCCAGCCCAACAATAACACCCCCACCCCCATTAACTACTTCATAGCCACATGCAGTTCAGGCAAGTATCAAAAATTATCAAAGGAAAAAAAATAAAATAAAACAAACCGTAACAGGACAAAATGGTAACTGTATATGCACGTAGGAATGCTTGATGCTCTGCTTGTGCAGTCTTACGGTATCGGTATCAAGCTTATGTGCTCTTTGATCTTAGGGGTCCTTTCTACCTCGTAATATTAAAGAAGAGTAAAGAAAAGTGAAATATGAAGGTCACCCGCAACACAGAAAGGGGAAAAAAAAACAAAAAAAAAAACATAAAACTTCACAGAGTGACAGTAAATGGAATGTTTTTTTTTTAATCAGTATGTTCTTGCTGTATTAAAATGTGTAGCAGATGTTGTCTCTTTACTACCTAGACTGCCACTCCTTCTCTGCTTAAAGATTAGGGCTGTTTTTATTGATTTTATTTTTTTAAAGAACCCTTATAAAAATTACAACTGTGCATAATGAGTACGGCAAACACTCCAACTCCGTGACCAATGGACATACAGGATATACAAATGTAAAAGACAGTACTTGGAGTTGAGAACTTGCCCTCGCCTGCACACATCCACACTAATGAGCTCACTAGCAGACGAGTGTCACTCCCTCCCCCCATAACAACCCCCTGAATCTCCCTTCCACCTCCCTTTCTTTACCCCTACCTCCCTACAGACACATCCCTGGGTGGATCAATGATGGTGACAAGGAAAGGAAGAGGGGAAAAAAGGAAGGAAAGAAGGAAGGAGGGAAGGAAGAAAGGAAAGAGGGAAGGAAGGAGGCAGAAGCTTAATGATGTGGTGTTCTCAGTGTGGATGGGATGATGAAAGCCAGATGTCAGGGGAAGGACAGATGAAGAGGGGGATCAGTTTTCTCTTCCTTCCTCGGTGTCCTCGGCATCACCCTGGTTGTCTGAGGTCCACAGCTGAGGAGGGAAGACAAATATCAGCACCAAAGTCACTTGCCCTGCATTTCTATAATGTTTTTAAGATGCTCTTGTTGACTCATCAACCCCTCATGACTTTATCAGGGTTTACGGTATGAGTGGCCACTTGCAGCACAAGGGGAGGATGAGCGTATATATTGAAACAAACTTACTCCTTGAGGTAAGCAAGAATGTAACCTGAATTTCTTTCATTTGTACAATCAATTTCCTTTGCGCTATAAAGAGTTATGCTGCTTTGCTAATTAGCTAGTACATTGATCATCTACCTTGCTAACCTGTTAGCCAAATGAAGTAATTCAATTAGAGCAGTTATGTGGATGAAATAGATGGATACATAGCACCTAGTTTCAACATAGCACATGAAATAATATATTTTCAAATGGCTTATTTTCACTTATTGATCCTAGAAATGAATAACAATAAGTCTGTACCATTTGTGAATTAGCCAGGCCTGGAGAATAATCACACATACAACTGTATCAAGCAAATGTCAGAAAACTCACTGTCAGGTTGTCTCGCAGCAGCTGCATGATCAACGTGCTGTCTTTGTAAGATTCTTCATTGAGTGAATCAAGTTCTGCAATGGCCTCGTCAAAAGCCTAAGAGGAAATTTAGGAAGAAAAATATGAAAAAAATGGCACTTCATCTTAAAGCCTCCTCAGTGTTTAAAGAAAAACACTCACTCATTCAGCTGTGGCTTCCTGCCTCAACTATCAATTACATGAGCTGTGTTCTCAAATGGCATACTATGCACTATATACACTCACCATCCACTTTATTAGGAACACTTGTACACCTGCTCATTCATGCAATTAGCCAATCAGCAAATCACGTGGCAGCAGCTCGGTCGTGCATAAAATCATGCATACAGGTCAAGAGCTTCAGTTAATGTTCACATAAAGCACCAGAATGGAGAAACAAACGTGTTCTCAGTGACTTTGACTGTGGCATGGTGGTGCCAGTTTGAGTATTTCAGAAACCACTGTCTCTAGAGTTTGCACAGAATGGTGCGAAAAAGGCAGCAGAAGATTGGAAAAAGACCAGGTGATATATTTCCAATCTAATATGTTTATCTAATGTAATAAATTTTACTACACCATAGGTAACTACTAGGTTGCCATCGACTGGTGGTCTACATGCTGTGTGTTGCCATAATCAAACTTCCAAAAAGTCAGTGAAAGGACATGAAAAGAAAACCCAAACCTATGTCCACATCGTATCAAGTGTGTTCCAGTCTCTCCATGACTGCTTGTCCATCACTGTTTCCCTCCATCCATCAGGTATTCAAGAAATTAATTTTCACTTTTTAATGCACCTTATCTTCCTTGATATGCCAACCGTTCCACTTCAACCAAGTCAACAATTTTTTGCAATATTTCCCCTTGTTTGTTTTGTTTGTTGTTTGTTGTTTGTTTGTTTGACAATGAGTGTGTAGGTGTTTTTGCGTTGACCACGCACCGTTTTGGCTAGCTTGCAGGCCTGCTCAGGAGAGTTTAGGATTTCGTAGTAGAAGACGGAGAAGTTCAGGGCCAGGCCCAGGCGAATCGGGTGTGTGGGCTGCATCTCGGCCTTGCTGATCTCAAATGCGTCCCTGTAGGCCTCTTGTGAGTTGGTGATGATAGCTGAGAATTGATGAAGAAAAACAGTTGAGTCAATAACGTTTAAAGCAAACAAAGAAACACAGAAAGCCGTAAAGACTACCCCAACACTGAAACAGACACATGCCAATATGATTGTACATGTTGATTGTTACAGTAAATGTTAAAATGGACACTTTAAAATATTCTTACTACTCCTGTGCCCCATCAGGACTGCACGAAAAGTCATGCAAAGTGCCATAAAATACAACAAAAAAGAATGAATTTGAATGAACAATCAAGTGATGCCACAAACAAGTCCCAGGTGCCCCCATCAGTATGTGACATCCAGAAAAAGAAAGTAAAACCGTTTATGGAAAACAGGGGGGGGGGGCTTACTGCTTTAAGTCCATTGCATTTGTTTTGTTTAACTGCTGAAGTCTATATATATAATATAAATATATATATAATGCTATATATAGCATTTTTAAATGTTGAAAGAAAAATTTTACACTATAAGCTCAAGTATAAGGCTTTCTTTTTCTGAATGCCACATGAAATGACCTCCAGCTGTGTTCAACAGTAGTAAAATAAAAATGTCTGTGGAATTCATCTGCTTATTCTTTAATGGGTTTGGGCAAGTCAGGGCAAATATCTGGAATCGGGTCTGAAAACTTTGAAATGTCCTAAATGTTTGAGACTTTACACTGCGTTTTGACAGAAAGTCACCTTCTTTGTGTTTTGCTAGTTTAGGCAAATGTCAAAAGTATATATTGGTGATCAGTGATCATACTCTGGCTTATGATGTCTATCTTCATTACAACGCTGGCACAGAAGAAGTTTAAACGAGATTATTCCAGGCTGTAGAGGCAGGAATCCTAGGAGCTACCAATTATATGGCTACCATGATCCTATTTGCTATCTGGTGGCTATTCATTTTTGTTCATTACTAACATTAGCCTGCTGAAAGGGTCTCTCATTCCAAGCAGTATTAGTGTACATGGACCTACTTAAAGAAAAACTAGATAAATCAATAGCAATGCCTGTGACTGGACCAAAACTAAGAGAACGGCTGATATGGCAATACTGGTATCAGCAAACACTGTATTAGTGCAACTAAAGAAGTGCAAAAGTGCTTTCTCTAAAAACTTTTGTGCTGATCAATCTCATTTTCATGACATGACAAACACTAAGGCAGTGAAAGCATTATATACGGCTAGTAAAGCTGAGCTGAATGTTTGTTAGGTGGAGCAGGTGAGCTGCAACATGTCCATTGTTTAACAGCGTGTTTCACACAAAGTACAATTTCAAAAACATCTAAAAACGCAGTCTAAGCATTATTTGCATGTTATGGTGTAACCTGTGCAAATGCCACATGAACAGGTTGTCCCAAAATAGCAGCAGGGCTTCCTGCACAGAAAGGCCACCTAGGACCTGATGGCAACTTTTAAGAAAGTACAGAGCTTAACATTGAAGTAAGTTTAATGACACTCAACCAGTCAATAATGACTCTTAGTCAAGTTAAGCAAAGAGCGTATTGTGTTCTTAAAGTCTAATCATCAGATTACAAAAGGCCAAAGAAACCTAAAAATACTAAAACTGCAAACTGTAAGACATGATGGCGAAACTGCATAGGCTTATGGTGGATCCGAATGGCAACGATTGGAATTGGAAAAGAAATGTTTTGTTAGGACTGATTTTTATCATTTTTTAAATATTTATTACATTTACAGTGTCAGTGATATTTGTGTGAAAAAGTTTACTGTAGAGTCATTCAGGAAAAAAAAAACTTAAGCTAGTTAGTTTGTAAAGTGAACAATAATCAGATAGGTATTGGTACTGACTGATATTCCAGGTTCCAGTATGGGTATCAGAAAAGAAAAAGTGGTACTGTGCCATCTCTACATTTATGTGTGTATTATGCTGGGCAAGTGACTGTTAAAAGGTAAAAAAAACAAAACAAAAAAAAAACATTTATTTATTCATCACCAGTAACTGCTATTCTACAAAACATGTACATGTTTTTCATCAAGTCACAGAAATATGACAAAAATCCAAATGTAACCAGACAGCCCTCAGAGCTTCACAATCTAACTGATAACCCTGACATAGACAGAATGAAAGAAAGAGCTTATTATTCCTCATTCTGGCGAATACAATTGACTGCCTGTTTTATAAATCTATTTAATATCTAGCAGAACTTCCTCTATTCTCAGATGGATCAATGGTCTTTGCACTGGCTCGTCAGATGACACCAGAAATGCAACTCAAAGCTACAATAAATTAAACAGCAAAGTATTGATCTCTGATACCTATTTTTAGTACAATAATTTTATTTTAAATAATTGATGAAACAGGCTTAAGTATAGATGACAAGGGTTCAAAAAAGAAAATAAATGGTATCCAGATTAACAAGATAAAGCCTGACTGCAATAACACTTCAAACTCATGCTTGTCTCTATACCCCAAGAAGAATCCAGTAACTCTGTTCTTTAATTTCAGGCCATAATGGTTTGGAGAGAGAGAAACAGATAGCTGCTTGATAAACTTTGAACCACCGCAACAGTGAATAGCCATGCTCATTTGAATGTTGTCAATGCTTCACTGTCACGTGATGTCCCATAAACTTCCTGGCACAGGAAGGCAGTTAGTCTGGGACTCTCCATACTCACAAAAAGACTAGATGATTCAACATGATTCACCCCTCTTCACTTTACTGGAAGCCAGAAACTGGAATCATCTCACTGCATTTACAGTCTTTTTGCATCAAAGGCCTGGTCCACATTAATACACTACCCATATATAATATACACACGCACATTTATTCTTTTATTTTAATGCATATGTTTTTGTCCATTTTGTCGTTTCATCTACACTGAAACATCGTTTACAACCACCCAAGTCAACTTTTAGAAAATGCTCCCATCAGTTGGCTAAATGTGTTGTTGTGTGGATGTGGAAACTGGAGATGTCTAAAACTTCACTGAGTAGTAGAAGAAATACAGTATTTTAATGAATGGGTCTTAACCTCCTAAAAACTCTGTGCCTCATCACTTCCTCTCCTTTGCCCATGAGTGTACTGTTCAAGCAAAAGGAATTTGGTTACACAGGGTAAACCACAATGCCCTAAGGTAAGTGTGTGCTAGGGCTTCAGACTCTCCAGACTGCAAGGACAGGGGAATAAAATAGAACATTTACACAAACAAAAAACATTTTATCTAGCGTTTTGTTGAAAAAGGTTATGCTGCTGCTTGACACTCACAGCTGTAATTTGCAGGATGGAAAAATGAGAAGGGTGTGGTTCAGTAGAGGATGACTAACGTGCCTTTTCAAGATGGGCTTTACACTTTCACCTCAGGGAAAAATAAACCTTAAAAATAATATGGTTCTGAACAATTATGTCCACATATAAAACGTATTTTTATATATTAAACATGTTTAACTAAGAAATCTACTTTTTAACATGCTGAGCTAGATTATGGCAGTGTTTCAGCCACCAGCTTTGTGCTTCAAACCTAACCTCCTGTTCAGTGCATGAGCTCAAGGAGGAACTGAGTGAGTGGCTTACAGTTTTTCTCGTCTCCCACGGCTACTTCAGCTAAGTAGCGGTAGTAATCGCCCTTCATTTTCAGGTAGAAGACTTTACTTTCGGCAGGGGTTGCCTTCGGGATCAGATATTTGTCCAAAAGAACCTGAGAACATGAGATAGACAAACAGAGGCAGGAAGGAGTGAACAACACATCATATGCAAAAACAAACAATGTCCCATGTTATCAGTAATCAATAAATTTCCCTATTGATGAAAATAAAGCTCTACAAACATAACCTCAAAGAACAAGAGTAAGAGACCACTTAGCCAACATATTTCAAATGAATTTTAATAAACTGCACATACCAGCAAAATGTGAGCAATTATTTATAAAAACTGAAAACAATCAAGGATGGACATCATATTTTCCAAATATTAAATAAAACCTCTACTAATGTCTTTAGTTTTTAAATGTGCAATAAATATAAAGGTGAGTACTTAAATATATTTAAATACTGAATACAATACAGATCAGTTGGTTTTACATTTTTTTGGGTTTCCTCTGACACTCGACCTTTTTTTTTTTGCATACTTTGCAAACAACTATTTTCATTATACATGTTTCATAGTTTTGGTTCTTCTGCACTTCTGCAGGCATTTTTTGTACAGCTAGGGAATGGTGGTTTGACGGGTATTACATCTTTGACCAAGTAAAATGTCATGGCATCAGTGATGTCTTTCCAGCACTTACTTTTTTTTTTTTTTTTTTTAAATGAGGAATGCTTTTTCAAATGCATAATTTCAGCTGTGTTTCTAGCCGTGGTGCTGTTCACGTGTGCTCACTTTGTTATCTGGATTTTGGCACACTCTATGAGGTGCATTCTTGGTGGTTAAATTAATTCTTTGGGTTTCCTCTGACACGCTTGGCTTTTTTTTGGTGCATATCATGCAAACACCAACTGTTTGCACTAAGCCACTGTACTGAGTTGCTAAATAAACCAAGGTTGAAGTGTAAGCTAAGGAGCTGCTTGCTCTTGGCTATTATTTGTAAAATAGGCTTAATCTGCAAACCAAAAATTACGCAATTTGTGTTCATTGTAGTTTAACACTTTTAATGCAGTTGTAATGAGAATTATAGGAAATGTATTAACTGTCTTTTGTCATGCAAGTGATCTGACTGGCCAGATCACACATCTAACTTGCAAAGCATAACAGTATTGCTCTCTGCAACAAAATACTTTTCTTAAATACAAAACACAACTTCGATTTTACCAGGAACAAATACCTCAGTAGCGATTTCAGTATTCAAACACTGGTGACTCAGGTTAACTGGGTATTCAAATACCCATGCACATCCCTACAAAATATACATTATTACTACAGACTGGGCACACATATTACAGAAAGGCCTAAAACAAAATTAGACATGTGCATACTAGGCCATGTTCACACCTGGCTTTAACATGCATCCTAGGTGATGGCTTCACAGGTTAACAAGTACTGGTATGAACAGTATCAAATGCGTCTCGAAGACACATTGTGATCCGATCACTCCACATTCGGAGGTGGTCTGGGACGAATCACATTTGTAGTGTGAACATGAATGCATCTCAGTGCATCCCGGACAGCAAAGAAGGACCAACTGATCAACTGCATCATTGCCCTTGCCATAAAATATGTAATCATTCTCTCCATTGTTAGTCTAATGGGGAAAAAAACAATGCTATAACAGCAGAGACGAAAGCAGTTGAACTTCATAGCTTCATTTGTTGTCTCATCTCATTCATTTATAAGTTTCATTAGCAGACCACATGATTAAAATATTTTAAACAGTCTGTACAGGCACATGAGATTGATTAGGATTGGGACATTTCTACCTGAAAATAAATACAGTGGAAGACCTTGCAATTAAAACTTTTGAAACAGCCCATAAAGGTTCATGAAATATATTTTGCGGGACGTTTCTGCCTGAAAATGAATGCAGCGGAAGACTGACGTAATAACTGTGCATGATAGCCTTTCTCCCGAGGAAACGATGTATGAAATCCAATCACAAGTGGTCATGGGAGACGCATTCATAATGCCAGGCGTGAACAACTATGCGTCTCGGCTGTCCACTTGTGATCTGATCACCCAGGACACACGTTAGTGCCGGGTGTGAATTGGACATTAGTCCAAGACTCTCCCAGAACTTTGACACACTGACACAATCCAGGATTTGTGGACTAGGTAGAAGATTGCATTTTTCCTGCTTCCTGGAATGTTTTTCTCCTTTTTCTGTAGTCATAAAAACAACACATTGGTGTGAAAGTTTAGCTTGGGCAAGCTCTGTGCAAATTAGGTCTCAGGGCACCTTACAAATAAGAAGTATAAAAGTATACAAAAGTATTACTTTTGTCACTGGCTTAAAAGATATTTTGACACACACATAACTTCTACTGGCTGCTGAACAGCACATCTATGGACACTGATGCCAATAATCAACAATGTTAAGGCTATATATTTACCAACTGCCACGGTTTAGATCCACCAGTTTTGTGTAACAGAAGTTAAGTAAAAACACAAAAACCTGCACTACAATCCTTTTTATTAAAAAAATTAAGTTCCCCCGTCTTTACGGGGGAACGTCCATTAAAAAGGACATGTTCTTCAGTGGCTTTTAGCCAAAGAGCCTGCATACTTAGTTAATGAACAAATTTACAGTCATCGTATGACAAAGCAGGATTGACATTTTCACCTTCACACACAGTGGAACACGTGCAAGCGTGACTCGGCTCAACTTCACCGTCAAACTGGACCACATCCATGTTGCTGGCATAATACAGCTAAGACAATATGCGCATCTGAATTATTGGATTATTGCTGACTAGCTATTGAGTAGGCAAGCCTTCAGTTGTGTTTACTGGAGTGCAATGAAAGTCTGAAAAAAATAGCCCTTCAAACTGAGTGCAACTGTCTGTTCTCTTACAAATTTACACTCGTAGGTTGACCTAAGATAAATTTAGCTATAAAGCATACAGTGACCAGACATACAGCCTATGTCACTATTTAATCAGTAACTTCGTAGTCTTCTCAAGCTTCACTACAACGATTAACAAAAGCTGCCAATCCTAAAAATCCAAAAAAAGCTGAAAAGTGTAGTTTTTAGGTGACTCCCATATCACTCTTAGCAAGGTGTCAGAAATCGGAAATGCTACAGCAGGACAGGTACAGCACCCGAAAGATAATTATGTACAATGAAGGGAGTGGTGATGTTGAAGTTGATTTAAGGTTGAAATAAAACCGAAAGAGACAATTACAGATAAAACATAGGATTTAACAATCTATTCTCATAATATAATAAATTATGATAAAAGGCTCGACAGTCATTTTC
This sequence comes from Pangasius macronema, assembly GCA_037577455.1. NCBI lineage: Eukaryota > Metazoa > Chordata > Actinopteri > Siluriformes > Pangasiidae > Pangasius > Pangasius macronema. The sequence continues at coordinate 7,163,950 of CM074945.1, read as the reverse complement.
ATTAAGAAGAAAAATATCTATTTTTAACCTGACACACACTAATGAAGGTTCAAAAAAAAATAAAAATTAATCCTCTGTTTGTTGCCTGATGACTAATATATACGACCAATGTTACCTATAGCAGTTCTCACTACCCTCTATCAAGCCACTCTGAGTAGTCAGTTCAGATGTGTAAGGAGTAGTAGTAGTAGTAGTAATAATAATAAGGGATGATAAATGTTAGATAAATGATAATCTGGGGACCCCATGGACTGGTTTCAGAAACAAAGCATTTAACCCACTGTAGCACAGAAACATGCCAAAATTCATTAGACAGCGTGTGTGCTCCCACTCCTGAGCAGCTGATGAAAGTCCAGTAGATTCTTTCAACCTGACCAGGCTCTTAAATATTATGCAATTGACCAAATTGTGATTTTTCTCCAAAATGTGAAGTGACAGACATGGGGCTGGTTGCATTTTTTTTGTTGTTGTTTTTGGATGATGTTTTTTACGGATATGTTAAAAATTAGGGTATATGCTTAAATATAATTCAATATTATATCAGAGAACGCCCAATGAATCGCAGAACTGTTCTTTTAGCAAATGCTACTCTTCACAGAAATCCTCTTATGCCTCTGTAGCTTCATGGTTGTGTAGCATCAAATAGTGTTGTTAGCCTGGTAAATGCCCTGTTGCATTGCTCACACGATAATCACACACAGTAATTCACACACAGCCAGTGAGGTCAGCCAGCCTCACACGTGCTTTCATTGTCAGTGTTTTCATTCTGGTGTGTTAAAGCCTGTGCCATGTCAGCAGGACAAAGGCAAAATATTGACAACATGAAAGAACCTGGCAGGAGCAGGTAAGATTTCAAATCGTATGGACTCACTCACTCACGCCCTCTCTCTCTCTCTCTCTCTCNCACACACACACACACACACACAGTTAAGTGTGTTTAGTGTGTAAAGAATTGTGCATATTATGAATGAACTGTGTGTGTCCTAAACTCGTCTGATTGTAGACATTTATATACATGTTATTTGTAATCCGATCCAAGTTTCTACGCATACAGGGAGGGGGGAATAGTGTCAAAGTTACTATAACAACAAGAAGGGTGTGAGTCAGCTTTTTAATCATGCTGCTTATGTTTTTAACGACTTTATTATTTTCATCAAAGCAAAACCTCATCGAAGTGTTACTACTGATAGGCAGAAAAAGAATTTGTGAACGCAATGAAGTTGCTCAGTATTTCAGATTTGCACATTCTGGGATAAGGATTGTCTGGTTAGGGAAAATAACACGAAATGAACAGAATATATTCATCAGTAAAATGCCTTTACTCATTTTCTAATGTTAACAAGTTTAAAAGTCACTGTGTGGGAAATAACTGCACAAGAAAACTAACTGAAGTCAATTCACATGCCACATGCTAGTTTGTTAGTTTGATGCCCATGCCACTGCTCATCCAACAAACATCACAATTATTTTAAATAAATTTAAATCTGTAACGTCTTTCAATAGAATAGAAATTTCACTTCGACTGGCCTCAATCAGTTTACATGAATATTTTTCATTCCGACTGAGACTAACATTCAGATTATTACGCTACATGTAAACGTAGCTACTCAGCACAGTCAATCTCAAGCACAAGGTAGGAAGCAAATGCTGCTCATCTAAACAAACGGCACAGTCCGAAATGTTCAGAATACAAACAAATGAAAAATACAACAAATAAAATTACCAGACATAAGCTTGAACCTTCTGTCTGACATCTAGCAGGCTAAAATACAAGTACACAGTATTGGTAATACTACATACTTCTGCTAATGCCCTTCTTGACACTGAAAACTCATGAAGGTGGAAATTTCTGAGCTTACAGATCACTGAAACATGCCAGTTATTCTTCCCCAAAGCTTTAGACACACTCCTTCAAACACTAATTCAGGGGACAAATATTCAAATCAAACGCCCTTGATAAAAGGCAGCTTATGTTAAATAAATAAATAAATAAATAAATAAAAACCTCAACTAAAACATTGCTTATATCCGAATGAATTTTTAAGGCATAACAATCCACGAGTTGTTTTTCTGTTCCATACATGAATAGAAATCACAGGATCCACATGAAGACGAGCATTATATTTAGCCAATGTATGCCCAAACTAGACCCCCAACATAGTCCACATTTATCTTAGATCACAGCTCCACAATCATGGGATTTTTGGAGAACAGATACATTACTATCAGGAGGCAGTGTCGGCTCAGTGGGTAAGATTCTGGGTTAGGCGGAGTGCACACTACATGACTTTCAAAATCTCAGAATCACTGACGCATTTACATTTTCTCACAAACAGCTATATATCATGCAACTATTTTGTACTCATTTATAATATGTCTCCACAGGAATCACTATTTTTGGTGTTCCTAACAATCATCTGGGTATGACATGACAACCAATTGCTTATAGAAGCAAAATTATTGTGTTTAAAATTTGCGCTCGCTCTCCCACACAAATAGATGATAAACTGGATTCAGGGATCTGCTGCGCATGACAGCAGATGAATATCATTTTCTCTCTGACTCTCTTTGGCTGTAACTCATTGCTTTATCTGCAACTACAACTGCAGAAAATTAAACATGCTTGAAAATATCAAGCCTCGGCACTGGCTCGCAAACTCAGAAATCATGTCGCTGAACCATGCTCGTTACACGAACAGTTGTCACAGCTGCATGCCGACTAGATGCCGAACTTGGAGGTGTAGCCAGTGTAAGTTCCAAAATTATTCTGCAACTGGGAAATTGGGGCTAAAAATCACGTAGTGTGCACTAGATTTTAATGATCAGAAGATTTCAAGCCCCCAGTCCTCCTTATAACAACTGTTAGGCCGTTGACCAATACCTTTAATACTTAACTGTCACTTTGGATATCGGTGTCTTCCAAATGAATAAATGCATATGTATTTTTCTTTGTCCTACCTTTCTAATCTAAGTGTTCACTTGAGGAGTCTTCTCACTGAGGACACTTCTGTCTGGGACAAATGAGATCGAGGCTAAGCTGATAGGCTTGGCTGCAGAATTCCTGTGCTCATGAGCACTAATGTATTATGTAAAGTCTTATGAAGATTATCACCCTCCATTACTTTGGATTGAGCAAACAGGTAGCCTGATACACTGCCAGCTGGCCATTTGTAGGTATATTCATTGAGTTTTTCTGGACCAAAATAAACTATGAATTTAGGCATGTATTTATAGATATGCCATATTATATGCAAATAATAAAACCTGATAGGACATGCTGTTACAAGAAAATGATCACATCCTAAAGTGCTTTATGCTTCTTATACCACAACATTTTGCCAAAAATGAATTATTTAATTAGTTAAAGAACCACCCATTGCAATTTTATCCTTGTTTGTTCCTGTTATCACTTATGTTATAGAAGCAACAGGTGTTCTTTCTCCAAAGATTAAATACCTTTTAAAAACTACAGATTTTTAGTACTATATGATGAAAAACGTTGAGCATCTATTTTGGTATTATAATGGAACATCACCACTTGCCTAATTGGTATGTGTACATTTTGAGACACTTCAGTGGTATTATGAAGGAAAAGATTTTTTGCATTGAAGTTCAAGGAGAATACTATACATACTCTAAAAATCACATACTCTAATACAAATGAGATCTTGATCTGTTGTGCCTGCAAACAACTTGGAAAAAAAACTGTTGCCCTTACCAGCACGTCATTGCAGATCTCCTTCAGCTCCTTCTCGATCTTCTCGCGATACTCCTTGGCCATCTGCTGCTTCTTCTCGCTCCCTTCGGTCTTTTGCTCAATGCTGGAGACCACCCTCCAGGAGGAGCGGCGTGCGCCAACTACGTTCTTGTAGGCCACCGAGAGCAGGTTGCGTTCCTCGTTTGAAAGCTCAACGCCGCCCTCCGTCACCGCCTTCATGGCAGCAGCCATGTCATCATAACGCTCAGCTTGCTCTGCAAGCTTGGCCTTCTGCACTAGTTCACTTGTGTCCATGGCTGCTAAGAGCTAGAAGGAAATTTATGCATGCTTATTTCACTCAGCTTTTGGATTTGCTCATATTTAAGAACCTCATGTGTTAGTTTAAACCAGTTAAAATTAGTTATAAGACTATTTACAATTTTTTTGATGCACAGTTATATCTTGGACAAGTCAAAATATAATTATAACCCTTGCTCCACATTGGATGTGGGCACTGGTTTGGTTTACACCGATCAGCCATAACATTAAAGTCACTGACAGGCGAAGTGAATAAGACTGATTATCTTGTTACACTGGCACCTGCAAAGGGGTGAGATATATTAAGCAGCAAGTGAACAGTCAGTTTTTGAAGTTGATGTGTTGGAAGCAGGAAAAATGGGCAAATGTATGGATCTGAGCGACTTTGACAAGGGCCAAGGTGTGACGCCTAGACAACTGGGTCAGGGCATCTCAAAAACGGCAGGTCTTGTGAGGTGTTCCCAGTGCAGTGGTTAATACCTACCAAAAGAGGTCCAAGGAAGGACAACCGGTGAACTGGCAACAGGGTCATGGGCCCAAGGCTCACTGATGCATGTGGGGAGCAAAGGCTAACCCATCTTCAATCCCACAGAAGAGCAACTGTAGTAGAATTGCCAAAAATTAATGCTGGCTATGTTAGAAAAGTGTCAGAACACACAGTGCATCGCAGCTTGCTGTGTGTGGGGCTGTGTAGCTGCAGACTGGTCAGAATGCCCATGATGGCCTCTGTCCATCACCGAAAGTGCCTACAATGGGCATGTGAGCATCAGAGTTGGACCCTGGAGCAGTGGAAGAAGGTCTGATGAATCACGTTTTCTTTTACATCATGTGGACAGCCAGGTACATGTGTGTCACTTACCTGGGGAAGAGATGACACCAGGATACACTATGGGAAGAAGGCAGTGACCTCTTTCAGCAGGATTATGTGCCGTGCCACACTACAAAAATTGTTCAGGAATGATTTAAGGAACATGACAAAAAGTTGAAGGTTCTGACTTGGCCTCCAAATTCCCCAGATCTCAATCTGATCGAGCATCTGTGGGATGTGCTGTACAAACAAGTCAGATCCATGGAGGCCCCACCTCGCAACTTACAGGACCTAAAGGATCTGCTGCTAATGTCTTGGTGCCAGATACCACAGAACACCTTCAGAGGTCTTGTGGAGTCCATGCCTCGATGGGTCAGAGCAGTTTTGGCAGCACAAGGGGGACACAATATTAGGCAGGTGGTTTTAATGTTATGGTTGATTGGTGTAAGTGTGTTTGTATATTCCCAGAAATGTAATGTAATCTATGTAAATTTAATGAATCTAACAGGGTGTATATTCTGTTAGATAAAGTCAAGAGATTTTTAAAAAACAAATTTCAGTTGCATTTTAAAAAATGTAACACATTCCAAGGGTAATTTTTCATCATTATAGGTTTGGTTAGGTGATGATTATATATAAGACACAGGCCTACTCCCAGTACATTTGCATGCAATTTGCCCCAACTCATTAACACATTCTTTCTGATGTTAAAACAGGTGTGCTAGCACAATAAATACACTAAAATGCACAATGCCGGGCAAGTGCAGAACCAATCAATTTTATTTATTTATTTAATTTATATTGCTGAATTCTGTAAATCAAAGTAACATCAGGGCAGTGAGGCTTTTACTGAACAGCCTAGTACAATCACATATGTAGATCCAGCTCACTGCTTCCCATGAAATATTCTATAAAAATGCCTGATTACATCAGAGAGGCTATGAGGTCATCTGTAAGCCAAAACAATTATAATGATGCCCGTTAAACACGTGTCCAAATTATGGACTTTAACNTTTAACCTCTCATTTCCTCTTGCTCCTTGGTATACACTGGGCATTTTCTGATACTCTGTGATATTCAACACAATGTTGACTGATTAGGATGTTGGAAAAAGGATTGCCTCTGTGACTGGTTTAATTTAGGCTGTATCCCAAATGGTTGAGAATTCCCTACACAAGTGTCCTATATAGGGAATGAAATAATGGCTCCTGTGACCCATGTAGTGTGGAATAAGTCCAATAAAAAGCTTTTTTTTTTGAGCCACTGATTTGCAATATCCTGACGCGATATTAGACCCTTAAACCAAACTCGTTTACTATATCAACTTTTATAACATTATTCAAATATTCTTCTATATTATGCAGAGGATAAGGTATAGGACAAGGTAGTAAGGTGGTGGACAAAAGTGTCATTATTGTAATGATTTATCAAATTGTCCTATCATAGTGTGTATTTATAGGTCTTTGTAAAACAATAGCACATGTATTTTGTCTCCTGTATTACTGTGACCTTATCAGAAAATGCCACGGTTCATATTCTGACAGGTTTATCTTATGTTCAGAAATTGCCTCCGGAATTAAAATATGTGAATAGCATAAATTTTTCGGGTGTGCAAAAGTGCGCATGCGCGAAACGTCTGGCTAGGTAGGACAATTTGTCAGCACACTGGATTCTATTATGTTAAACATTTTAATAATTTAATAGGCGTATCGAATAAAAGTGACAATGTGACTTTTTTTTAAACATTATTTCTGCATTCGTCCTTGCCCATTTTATATAAGAAGACATGACAAGTTAGCTAGGCAGATATCTACCGATCTGAGTAATGAAGATTAACACGCACGGTTCATTGAATCAAGCAAAAATAGGACAAAATCAACATTTCCGGGAAAAATGTCATCCACAGGGAACTTACAATGAAGTGGCACTAACATACGAGAAAAAAATGCGGATGTGCCTTTATTCCCCACCACACCCAGTTCTTCCCTCAGCTACTCAGTGGCCCAGTAGCCTTTAAGCTCTACAGCACTACACCTAACAAACAGGGAAGCTGAAAAAAAGCAGGAATACAGACGGGGAGCTGACTTCAGAGTGAACCCGCATCAGATCACTAGCCTAGCTGTGAGATAAACAAGCACAGCACTGCAAGCCTCCTCAGTGAAAAGCCCTTATCCTGCTTAGCGTCACGTCATCGCCTTCACATCATTCGCTCTCACATTATACAACACATTTTCAACGTGTCTATTCACATTTCTAAGCGCAAAAAAAAGACTGGACAAAGCCAGTTAGCTACAGATCTTTATACATGATAACGGATGCTTTCGGGATCTGAACCCGCGCGATTTCGCAGCGCGCGCTCACAGCAGCAAGTTTGACATGTCTGCTCCTGCCCTTTTTCAGGCTCAGTCTGGACAATCTCGTCAATATCAGAACCATAGTTTCTTTCTTCTTTCTTTTCTGTTTTTTTTTCCTTTCTTAACTACTTACTCGCCTGACTTGGGAGCTGGTTCTGTAGCGTTAATCAGGAATTGAATGGCACTGCTAAAACAGCGGAACATGGCTAAATGGCATTATTGTGTGTCAGTAGGCTCGCGACCTCACTCAATGGGCTCTCGGTTTAGGCTTCCAACTATCTCACTGACGGATAATAGTTAAAAGAAAGAAAGAAAGAAAGAAAGAAAAAGAAGAAGCCACCTTACGAGCTACTGTAGCTAATTTATGACACATAATGGTACAAGGACAATTCGTAACCCTTGTGTTATGGATGTAACGCTGAGACAGTACAACAATAGGAAATCAAACGACAGAAATAATAAAAATGTCTTACCTGGATGAGAGTGATGGATGAGGATGCTGTTGTTAAGCGAAAGCTGGCTAACTGCTGCGCACAGCTGATTCTCGTGGGGGTCAGTGGCGCTCGGCACGGGGTTTCCCTCCAATCACAGACCGGCCCCAGGGGCTGAGCGAGAGCCGGGCGCCATTACGTCAGCGGTAACCAAGGCAACGCCTGATTTAGCAGCCTGTGTTTCAGCAAGGAGTCCAACCGTGCTAGAATGTACCGTAGCTACCGTATAGTACATACGGGCAACAGAATAAAGGGAATTAAATGAGTGGTTAATAGCACAGACAAGTGTAGTGTACTTGATACAACTGTCCTACCATGTTCTATTCCTGCTGAAAAATCCAGCTTAGTCTGACCAGTTAGTTACCAGCTGCCAAAACCCAGGCTGATCTGATTAATCTAGTAGACCATCTCCAGCAGCTGTTATATTTTTCCCCCATCTTTCTTATTACTTGATTAAACTGATCAATAATTGTCTGAGATTTTCTAATTGCCTTACTGTTGTCTTATTTCTGAAAAATAACTACAATGTAGACAAGTTAGTAGCAGTAATTCAAAAACCCCTTCCTTTGTACAAGCACATACCACCTTGCAAAGATGGTCTACCAGTTTGACCAGCACAGCCTGTATCTGGTAACTGGTCAGACTAAGCTGAAGTTTCCAGCATGGATGGCATGTAAACCATGAGCAGTCTCAATTTTATTTTTGGCACTAGATCTAAATAATATTGAAACAAGTTCAATATTGGGCCATAAATAATGCTTTCAGTCACAATGGCCATTCAACTGTCTGCATTTCAGTCAGAAAAGTGGCTAAAATAGCATCTGCACTGATAGCTTTGTGGTGAAAAATGAACGTTCGGTGACTGTGATGCTCATCACTGCATTAGTGTGATATGTGAGGAAAAACAGAAGAGGAACCATTCTTCAGGTGACCGAAAATGTCAGTGCATAACGTGATCAGACTGTAAGCAAGAACAATTACATAGAGAGCAGAGTGCAGATTACAGAGAGGACTGAGCGGAGGTCAGATTAATGCCCTGAGACCCCCTAAGAATGTAAAGACGATAGTCTGAAAGGGTTGAGGGATTTCTGTTTTTTTGTCTGTTTGTCTGTTTGTTTGTTTGTTTGTTTTTTGTGAAGAAAGACACATGTAACACTTCCTCCACACCTGCAGCGAGCAACAAAAACAATTCTGATATCCTTCCAATATCATGGAGGAGACCACTCCCATCAGAAATGACCTAAAAATTGGGGACCTTGAGGGTAATGCAGCACCCCCAACTTTCAGGAATCCTTTAACAGCAATGCGTGCACCATTATCCAAGCAAAAAAACAAAAAACAGAGGACAGAATGACATTGGTCCATACTATTATCAACCATTATGGAATTGTATTGCAAGAGCTTTTCCATAAATCAGGATAGCACAAGCGGATAAAAACTGGACTGACAGGTTGAAAAGAGGATGAATGGCAACCCAAGACGAGGAAATATGTAAGAAATGTAGGCCATGTGTTAATCAAACTCACAAAAAAGCTAATACTTACTTATTCACACAGTAGGCCTTTAATCGTTCTGGTTTAAAATCACAATAAGTGAATTTACTGACAATAAGAACTACAGTTGTAGCAATATTAATGGTTTTCGTTGCATCACAGAATCTTCTTATGCCTTCACATTTGCAAAAAGGATGATACTTTTTATCCTAGTAACTCAACAAATCAATGCAGAAGTTGTTTTCTCTGATTTGCAACTTGTTTTTTATTAAGTGGGCAGTCTACCTGGTCATAAGGGGATGTGATAGACCTGGAAATAATTAAATAAACTGTACATGCCCTGTTGTACAATTGTTTTTAATACAATTTTCCAGTATAAAATCTAACATAAATCCAACAGTTATCAACATTAGAAACAAAGATATTTAGTTTTGAATATAGATTTAAAATCCAATGTGGTTTTTATGTTTTTCTCTACTAAGTGTGGTTTATGAAAGGTTTATACAAGAATTTGACAAAAATTGTATATCATAATGTCACACAAGCTGTTCGGGGATATATGACACTATGGAGTGAAATATGATGTGCTTGTCTTGGGCTTAAAGCCTTCTTCAAAGTTGCTAACTTTCAGACAATGTAGTGGTTGTGAATGGATAAAAACAGTGAAATAAACATATTTCTGTTTAGTTTTGACATTTTTTTGTATCACTACAGTTTAAGACATTTTATTTATTAAAAAATCTGACAAATTGACTTGATGTGAACAAAATCATTTCTACCTGTAGTGTCATGCCATCATTATTGAACTTGCCTTATGTACTGTATGTGCTGATTTCATATTTACCAGTTTATATTATTATGCCATGCCTTTGTGGAGGTGGTAAAAAATCACTGGCAAAACTAGAGCACACAGGACACAGAGCTTGCTTGATAGAAGAGGAGCTATTTCTGCTCTCCTCCACTTCAGTTCCAGGGGGAAAAATGAATCTATTTTTTTCACATTGTCACATGTCCTGCTCTCACATGTGCAATCTTTAACCTATTTCAGGCAGATCTTTTCAGTATTGGTGAGTATATATGGCTTGCAGTGTGATATATATGCAGAATCACTGCTTACACAGCTACTTTTATCCAAAATGCCTTTTGTAACAGACAGACAGACAGACAGACAGACAGANAGATAGATAGATAGATAGATAGATAGATAGATAGATAGATAGATAGATAGATCATATTACAGCAGCTCGGTGCAAGAATATACTACACTGCTTCACCCCTTTCACACATAAGCAGGCATGTTACGCAAAACTGTGTACCTTGCATGACCAGTATGGCAAGGTATTTTTGCATAGACAGAAAGCCACACCTCAGCTGAGAATTATAGTAGTGCCTCCAACTACAGTGAGACCTCTACCCCAGAGCTTGAGGTTTGCTGAATCATACAGTCACACTACCTTTGTGTGAAAATGTGGATTAACCATCTTGAAGTGAGGGTTACTAAAGAATCATTCCAATCATGCCAATCTAATGTACTATGCCAATTAAAAAACACTTATGTTTGTACAGGCTGTTTTTTTCCCCCCCAGTTCTTGTGATGTGTTGTGAGGGTTTGTTATAGCACGTTATCTAGATTTAAATAGGAATATCACAACACTAACCTTTACATTTTGATGACTCTACAGTATTGTTCTATGTGGGTTTAAAAGTTTGACTCCCTTTCATATGGTCTCCTCATTGTTAAATGTCTTAATGACTAATGATGATTAAAGGAACAAGGTAATACATTATATATTCCAGTGGCTCTCAAACAGTGAGATTTTCTTTTGTCTTTTTGACCCTCAGGAAACTAGCACAGCTACTCAAAGTTATTATTTTTCCAAAAATAATAGGAATAACAGGAATCTGATCATATAATGGGTAGAGGCTCACAGAAACTGGACAGTAGAAAATTGGAAAAATGTCACAAAAATCCGCTGTTTTCCCCGCACACCATACTGTGTAAACTCCAGAGACTGATGTGTGTGAAAATCCCAGGAGATCAGCAGTTTCTAAAATACTCAAATTAGCCCATCTTACACCAACAATCATGCCATGGTCAAAGTCCTGGAGATCACATTTTGACATGAACATTAAATGAACTGAAGACCTGTATCTGCATGATTTTATGCATTTTGCCTGCTGCCAAAAGATTAGCGGATTGTATAATTGCATGAATGAGCATGGGTACAGGTGTTCCTATTAAAGTGGCTAGTGAGTGTATATTTCATTCATTCACAGTAGTGCGTTTACAAGAAGGTCAGCCATTAAAAAAAAACCCTGAAATGTAATAACCATAGAATTCATTCCAGTAGAAGTTTGCGGTAGTCATCCTTTACAGGTGTTCATATGGTGCTATGATGGCTGAAGAAGTCTGTTTTATAGGCTTCACTGACATACAGCTTATATACCAGTTTTAACAAAGAAATGGGTGTAAGGCAGGAGGCTGGTTTGTCAATACAAGATTGAAACAATCTTAGCCTCGGTAATAAAATAAATTAATAAATTTTGCTATGTATTTGCTAACTACCAATTAGTCTATTAGCTAGGAGGCTATTTAATAGTCTGTATCAGTGATTAGTGACGTTTGTAAGGCAGTATCTATGTGCACTGTCACAGTCAATGTGTCCTGTTTAGTTTTCATGATACATGTTACTGTACTCAAGACCGCCATTGTCAAGTCCAATGCCAGGACAAGCTGAGATCGAGTCATAAGGGGGTTGAGGCCAAGTCAAGATCAAGTCCAAATGAAAATGAGACCAAGTCAACATCAAGACCAAAAACCAATAGAAAGACTTTCTGAGGCCAAGCCTTTTCTTCAAATAGTTGGCTTCATTCTTGCACTGAATTAGGCTATGTTTTCTAAAACAATGAATTACTTTGTGTATGCAAAAAACAAACAAACAAAAAAAAACCCACAAACATTTTTTACAAAGGTTTTTTACAACTCTCAGCCAAGGTCAAGATCATATTTTGTGATGCCCAAGAAAAATAATTTTTGGGATGAGCTGGAATGCCAACTGTGCCCCAGGTCTCCTCGTCTGACATCAGTGCCCAACCTAACTAATGCTCTTGAGGCTGACTGGACAAATCCCCACAACCATGCTCCAAAATCTAATAGAAAACCTAGCCAGAAGAGTAACAGCAAAGAAGGACTAAATCTGGAATGGGATGTTCAAAAAGCATATATGGGTGTGATGGTAAGGTGTTCCCAAACTTTTGGCCAGTAGGTAGTTGCTAGTGTATCTGAATTCACTCTGCAGGGTGTCCCAAAAGTCTCCATACAAAGTGGAAATTAACACTTTTTAGCAAAATGTCTTCCAAAATTTTTCATATTTCGTTTACATAAAACTTTTTTTCAGTAATACTTTAAGAATGCCATTGACAAAAGAAGAAGGTATTGAAATTATTCTCATAGCTGGATCGGGAAGCTGTCCCAAGGTTGTGATGGGAACATGGCAAGCACATGACACACAACACTTCTGCCAAACTTATTAACAAATTCAAAAAGACTGGAAGTGTTGCAGATGAACCAAAAAGCGGACGTCCACAAATATCCACTGACGAAGGCACAGTCGATGTGGTGCTGGCAAACATAGTCCCTTATTTATGGACACCCTGAATAACACCTCTGTAACACTCAAAAGTAAAGGTACGGGCAGGTTTTTGCAATACATGTACCATAAATTCATGTCTTCAAAAATGGTGCCTTCAAACAAAATTATATAAACTCTAACTGTACTTTATATTCCTTTATAATAGAGGCTCTTAACTCATGAAAGGCTTGATCATTAGATCAGCATATCAGATAACCTGTAGACAGCAGGGTAAACTTTAAGCTGCGCATGAAAATGTTCAGTTGAGAAAGTCTGCAAATCTACCCTCTTAGGAAAAATAGTTCAGTCTTTCATTGTGTCTGTGGGGATCTTTGTAGAGGCTCCCAGGTCCCACTTAAAGAAGCTCAGAGAACATTTCATTCAAAGAGGAACATGTTTTCTTGTACTCGGTTGTTTTTAGGTTATAAAAGTGCACTGTAATAGGAGGAATGTGCAGCCGCATGTTTTGGCTTGCTTTTATTTATGCTAATTTGTAATATATTTTCACTGCAATCCAGACAATCCAATTGGATAAATCAGAACGGATGTTCTCTTGACCTTGAGCTTTTCCCGATGTTAGATATAGTCACGCTGAACTAGTGGTGAATCGCGAACGAATCGGTTCTTTTCGAACGACTCTTTAAAGCAAGTTGGCTGAATCTATTCTCCAAAAAAAACTGCTATATGGTGTAATAGTGAAATGTTACATTTACCTGTACTTCAAGATTCCGCAGTGTTACATTTAAGATATTATTTAATAATTATCAATTAATTCAAGCGCTTAAAAACCAGTAACACTTCTCTGTTTTGAGCACAAAGCCTCACATGCTGGACTTTTTTTTTTTTTTTTTTTTTTTAACTTACCAGAAAATATCGCCATCTAGCGACATCTTGTCAGCTCACCAGCACTTTCTTTAATAAACCTGGACTGAATGGTTCTAATTTCCTGCTTGGGATATATAAAGTACGCTTTGATACTGTGGTCGAAACAAACCTTTTTTAAATTTAGCCTATTTAGCCTATAGCTTGTAGAGCATTTATAGATCAGGGTGGTGAATCAAATGAATCGAAACAGTTCGTTCACTTAAACGGTTAGTTCGAAAGAATCGAATCAATGAAGTCTTCAGCTGTGGCGCCATTTCAGAAGCAGCAGCACAACCGAACCAGCCTACGAAGTAAAAAATAACATGGGAAAGTTAATGGTACTGTCAGTTTTGGTTGCAGCTCTAGCAGTACTGATTGGAGAGCGATTTTTTGCACTAAGGTTGGTCCACTTTTCAGGTGAAAATAGCGTGAGAAAGGATTTATTGGTTTTAGTGTTCAACTCACCATGTGCTACTTTTCCCTTTTTAAATAACAACAATGCAATAATGAGCGGTTAAAATACACGTCCTGCTCTTATATAGAGTGTATGTGAGCTCTATGTTGTTAGTAGTGTCCAGGCTTTAGGTACAGGGTAGGCCTATAGGTTTTGCTATACTGTAATTGAGGTAGTTGTAATTAACCAGCATGACAGTGTTAGGCTTGCATCAGTTTTCATTTAAATATATGGCTCCAGTGTTTTGTCTCCTGCAGAAAAACAACATTGGCTTTTAGAGAACTCGCCCAGAATCACCTCCCTAACTGTGAACTGATAAAAGGAATAGGTAAGTGTTAAAATAGATCTCAGATTTACAGGGAATACAGTCATTGCTCTGAAGCAAACCAGACCAAGAATGTGGACCGAATCTGTTTCCCATCAGTCGTAGTTAAAGCCGACCCCAACTTAGTGTGTGTAACACTAGCCATGTTAAGAATAAAACACCTCTGGAAAGTAATCCACAACAGGATATCGTTACCATATGGAAGTGGTTTACTTTCCTATTACAGCACATCCCAAAGTTTTTTATTCCACTTTTACCTCGAATATTTGATGACAATTACAAATTTTATTTTAGCTCCACCACATAGTCATTCTCCTTAGTGTGATATCTCAAGAATGAATTGTTGAAGGTTAGTATGATTTGTATGGAATTATCTTTGTAAAACCTGCAGATGGACTGCTTAGATTTTGGAATTGATCCAGACAGGTTCAAGGTCACAGCAAAGCATACACTATATTTCCAGAAGTTTTGGGACACCCTTCCAAATCATTGAATTCAGGGGTTCCAGTCACTTCCATGGCCACAGGTGGATAAAATCAAGCACCTAGGCATGCAGACTGCTTCAACAAATATTTTGAAAGAATGGGTTGCTCTCAGGAGCTCAGTGAATTCAAGCATGGTACAGTGATAGGTTGCCACCTGTGCAATAAGTCCATTTGTGAAATTTCCTCACTACTAAGTATTCCACGGTCAACTCTTAGTGGTATTATAACAAAGTGGGAGCAATTGGGAACAACAGCAACTCAGCCACGAAGTGGTAGGCCATGTAAAATCACAGAGCAGGGTCAGTGCCTGCTGAGACTCACAGTGCGAAGAAGTTGCCAACTTTCTGCAGAGTCAATAGCTGCAGACCTCCAACTTCGTGTGGCCTTTAGATTAGCTCAAGAACAGTGCATAGAGAGCTTCATGGAATGGGTTTCCATGGCCAAGCAGCTGCATCCAAGCCTTACATCACCAAGTGCAATGCAAAGTGTCAGATGCAGTGGTGTAAAGCATGCCACCACTCTAGAGCAGTGGAGACGTGTTCTCTGGAGTGACGAATCACGCTTCTCTGTCTGGCAATCCGATGGACGAGTCTGGGTTTGGCGGTTGCCAGGAGAATGGTACTTGCCTGACTCCATTGTGCCAAGTGTAAAGTTTGGTGGAGGGGGGATTATGGCATGGGGTTGTTTTTCAGGGGTTGGGCTTGGCCCCTTAGTTCCAATGAAAGGAACACTTAATTCTTCAGCATACCAAGACATTTTGGACAATTTCATGCTCCCAACTCTGTGGGAACAGTTTGAGGATGGCCCCTTCCTGTTCCAGCATGACTGCATACCAGTGCACAAAACAAGGTCCATTGTCCAAAAAGACATTGATGAGCGAGTTTTTTTTGTGGAGGAACTTGTCTGGCCTGCACAGAGTCCTGACCTCAACCCGATAGAACACCTTTGGGATGAATTAGAGCGGAGACTGTGAGCCAGGCCTTCTTGACCACAAATGCGTGTCTAGAAGAATGGTCAAAAATTCCCATAAACACACTCCTAAACCTTGTGGAAAGCCTTCCCAGAAGAGTTGAAGCAGTTATAGCTGCAAAGTGTGGGCCAACTCCATATTAATTCCTACAGACTAAGATTGGGATGTCATTCAAGTTCTTCCTTGTTTTTCCTTCACAAGCCTCTTCCTTTTCTCACTCTCTTGAAGTTAATAACTCTCCTGTGGTATAGATCTTTCTGACAATTACAAAGCACAGGCACAAGAGACTGCTGTCATAAATGTTAAATAAATATCTTTATACACAAAACTTACATATCCATAATAATGCAAGTTTACTTAGCTTTTGTAGATCTAATTGAGGCCAAATATTTACATACACCTAGTCTGAAGATATTCAGTTTTTCACTACTCCATAAGTTACCATACATTTCAGTTGGCAGGTCAGTTATTTTGTTCATATAAGAAGTAATTTTAAAACAGTTGTTTAGAGACAGATTTATTTCAGCAGTAATTCACTATATCAGAATTCTAGTAGGTCAAAGCTTTCCTTCTATACACCAAGTTGACTGTCTCTTTAAACAGGCTGGAAGATTCCTGAAATTGAAAAAATGGCTTTGTAAGGTTCTGATTGGCCAATTATCATAATTAGCAGTTAATTAGGAGTGCACCTTTGGCTGTATTTTAGAGCAAGTGCCTTTTAGCCCTTGATACCATGGGAAAATCCAAGTAACTCAACCAAGAGAGAAAAAAATTGTGGACTGCCATTAAGAGAGTCCTACATTGCCCTGGTCTGAAAGGCTGTCGTGCAAAGAAGAAGCGTTTGCTAGAAGACTGGCAAAAAAATAAAGCCAGACTAAAGTTTGCAGTGTTCTCTGGTCAGATGAAACATTAAGCTGTTTGGCCATAATGATCAACACTATGTATGGAAGAAAAGAGGTGAAGTTTTTAATCTGAAAAACATAATCCCAACTGTTAAGCATGGGGGTGGCAGCATAAAGTTGTGGGGATGTTTTGCTGGGAAAGGGACTGGTGCACTTCAAAAAATATATGGCATCATGAGAAGGAAGATTATCTAGAAATACTGAAGAAACACCTCAAGACATCAGCCACTAAGTTAAAACTTGGTTGCAACTGGGTCTTCCAGAAGGATATTGATCTTAAGCATTCCTCCAAAGTTGTAACAACATGTCTAAAAGGGTCATCACAAAGCCCTGACCTGAGTCCCATAGAAAATTTGTGGACTGAAATGAAAAAGCATGTCAGAGCACAGAGGCCTACAAACCTGAATGAGTTACACAAGTTCTGTCAGGAGGAATGAACAAAAATTCTGGAAAAGTATTGTGAGAAGCATTTGATTTAAGTTAAGCAATTAAAAGGCAGTGCCACCAAATACTAATAACGTGTATGTAAACTTCTGATCAAGTGAATATCTGATATAGTAAATAAATTCTGAAATGAATGTGTAGAAATGTGAAAAATTTAAAGCCACTTCAGCCACTGTGTATGCAAACTTTTGTAAATTGCAAATGCCCATATTACATTATGTACTCTTTTATCACAATTCATGATTCACGAATAATATTGTTTTAAAACATTACTACACAGAAAAATGCTCAGAATTAAATTATTAGGTATTACATGTAGTTTCATTTGAAACTATATGTTGATAACAGACATGACATATCTGTTATTCAAACCAATAAACAATATTTTTCCATGATGCAAATCAGGGTGTATGATATATAACCATGTTCCAGTTTTTTTGTAAACCAGCCTAATGTATAACTGCCAAATAAATTCAGAAAAATATGTGCAAATTATACTATTTCCAATGCCATTTTTTCCAGCCTAATGTGATTAAAATTTGGCTGATTGGATATGAAATTTCCATAAAACATAGCAACACTGTACATCAGTGCATATCAGAATAAAATATATGAATGAATCCAAAGATTGTAACATTGTGTTGGCAGTAATCAAATAACTTTTGTAATTCGATTAGGATAAGTGACACAAGTGGCCACCAGTGTCTCTCTGACCATCCTGGGATTTGAACTCAAAACCTTCTGGTCACTCTGGGCACAGGAAAGTCTGTGACCTAAACTGCTGTTGTAATCAGCAACGGCAGCAATCATTCCCTCACCAGCCTAACATTTTTTATTTATCTCTCTCTTGAATTTTATAAGACAAACAAGGGAGCTTGTGTTGTTACAGAGAAACCACAAAACCTTATGTCTTTCCTGAGCAGCTTTACCTCTGACTGTTACAAAGCTCTGACACTGAAGAGTCTTTCCAAAAATGACAAACATCTCCTTGGAGAAAACGTCATCATATCAGCAATTACACTTGTTACACAAAAATCCAGAATAATTAATATAAATCTGTGATTTACATTGCAGTTGGAACTACTTTACTGTTGTAAAAAAAATTTATGTTATGTTAAATGTTATGTTATAAATGTGTTTGGCACTCTTTTGATGTGCAGGGATTGGAGCTGAGGACATCACCATACTTGAAAATGGACAGGCTCTCATAAGTGCTGTATGTTCCTCTTATTTCACACACATTATCAAGTCAAGAGGCTTTTATTGTCATTTCAACTATATATAGCTATATATAGACGTTTCTCCAGAATCTTGGTGCTACATAAAACAACATAGCCACCTCACACAACATAGAGTTACAAAACACAGAACTGCTTCAAAATGTCAAAAGAAGACAGAGGAGCAAGAAATAAAAAAACAGATTGGCAATTTATTGAAAACTGCATTTAAACTCAAACGAGCTGTTCATCAGCCGATCAAAGGTTTAAGACCATAGCCCAAAATACCCACAACAGATCTAAAAGTGCCAAAAAAAAAAGGACTCAGTAGTGAGTAGCCCCACTGTTCTTGGTGATAACTTCAAACACTCATTTCGTCATGCTTGATTCAACTGTTTCCAGGAGGCTGGTGGGAACATTGCTCCACGTGGTGAAGATGGCTTCACGAAGGGCATCCACAGTCTGGAACTGACGTCCATTTTTGTAAACTTCCCTTGCCATCCA
>CM074945.1:7134093-7144892 GCA_037577455.1 Pangasius macronema | reverse complement strand
TCCATTGTGGTGGTGTATAGAGCCAAAAATGTTAGAATTGTGTCTATGTCCCAATATTTATGGACCTGACTGTATATATAAACAGAATTTATACATGTCTATAAACTCATTTTTCATTTATGTGTTTTAATTGAATTTTAATTAGTTAATTTGTTCAAATTCAACAAACATAGGGTCTGAAGTACCCAGGGATGCCTCGTTATTCAGATGCGCCTGGAAAGATCTATGTGCTAAATCTGCCCTCTGGAGCAGATCCTGTAGAGCTCCACATCAAGGGAGACTTTGACACAGCATCTTTTGGCCCACATGGAATCAGTGTATATACAGATGAAGAAGGTATAGGGAATTTCAACATAATTATATCAGAATTCCTCAATACTGTCTAGTATATCAAAATCACTGTTATGAAATCCTGTTGCAGATGGCTCTCGATATTTATTTGTGGTGAATCATCCACATGAAAATAGCCAGGTTGAAATATTTCAGTATGTCGAAGAGGAAAGCACTCTAGTGCACATGAAGACTATAAAGCATGAGTTGCTGCATAAGTATGTCCATCTTAATCACAGACTTGCTTTTCAGTATATGCTATGCACATTTTTGGCAGAAATCCATTCCTGAGTCCTCGTACATTTTCTCTTGTAAATTGCATTGGTGTAGTGTGAATGACATTGTAGCTGTGGGAGTGGAGAATTTCTATGCTACTAATGATCACTACTTCACCAATGAGCACCTGAAGCCTCTGGAAGCGCTGCTGTCTCTGTTCTGGTGTGATGTGGTGTATTATAGTCCTGAAGCAGTTCATGTTGTGGCAGGAGGATTTTTTGGTGCCAATGGCATCAACATCTCCCCTGACAAAAAGTAAGTCTTTGATTAATGTTAAAAAATATATTTTCCCATCACAAACAATTAAAAACTTATTTCTTTTGCGCCAGGCATTTGTATGTGTCAGATTTAATGGATCATAGGATTGTTGTGCTGAACATCCAGAAAGACAACACACTATCCCGTGTGAAGGTATGCATAAAGTGTGATGAATATGCATGAAGGGGATATACAATCCCATTTATTTTTACATGCATTATTATCTCCTTATATAAATTTTCTGTTTGGAGCTGTTGTTATATTCCCTGGTTTACAGGAAGTTGCTGTAGGCTCCCTCTGTGACAATATTGAAGTGGAGAGTAAAACTGGAGACTTGTGGATGGGATGCCACCCAAATGGAGCCAAATTTTTTCTAAGTGATCCAAATGATCCACCTGGCTCAGAGGTACGTGTGTGTGTGTGTGTGTGTGTGTGTGTGTGTGTGAGAGAGAGAGAGAGAGAGAGAGAGAGAGAGAAAGAAGGAAACAAAGCACCTCATTTAACTATTAAGTTATTTGTAATTTTTTTTTTTAATTTTATGATTTATGATTTTTCTCATACTCATTTGTATGATGATGAATGCCAATCAGCCATAAAGTTCAAAGTGCATTTGCACTTTGCCACAGCTTATTTGCATTTAGTGACACTCACAAAACTCCATATAAGGGAAAGTGCACAGAAAGCTGAAAATGCAAAATGAGGACAGAACAACAGGAGAAAATAAATTTTCTCAGATTCATAAGTGGAAGTTGTTTTGACTCACAAATACGCCATTAAGAAATTTAATTTAGCAGTGTAACAGCACCTGAAAAACCTAAAATCTGGAGATTTTAGGTTTTTAATTACAGAAAATATTAATTAACTGTAAATTAAGTGATATGAAAAGAAAATGGTTTGACATGAAAAAGATATCTACAGTGTACCCCGATGAGCATGTAAACCAAGCACATCACACAGGAAAACTGTTATTTTTATTTGGTTTAAGTGACTCGGCTACTGTCTCTCATACCAACATGCTCTTCAGGGTTTTGCACATTTTGGCCTCTCACATACCAGTGCACTATCCCCAATGTCACGTTGGAAAAGCAGAAGGGCTTGTGTCATAAGGGCACCTGATGTAATCAGGAAGAAGCTGATGATGACATGCAGCACAGTAGGGAGTACGGTGTAGCGCAGATATACCAGACATACCAGATACGTCACTTATACATCACTTAGTGCTGCCTCTTATGTATTGCACAGCATTAAAAGAAGATGCTGGCATTTCTTATGTTTTAATTTATGGATTTGTGTTGACTTGCTTTAATTATTTTTCAATAATTTTATTTCGGTATGCAATCACTGGGTTTCACAAATTTCTTTGTGTAATTGAAATAAATTAATTTTGCACAGTAATAAGTGTATAAAATTGCACTAACTCATTACCAGTTGCATGAATTGAAGCTGATAAGTCATGGTTTACACTCAGTCTCTGTATACATAAAAAGGAGGTCTTGTAGAATGTAAACATTTTTCGGATCTAACTGGATTTTCATGAATATTAAAGTTCTTGTGTAAATTCTCTTATGTACAATTTACAAATAAATTTGTTTGTATCCAGATTGATAAATGAGGCCCAAAGAGATTAAAATATTTTGGATATTTAAAAAAGTGTAACTGTCTATACAATCCTGAATCACATGGTAATGGTAATCACATGGTAACACCTCTAGTATAGTATTAATTGTATAGCAATTCAATAGTATATAGTAATAGTAATTGAATAGTATTTAATTATTAGTTCATACATTGGATCTTTAATCATGTATCAAGATGCACATTGAGATCCAAACTTAATAATGAAATATGAAATACCACATTTTGATAGTATACTTTGGTTCTTATCATGTAGAAGTATAAAATGCATAGTATAAAAGTATATAAATGCTAGGATTTGTGTATTTATATATGATATTTATCTGTCTATTTTAGGTCATTCGTATTCAGAATATCCACTCTGAAGAGCCACTGGTGACTCAAGTGTACTCTGATAATGGCAGTGTGCTCATAGGATCTTCAGTGGCTACTCCGTACAAAGGGAAACTTCTTATAGGAAGCGTTTATCACAAAGCCCTGATATGTGACCTTGAGTAGAACATCCACTTAAACATCTAACACTGCTCTGCATCACTAAAATTAAAAAGATTAAAATTAAATTAAAAGAACAACTTCAGTGTTCCTTGGCAGAAATTCTGTATGTCTCTGGAACTGTACTGGAGGGATGACACTATTCTTCCCAAAGTTATTTTCTCAATTAGTGTTTTAATGATGGTAGTGTTGGACGCTGTCTAACACATTTCTCATGTGTTCAGTTTGGTTAGGGGATATTGTCTTCCTGGAAAAGATCACTCCCATTATCTACAATTTGTCACCCATCTGTAGGTGTTTTCTGGGTTATCACAGTATTTGGTGTGTATATATAATCTCTTCTGAATTCGCACAGTTTCCTAAAAGTCAAATTAAATGAAGTCAGTTTTTGTCATGCCATCCATATATAAATTTTCAGTAGGCTTGTTGGCTATAAACAGTACAGTATAGGCTATATACATACATAAATGCAAATAGTGTTAAAGAGCAACGTTCACAGCTACAGTTGTAGTGATGTGACAGAACACTACAAATTATACACACTGCTCAGTATACAGAAAATTGGCATAGTTGTGTGAATAACTTGACAGTGTAAACAGTTATAAACAGCAAAACATTACTGAATGTAGCAGCATATAAGAGATAGTTATTGGTTATAGTTATTAAAGTTATTAAAAATTATTGCAGTATTGCAAGTTTAAAAAGCAAACTGACATTAATATAGACTCAAATGTTAATATTGGCTCAACTTGCTTTCCGCCTAGTTTTCCTTGAATGCACTTAAAATAGGTGAATGAGTGAATGAATGAATGAATGAATGAAAAAGGGTCATTTTAAAATAGTCATATGTCATACAATTATTAATTAAAATGAGTGAAGTAATATTAATTATTTAAAATTAACAAAACAACAAATTCTTTATTCCTCAAAAACCCTTAAAATTTAACATACAAGTACCACCACTAAATAGATGCATAAAGGCACTGAGATTTGCAAATTCATTTCTAATGAATACTTTCTATACTTTTCATTTTGAGCTATTGCCAGGCTAGACTAAGTAATCTGAAGTTACTATAAGACACGTAAAATACCAAGCAACACTGAGCTTAAATACATTGATGGTAAAAAGGCTTTGCTGATTGAGATTAAGTGATGAACACAGCTACAGGTTCAGTTCAGTTCAGTACAGGTTCAGTAGTGTAGGACGTTATTGAATGAACTAATTTTTAAATCTTTAATTAATTGAAGATATGCTGATCGTAGCATTAGAATAACATTTCAGAATATTGATTGTGTTGAATATATAGTCAGAATATTCATTATATTCACTGTTTTGTTTGATTGGTTTTATAGCTGACACTGAATTTTTTTGGTTTTACAGCTGACACTGTTATTTTTCCACAATGTTATGTTCAAATAAACAGTAATGACTATTTGCCTTTTTGTCTCTGGTGAGAGATATACTTCACGACACAAAAATGGTACTTTTTGGACAAACTGCAACATCATGGTTAGTGGACCCAACAAACGCAAACTTTTGTTTACATTGTGTAAGATATCTTAAATTCACCTGTAACACCAGTAACATCAGTTTGACATAATATTTTAGTATAGCACACCAGAAATTGCAGAGTTTTTGTAATGGTAAAAGCATATGAGCTGTTTGTACACAGAATCAAGTTGTCTAAAGTGTTTGATGCTTTATTTCTAGTAGTACATGATTCACCATCTTCTCAAACTTCAGTGAGTGCCACAGAATCTGTGTCTCTTAACATAGTAAGAACTGTGGGATTGATGAGAGTCCGATGTTAGCCATCTAATTTGATTACTAAGATTTTTTTAAATCACTATTTTAACATACTGTTCAGAGTAGAAGAGTATAATTCTGGATACAGTACGTGTTAAGAAAAAAAATATGTATGGCATTACCATCAGAGTGACTAACATGACAAAATTCTCCATCCATATTGCATAGTAGCAAATTACACAGTACACTATTTCTATTTTCTAGCATATACTAATCAGTTACCATGTATGAATAGTCCAGGAGTTTGTAGACACTCTGTAGGAGCTTTAAGTTCATTAAGTATAAGCTAATCTAGTAAATAAATATTATTCATTCAACTTCAGTATGTGCTTTATCCTGGTGGCATTCAGAAGTAATTAAACATTACACATTAAGTTTAATTACAACATGGATATTAAAACAGTTGCATTACAGATGTTTATGGAGTGGCCAACAAAATTGGTACTTCCTACTCAGCAACGAAATATTTTTGGCAATTACATCAACGCTGCATTTCAATATGGATTTAACAAACTCTTTTCATCATTGTGTCCTCACTCAGAAGTTATATCGCATACTTCAGATAAGTGGCCACAGAACACAAAAGAAGAAGTGTTATAGTAAATAGCAAANTTTTTTTTCAATCAATATATCATCAGCTTACCTACATAAAGAATAAAGTAACTTTATCATCAAATGTTATATTTAAATGGACTTGGCTGTATAAAATCCAATTGGAAAATAAAAGAAATGCCATATTTTTGAAATATTAGGTATTTCTTGCTTGTAATAAATGTTTCTTTGTAATCTGTGTTTCTGCTTAGGAATAGCTACATCTGACAAGTTCTGCTCCTGAAGTCTATAGTTAAAACATCACTGTGGCTCATAAAGGGTTGTTACAGCCTTTAAGATGGGGGAAATCGATAAATCAGTATTACAAACAGTATTGGAAAACAGGACAGTCACTAATGAGAAGGTTTGTGAATCAGTGACAGTATCCCAGCCAAAGCCTCTTCCAAACCTTTCAATTAAAATATCCTTTCGAATTTCCATTAAATGGAGACACTTTATCTTGTCCTGGCCCGCACAGTAGATCAGTTGAGAATCAAGAATAAATACATTATAGTCCAACAGCTGTGATGCAGTGCCTCTCAAGTGTGCTGTTGGCTGTAATCATAAACAAACTCATAATCTTTGGGTTCTTTGGGTACAGGGGGCGGAACTTCGGGAATCTGAACATTCTCAAGGTCTAAGAGGCGGAGCTTTATCTCCATGGTAACCAGCGTGTCCATATCTGACTTGGTGAGTTCACTTGTCATCTCTTTTCCCAATAGAGCATTCAGGCCATCTGTCCAGATGCAGTACTGATGAGCAATGAACAGTATGTCAAAGATGAGACATAACGAACCATATTTGAAAATTAACATACAGTATTTAAAGAAACAGTGGGCTACATGTTGCATTAATTTGCTTTTAAACATTAGGTATTCCTTAACTACAGTGAAACTAATTGGAATGATATGTATACTATATGGCCAAAAGTTTGTGGACACCTGACCATAACACACTTTTTGAAAAATCCCATTCTGGGAAGGCTTTCCACTAGATTTTGGAGCATGGCTATGGGGATTTGGCTATGGGGATCAGCCACGAGAGCATTAGTGAGGTCAGGTACTGATGTCAGGAGAAGAAGCCTGGGGCACAGTCAACATTCCAGTCAGGATTCCAGCTCTGTGCAGGACACTCCAGTTCTTCCAGACCAACCTTGGCAAACCATGACTTTATGGACCTTGTTTTGTGCACAGGGACTTTATCATGCTGGAACAGGTTTGGGCCTCTTAGTTCCAGTGAAAGGTAATTATAATGCTATAGCCTATAAAGACATCTTATAAAATTGTGAGCTTTCAACTTTGTGGCAACAAACACATATGGGTGTGGTGGACGGGTGTCTACAATCCTTTGGCTATATAGTGTAGTTACAATAGTGGGAATTGTAAACCTGGACCACTCCTGAGAGATTAAGGTTCAGGGAAATCTATACAAACTAATCTAAAAGTTGTTACCTCATACTTGTCTGGAGCAATGAAGTTCAAATATTCATCAGATTCATATAAAATGGAGAAAGCAAGCTCAGGCACCTCCTGCAGAGCAGAAGAGCAATAATGAATTCACATTAGACCTCTGTGTCTGACTTCTAATCTTACCCCGCTGTGCCTATTAGCACTTTTTTCTGAAGGGACAGTGCCATGCCAGATGGCAGCCCTGTCACTATTGCTTTGTGTCCTCCAAAGCCACTTCCAGGGACAGCAAATTAACTTCTGAGGGTAATCTAAGGTAAGCTGCAAAGTTATACTTTAGGGTTTTTATGAATTAGAAGAAAGACTGATGAAGAAGGGTACTGTAACAAATTTTAAATCAGCTCCAGCTGTGACATGATCATGAATATGATGACTGTTTGGTCCAAACCAGGCTCCTGGTAACCATAGGTATTGAACTAACAGCTTAATATCTTGTGATCACAATCAGAGCTACAGGTAGCCTATTCTCCAAAGCTGGGGATACAGTCCTCTCATTCCTTTCTACCTCGGTGGGAACATTACTGGGCTCTGTGGTGCTCAAAAGCCTTGAGTCCTTTGCAATGCTAATTTCTCTTTATCATTACTAGCTTTGCATATGCTAAGTTAATAATGTGATTCAGCAACTAAGCCACAGAGTCCTACTTGTCTCCTGAAGATGGCCAGAGCAAGGCCTTGGTTCCCACTGCTACTTTTGTTAGTTGTTGGAACACCCTGGCAGCTTTCTCTCTGAAGCAGATGTGCTGTCACTAGTGGATGGTGAGATGTGGCACTTTTCTGAGTCCTGCCCCTTGCACTGAATTGCCAACTGAAGTCTTTGATCCAGCAGTTCCTTGTCTGCTATCAAGTGTAACTTATTCTTTGAATGGTGTTCTACTTAATGTTTACCCTCTTCCAAGACTAATAAACAGCAGCAAGTCCCCATCTACCCTAAAGGTGTGTGAAGCAGCCATCATAGTGCACTGCAGAACTCTCTAGGGTCTTACAGACTTATTACTGTCTTTCTAAAGCAAACAAATCACTTCTAACTATAATAGTCCCCAGAAGCCCATTGTGGGATGGACCTTGTGCTAGAGTCCCTTAAAGACCATCCTTATTACACCTCTGTGTGAAGCTGACTTGAAGATGGTGTCTTTAAAATCTGCCTTATTGATAGCAATCACTTAAACTAAGAGAGCTAGGGAGCATGCACTGGTGACAAGCCTGTCTTGTATACGTTGGTGGCTCGATGACTCTGTTGTTATTGTGTGGCTGAATCTGAGATTTATGCCCAACTGAATCAATCTATTGACCTTGCAGCTTTCAGTGAAGGTGAGCTTGCACAGAGTACCTTGCTGTGCCTGGTACATGCCCCATGGTGTTATTTGGACGGGACAGAAGTCATTCATTTCTCAGACACATAAAAATAAGACATGGGGGTGCTCTCTTTTCTAGGCAGGGGTTANCACACACACCCATGAACACACACCCGGAGCAGTGGGCAGCCATTTTAGCTGCGGCGCCCGGGGAGCAGTTGGGGGATCTGTCCCTTGTTCAAGGGTCTCACCTCAGTTGTGGTATTGTGGGGGGGTCATTCACTCTCCCCCACCTACAATCCGAGACTCGAACCTACGACCTTCGGGTTCATCTTCAGGTTACAAGTCCGACTCTCGAACCATTAGGCCACGACTGCCCCATAATTGTGAAATGCCACTCTACGAAGTGTGTCTCCTCCACATGGATCTTATGTGTACCACACCAAGAAGTGGCCATATACTTTCAACATCATCATGTATTCTCTCATCTCTGAACACATTTTGGGACAGTACTAAGATGAGGTCTGTTCATCCTGATATCAGGCCTCATTTATCTTTTAAGTCATTTGGAAATGTTTTTGTAGTCCAAACCATTCTAAAAATTCCTGCCAGATTTACAAAAGTTTATTTAATACTGATTTTCTTCACGCTCATTTGAGTATGCTGATAAATGACACTCACCAATAAATTCATGTCACCTTCATGACACAGCTGATTTGCATTAGTGATGCCCACAAAACTCCATAACAAGAAATGCTCACAGAGAGCTGAAAATGGTGAGAGAGCATGTCAAAAGCGAGTGAAGTGACTTGGTGACCCATACTTGGAATTTGTGCTCTGCATTTAATCCATCCAAGTGCACACACACACCCGGAGCAGTGGGCAGCCTTTTTTGCTGCGGCGCCCGGGGAGCAGTTTAGAGTTCAGTGCCTTGCTCAAGGGTCTCATCTCAGTCGTGGTATTGAGGGTGGAAGAGAGCGCTGGTCGTTCACTCCCCCCCACCTACAATCTCTGCTGGTCTGAGACTCGAACCCATGACCTTCAGGTTCACCTTCAGGTTACAAGTCCAACTCTCTAACCATTACGCCACGACTGCCCCCTATACAAAAGTATATTACATTTTTCCTGTATCATTCACCACTTACATCTGGCATCATTCATTAAAAGTATCTTCTTAATTGGATAGACTTTTCATTGTGAAAACATACCTTATTTTGCTTTAGTGCTCCTTTCTCCTTCACGTGAGGACAATCTTTCCCAGTTATCAATGTCTTGATATCTGCTACTCTTACTGAAAACAGACATGAGGAGAAAGATTCTGCTGGTACACACTCTCAAAAAAAGGGTAATGTCCTTGTTGTCGGTGTGGTACCTTTAAAGGTACACCTTTTGTACATTTAGTACATAGCCATTTCTGGAAAGGTGCATGTAGAGTACCTTTAAAGCTTTTATTCTAAAAAGTAATCACAGCCCAATTATGTTTTATATTATATATACATGTTTCCAGGTCAAGGAAATTTATTTAATGTACAAAAGATAAGGCTTTCTTCTAAAGAGTGTACAGTGTACGTTTGCTTTTTTTTTGGATACTGTAAAGTGTTTCACATTGCAGGGAATTTACATTGCAAATTTAATGAAGAATACCACAAGTTGTTATTTAAATACACAAATATTGCTCCAAAGAGGCTCACATTTCTCTTGTAGAGATTCATGGGGGATTTGTCCCTGTAACAAATCCTCTACATCCCCATAGTGCAGTACTTTGTGATTTGGAGACAGTCGACAATACAAAAACTTATCTGAAATAGAGATAAAGAAAGGCAACACTGAAATCTATTTGTAATATATTGTACCTTAGACATAAGTGCATGTGTCTTTGGCACCATGGCAATTTTTTTGGCCACTGCTTTCTTATCAGGAAGTGAGGAAGTGTGCTGGATTTTGTTTGACAGTAAAAGTGGCTCACCTTGTCTGCGACGAGTGCTGATCTTCCTGAAGCAGGCACCCTCGCACAGCCGGTTCAGCCTCTGCTGCTTGATCAGCTCAGCCACCTCTGGCTGGAGCCTCTCACGTAACTCCCTAAGACGTAGTCATAAACACGTGTGTTACTACAGAAATATGGAAACACACATACCATGAGCATGCAATGTTTATTTGCAACCCATTTTTTGTGGTCAACTGACTCTTGTGTTTAATGTGTACCTAAGATTCCCTTTAAGATTTTAACTCCTGTCATCCAGGAACAGGAATCTGAGACTACAGTGAGCACCGGCTCACCAAACCTGGCAGTTGAAGATTAGAAAAAGACTAGCCTCTAGCCACAAAACGCCCACTCACTGGATTTTTGTTTTTCGCACCATTCTTTGTGTGTCTCAGGAAAATTTAGCAAAAGACTCTGCATAATTTCAATGTATTATCTGCCTCATGCCAGAGTCCTTTCCAACTTTTATGGCTCTATTACACACACACATACAAGTCAAGTCAAGTGGAGTTTATTGTCATTTCAGCCATAAACATAATAGTAGCAGCAGCAGCATAAAAAATGTGCAAAACATGTGCATGGAGGATGCTTAG
Source organism: Pangasius macronema (assembly GCA_037577455.1). Taxonomy (NCBI): domain Eukaryota; kingdom Metazoa; phylum Chordata; class Actinopteri; order Siluriformes; family Pangasiidae; genus Pangasius; species Pangasius macronema. The sequence goes on along the minus strand of CM074945.1, from coordinate 7,134,171 downwards.
TTGTGTGTGTGTGTGTGTGTGTGTGTGTGTGTGTGTGTGTGTGTGTGTGTTCCTTCCTTCAGTCCAGTTCTAGGTATT
>CM074945.1:7118113-7130683 GCA_037577455.1 Pangasius macronema | reverse complement strand
GTTAATCTTGGTTTCATCAGTCCAAAGAATCTTATTCCAGAACATGGGAAGCTTTTTTAGATGTTTTCTGGCAAAGTCTCATCTGGCTTTCCAGTTCTTGAATGTTAACAGTGGTTTGCACCTTGTTGTAAACCCTCTGTATTTACATTCATGAAGGTGTCTCTTGATTTTGACAATGATACGCCTACCTTCTCCAGAGTATTCTTGACTTCTGTTGATGTTGTGAAGGGGTTTTTCTTCACAAAGGAAAATATTCTGCAATCATCCATTTAATTGTCTTCCATGGTCTTCCAGGCATTTCAATGTTGTTAAGAATGTACCCAACTGTTGATTTGGCCACCCCTAAGGTTTTTGCTATCTCTCTTATAGATCTAATGATGGCTTCCTTCACTTGCATTGAGATCTCCTTGGACTTCATATTGATAGCTCCAGTCGAACAGCTGTCAAATGCCAACTGAATACCTGATATCAACTCCAGACCTTTTATCTGCTTCATTTGTCTTGAAGTAACGAGGGAATGGACCACACATGGTCAATTAACTTCTTGTTAGTCAATTGTCCAAATACCTTTGAGCCCCTGAAAATGGAAGTACTTTGCTAAAAATGGCTGTAATTCCTAAATGGCAAATGCCATATTTTTGTGAAACCTCTTAAAGTAAGGCTGAAAGTTACACTTCGATCACATCTTGATTGTTTTATTTCAAATCCATTGTGGTGGTGTATAAAGGCAAAATCACAAAATCCTGTCCAAATACTTCCAGATCTGACTATATATATATATATATATGTGTATGTGTGTGTGTGTGTGTGTGTGTGTGTGTGTGTGTGTGTATATTGAATATATATACAGTCAGGTCCATAAGTATTTGGACAGTGACAAGATTTATGTAATTTTGCCTCTGTACACCACCACAGTGGATCTGAAATGAAGCAATCAAGATGTGATTGAAGTGTAGACTTCAACGAGGCCATCATTAGGCTGAAAAAAAACAGGCCTATCGACATTTTGGTATATTCTTAAAAAGAAGGAGTGCATTGGCGAGTTCAGTAACACCAAAAGGCTTGGAAGGCCATGGAAGACAACTAAAGTTGATGATCACAGAATTCTTTTCTTGGTGAAAAAAAAAACCCTTCACAACATCTAGCCAAGTCAAGAACACTCTGGAGGAAGTAGGCGTATCATTGTCAAAGTCTACAGTCTAGAGACTTCATGAATGTTAATACAGACAGTTTACCTTAAGATGCAAACCACTGGTATCACGCAAGAACAGAAAAGCCAGATTAAACTTTCCTAGAAGCCTCTAAAAAGTCTGACCAGTTCTGATGCACAATTAACTTGTACCAGAATGATGGGATGAGTGATGGGAAGAGTATATAGAAGGAAAGAAAGAGCTCATGAGCCAAAGTATTCCACATCATGTGTCAAACATGTGGAGGCAGCGTTATGGCATGGGCATAATGTTCAGCATAATGGAACTGGGTCACTGGTGTTTGTTGATGATGTCACTACTGATGTGATTAATGAGCTATACTTTATGCTCAGATTCAGTCAAATGCTGCAAAACTGATAGGATAGTGCTTCACAGTACAGATAGATAATGACCCAAAACATACTGTGAAAGCATCTCAAGAGCTTGGAAATAGAATGTTCTTAAATGGTGAGTCAGTCACCTGACCTCAACCCAATAGAGTATGCTTTTCACTTACTGAAGACAAAACTGAAGCCAGAAAGACCCACAAACAAGCAGAAACTGAAGATGGCTGCACTAAAGGCCTGGCAAAGCATCTCAAGAGAGGGTACTCAGCATTTGATGATGTCCATGGGTTCCAGACATCCAAGTATTTAAAATAATCCTAATATTTATGATTATGCTAGTTTGTCCAATTACATTTGAGCCAGTGAAAATTGCCTGTGAAATATAGATACACTGATCAGCCATAACATTAAAAACCACTGACAGGTTGATCATCTCGTTTCAATGGCACCTGTCAAGGGGTGGGATATATTAGGCACCAAGTGAACAGTCAGTTCTCAAAGTTGATGTGTTGGAAGCAGGAAAAATGGGCAAGCGTAAGGATCTGAGTGACTTTGACAAGGCCCAATTGTGATGGCTAGACAACTGGGTCAGAACAGCTCCAAAAAGGCAGGCCTTGTGGGGTGTTCCCGGTGCAGTGGTTAGTACCTACTAAAAGTCCAAGCAAGGACAACCGGTGAACCAGCGACAGGGTCATGGGCACCCGAGGCTCATTGATGTGCTTGGGAAGCAAATTCTAGCCTGACCCCACGGAAGAGCTACTGTAGCACAAATTGCTGAAAAAGTTAATTCTGGATATGATTGAAAGGTGTCAGAACACACAGTGCATCGCAGCTTGCTGCATATGGGACTGCATAGCTGCAGACCAGGCAGAGTGCCCACGCTGACCCCTGTTCACCACCAAAAGCACCTACAATAGGCGCATGAGCATCAGAACTGGACCATGGAGCAATAGAAGAAGGTGGCCTGGTCTGATGAATCATGTTTTCTTTTATATCATGTAGACAGACAGACAGGTTCTTGTGTGTCGCTTACTGGGGAAGAGATGGCACCAGGATGCACTCTGGGAAGAAGGCAAGGGAGTGGAAACAGAGCGATGCTCTGGGCAATGTTCTGCTGGGAAACCTTGGGTCCTGTCATTCATGTGAATGTTAATTTGACACTTACTACCTAAACATTGTTGCAGACCAAGTACACCCCTTCATGGCAACAATATTTCCTAATGGCAGTGGCCTCTTTCAGCAGGATAATGCACCCTGCCTCACTGCAAAAACTGTTCAGGAGTGATTTGAGGGACATGACAAAAAGTTGGCTTGGCCTCCAAATTCAAAACTCCACACTCAATCCGATCAAGCATCTGTGGGATGTGCTGGACAAACAAGTCTGATCCATGGAGGCCCCACCTTGCACCTTACAGGACAGGACCGATCTGCTGCTAACGACTTGGTGCCAGATACCACAGCACACCTTCAGAGGTCTTGTGGAGTCCATGCCTCAAAGGATCAGAGCTGTTTTGGTGGTATGGGGGGACCTTCTTAGGTAAATTTGTACCTGTTTACATGGTGCTGGTGTTTCTTAGCACCACTGTCTTACTGTGTCATAGTCTCATACAACCAAATTGATGACAGCTGTTGACAAATGAGTAAACAGGAAGTAGGATGCAACTAACAGAAGTTAATCAGAACAACTTTGTGATTGGTTGCCATGGGATCTCTTTACTAGCTCAAAGCAGGCACTAGGATTCTTAGATTCTTACCCTTTTTACTAGAAAAGGGTAAACATGGAGGATTCTTATTTTTGCCTCTAGCCACTACCAGCATTTTTGCAGTTACCAGGGGAAAATATCTGTTATTGCTGACTTCAATACAATAATGTCCATAATAGCATGTTTGGGGCCTTTGCTCCACAAAGGTGGCAACAGCTGGAAAAAAGTATAAAGCATCTTTTGTTGAAATTAAAAGCAAGGTTGTGTAATTTTAAGGTGTTCTGAGTCCCTATTTATGCACACGTCTACAGGAAACGTTTATAGTTTACGTTTATCTCATTTATAGTCATATAAAAACATTTAAAAGACCAAGAAACCCCAATATCCAAAGGAACAAAAGAAAATATTCATTGCTCAAATTGATCTCTGAGCCTAAATTTCTTTTTTTTGCCAATCTTACTGCACCAATCTGTTAATGATGCTGATCTGAGAACTCAGTGAAACATTTATAGTATTTCATGTGTCAGTTTCCCCAGGGCCTTGACTGTATGATATCTCATTTCTGAGATTTTTTTTTTCAGTTATTCAATAATTTTTCAAAATGCTGGTAGAAACATCAAGGATGAAAGGCAGAAGTACTACTAGAGGCACAGGAAACTAGAAATAAGATTTCTATTGATGTAGTTACTCATGATGGCCTTTCAGTTACATCAAGTACAGCAGTAAAAGACCTTAGTGCAATTATTGTTGCCAGTCTCTTGTTTGATGCTCGTATACATAATAATACTAGGATGGCCTTTTTTATTTCAGAAACATTTCTAGGCTAGTAAATATGATGTTGTTAAATGATGCAGGAAAACTAGTTCATGCACTTGTTACCTCAAGGTTGGACTGCTGTACTTCTAAAATTTTGTATAATATGTTGCACTGATTTTACCTATAAAGCACTTAATGGTTTCGTCTCACAATACCTGAGTGAAATTTTGGTCTATTACAATCCCACACATCTGCTTTGCAGGTGCATGCTTTTTATTAGTACCAAGAACAATGAAGACTACAGGAGAGAGCAGAGCTTTTTCCTACAAAGCCCCTCAGCTATGGAATAGCCTTCCTGTTAATGTTCTGGACTCAGACACGGTCTCAGTCTACATCCTATTTGTTTATTTAGGCATTTTAATAGCTTTTTAATTGCTCCAGTGTATAATCTCATCTGGGTAATGTAGACTTCTAAGAAGTGTTACTGGAAAAAAAAAAAAAAAACCTGGGAGTTTTTCCCTGAGCACACAGCTTGCTGGCTTGATTCAGTAAAAAGGTAAGTGTGGACTGCAAGAAAAAAGATCAGTGGGGTGTCATGGATGGGTAAATGGATGCATAAACAGAGCTCTAAAAAAACCTAAATTAGCTAATTTGATTATTCAACATTAATCTCTTTACAAAATTAAGGAGAGTGAAATATTGATATTGTCATTTTAGATTTGGTTTGGTGACTGGATGGAAGATGATAACCTCTAACTTCACTCTCAAAGGTCACCCAAGCAAAATGTTAATCACACTAGCATAGCCAAAGAGAGAGACAAGCTTATCCATATTGAATATGTGACATTCTTATTGTTTGCCGTAAGATTGGGAATATGCTGGCAATTCTACAAGCATATGCAACAAAGATACTAATCTGCTCTCTCTTACTGATAAAGGAGAAAAGCAAAATAGCCATTTTGCTTTCTAACAAGAAACCCATCTGGTGAAGACCATACATTTTAAAAGAGACTGGTGGGGTCTTTAATATTTTACAGCAAACATATTTTGTCATGCTAAAATAAAAGAATAAGAAATTAAAAATGACCTGTGTGGAAACTAAAATACAGTTCAATTTATTAGACTTATTCATGTAAGAAGGCAATTAGATAAATGGTAATGCTGTAATGATAACATAGTTTTAGAAGGAGTTTTAATCAGATATTTTGACCAAGTCCATTGTATGCTGTTCTTATATTTGCAATTGTTTTTTTTATTGTTGGTATATGGTTTTCATTTTAACCATGGCTTATATATTTCCCTGTCAGACAAAATATATTTTATTATTTGTTTAAACTCTTATGTCATCTATTTGTGTGATAATACTTAAAAAAGAAAATCTTATTTCATATGCATGGCTAAATTCATTTAATGCAGATGACTATTGGAGCACTCATTCAGAAACACCAATGAGTAATTTGAAGCCTGTAAAATGCTGAATGTTATTATTTTTATGTGCAGACTTATGTGCAGAAAGATCACCTTTCCCAGGGACAAAACACTTTTGTTAATGCAAATGGTTGAGTGAATCTGTATTAGTTTAAAATAAGAGTTCAATGTCTACATACACTGTCCTGGAGGGCCAGCTCGTTCTCTCCCTCACTTTCACAGGCACACACACACCTGCCTGTTTCAGCTACCCAGCATTTGACAAGGGCACACCTGCTTACCTCACACACACAGCGGTCGCAACCTATTTCTGGAAAAAGTCACTGTTGGCACTGACCTTCCCTTCAGCCTAGAAAACAAACCTTAGCTATGAGGGGTAAAGCAGTGCTTACGTTACTGCATAATTGGGTACCATTCTTTACTTCACTCTGCTTTTCACTCCCAGGTTGAGACACTCAGAGCACAAAGAGGAACATAATAAACATACACATTTGATGCTGAATTATGAATAAATATCTAAATGCTTAGGACCGTTTGTTTCTTGCTTATTTCTACAGGCTAAAAATGACAGTATATTGTTTAATGCTAAGTAACATTTGCAAGAAAATCACCTGCAACACTTTGCTGCCTTGGATAAAAACCTTAGGCCAAGTAAGGACTAAAATATGTCAGAGCTTGCTGTTATAATAATCAACAACCAAGCAGTGTGATGTGGCTCGATGTGAAGTGGAGTTACTGTTACCACAATTTTTAGTAATTTTTATTAAGAAAGAACATGTCCTTTTTTATTCATTTATAGTGTTTTATTCATTTATGTATATGTTATCATTAGCCAGCTTCTTTTATTCTCTGTCTTGAAGTTAATAAAATGAAAAAGTAGCTTGCTGTGTTACTGAGAACCTGGAAAGACCTATGTCCTGAAGACTTCCCTGTTGCAAAAAACTTAAAGGTACAGCTTTACCTCTGACTGTTACAAAGTCCTGACACTGAAGATTACCAAAAATGCCTCCTCACAGAAATTTTCACCATATCAACAATTACAATTAAACAAATTTTTAATTTGTGCATCCACTATTTATATACTGTTTCTGTAGTAACAACATGTAATATGCTATAGACGTATTAGAACAATATATATTTTATAAACTTTGCAGCCAGTACTATTATCAGAGCTGTGCTATAATAGAAAATTAATCAACACATTCTGACCAATAAGAACTAGGCATTCCAGAGCACTGTGGTATAGTGGTATATAGTTGTATTAGTCCACTAATTTGAATGGATAAGGGGCTGAAAAATCTAAACCTGCATGAAATAGAATTACATAAAACACAGACCCTTAGATAAAAGGTTAAGAACAGACTCCTTAAATGTTTGATGTAGAACCCTACAACAGAGTGCTTTATGGAGTGAACTCAGAGTCAGCAGAACTGCGACCTGAATTTCTAATGCTTGAAAAAAAATGTGTAAATGTTTCAATCTTGAAAAAATATATATAACTATATCCCATATACTGTAAAACCCCACATATATGTGCACACGGGTTTCCACAGCGAACCATGGTTGGATTTGCTGACAAAAATAATTTTTTTAATGTGAATTTTTATTACCTATATTTTTAACTTAACATCTTCAAAAACAAAGTTTTTTCCCCCAAAGCATTATAAATTCAGGTTCTGCTGACTCTGATTTCATTCATAGTGTTTCCTTATTCAAGTTCATCAATTTGAAATTATATTTGTTAATGTTGTTTATTTTTATGCTATTTTTTTCTATCCATTCAACAATACTACAAACCTGCTTGTTGATAATACAATTGAACTGAGAATCCAGTGGTGTCTCAGAGTGCTGCCGTGTGGATAGCAAGAAAACTGCAGGTAAGTGGTGTAGACAGGGATGTGTTCAACAGAAAAACAAACAAACAAACAAACAAAATAAAACAGCCTGACTTGGTCTGCTTAGACAAGGGACCTCCTTTTATCATTTTTCTATTAGAGGTCTGAGGATCACATGTCCACATTGGGCTCTTAGGGAGTCATGGTACCTGGAGGTTCCTTGCCCCATTGAGAAAGATCATAATAAGAGAGATGCAATGGCTGCCACAAACACTTTTATTGCAGATGCTGCTCTCTAGCAGTCCCTGAAGAAAGGTTAGAAATTTGGGAAGTTAATGTGATGCACATCACATCACAGACCTCTTTATGAGGGTTCTGTAGTGTTCAGGAGTATATCCTGGACTGCTAGTTTGCAATCCTCATTTCATGCCACATCCTGAAACAACCTGGCTGAAGGTGCCAAATCTTTCGGTCCTTTTGTGGTAACAGATATGCCTAGGGAAGCCACCAGTGTGTTTCAACCGTTAGTGAAAATAGTAGTGGGAGCCAAGGCATGGCTGGTCATCTCAGAGACACAAGACTCTTTGGTGTAGTTGCTTAATTGTGTACAGTGTGGCAACATTTATCTGTAGAGGCAGAATGATACAGTAGATGGCAGGACTAGTCCTTGGTCAGTGCATCCTGTCCTAGTGGGCTGTCCAGCTCCGCTAGGCAGAACCACAATCTGTTGTGAATTGACTTGGCTTTGGCAAAAATGTCCACCTGCTCCGTGCCAAATTTGTCCCAGGTCTTGTCCTATTTTGGGCTGCTGCACCATTGTACAGTCAAAGTATATACGTTGCTCTCAGTGAGGTTGTGCCTCCATGATGATTGATATATCTGACTGTCACAACATGCCTGAATGGACTAACGTGATGTCTCAGAACATGTAATAACAAATTTTAGGATCAGATAGACCTTTAATTGGTTAACGTGTGCTGATCTTATATCAACACACATTCCCCTGAAGCACTACACTGCCTCCCAGACAGTTAGGCAGGTGTCCATGGTGACTGTCTCTCTCCAGTCAAGGTATTGGTCCCAAGCAGATCTATTTTGTCAGGTTTGTGCTGCAAGCTAGTGTGCCCCGCTCACTGAGATGATGACATGTCTCAGCCACAGACTCTTGGCCCAATGTCATCCAAAGTATGTCCAGTCCAGTCATCCAAATATGTCAGTATCCTGACAAATAACTCAAGATAACTCTCNAGTGCTTAGGACAGTGCACTGCTGGGCCTAGAGCTTCATCTAGTGAGTCCACTAGTGATGCAATTTGTCAGTGCTTGACACGTGGCTCAAGCCAACCTGTTCCTAGTCTGTCATTATAGTTACACATACCAGTAAGCCCAGTGTAGTTTACTTCCTTTAAAACGCTCTCTAATGTACTTGCATAGTCAATTCCATCACAACATGTGCTGTGAGAAAGGGTTCATTCAGAGCTGTTGGTTGCCCATCATTTACTGCAACAATGCAGAGGAAGAAATCAGCTGAAACCAACTCTAGCCCCGCTGTGTCATTGTGATAGCAATTAACGGGTAGGTTAACGTAGCTAGCTCAGGTGCGGTAAGGGCTACTAGCACTTAACCACAGGCCAGCTAGTTGCTTGACCTAGCAGAGTGAATGAGGTGCAAATGGAAGGAAAAGTTCAATCAGCCCAGGGCTGTGTATTAGTGTATCCATCTAATGTATCAGGCTCAACAGCAAATAACACACAGTACAGCGAGGGAAACCCATTTGACCACTTTAGCAGGGTTAGGCACATGTCCACCAGTTTGATAGACAGTGAGGGAGTTTGGCAAGAGCTCTGATCCAATTACATGGAACCTGACCTGAGAGGGAGATGAGGGGGAAAATGGATTCCATCATACTTAGCAAGCTCAGTGAGAGTGTGTGGTATAGTGTGGTATGAATGCTTGGAAGAGATGGCTCTGAGGAATCAACCCTAGCAGATGAAGAGGTGTTTGCTGCCACTGAGCGCAGAGCAGTTTTTGCTAACTTGTCGAATAGCATGGTAAGTGAAGCTAACAAGGCTAGCAATGTTAACAAAGGAAACCAAATCAATGCTAGCAGTTGCAACAGAACTTCTTAGCATTTTCCAGAAAGGGCACTAGAATGTAAGGAAAAATTCTCTCACCATGGCAGTAGAGAATATAGGAGATGATAGGAGTCTATATGCAGCTTGAAGGACAGGTTAAATGCAGTACAGAACATAGTGACAAGCTGTTATGCAGAGAACTTTGTGTGGTGGTCTGACATGTGTATGAGGTAAGAAGAAGAAAAGAAATGATGGCTGTATTACTGTTATTTATTGCAAATACGGTATTGTTTGTCACTTTGTGTGTTTGTTGGCAGGTCTTGACAGTGCTCAGGTACAACCAGATATCCAGGTGATTCTGCCCTGGTGGTTAGAAGTGGTGAATTGTGAAGGCTTCAATGTGTCCATGATGTGTCAAGTCTATGATTGTTATACTTGATTATGCTTGATTTTATTCTTTGTCTGGATTGGAAAGCAGACAGTGCTTGTTAAACAATTGAAATATAACACTTGTATTCCAAAACAGGGTTTAGTATGTGCTGCATGTAGGAATTAGCCCTAATAAACATTTCCTTTTCAGTACGCTTGTTGCACGTCACAGCACATCCCCCTTCTGTGGAATGCATGGAATTCTCACTGAGCAACTGCAGATACCATGTGAAAAACACCAACAGGCTAAACCATGAAAGTAGGCTTTATTTATCATGATATTCAGTGCTACATAACATTGCTCCTTTAGAAATACTATACTATAAAAAGTATACTTTAGAAGTTCAAAACAAATATCCAAATACATGATGTTACAGTGGAGAGCAATACTTAAATACACATACATAAAAATTAATTCAAGCCAATCAATAAAATTTAATAAATAGGACAAAGTTCATAGCTTTCTTATAATGAACAAATAACCAAAATAACGGGCTTAACCACACGCTGGTATGATTGGTCGCTTCTCAATCCCAAAACGGGTCCTTATTGGACAAAGTGCACTACGTAGGCTGTGGAAGTCCATTATTTCATATTCTAGGTAGGGCACAGTTGTAGTAAGTAGGGAGTTATTTGGGATGCAGTTTGGGACCCGAGACGGATGTGAGTTAATGCGAAAAGTTGGCGAAGGAGTTGCACTGAGGCATCGAAGAACGCGGATTTGTCGGGATAATTCATCAGTTTCTGACACCGCGAGCTGCCTTCAAAGCTCATATTAAGATTTCTTTTTCCGTAATAGCCGTTTTAATAAGGTATTTAAGGTATTTGAACTTGTAAACTAACGTAAGTGAAGTTAATTAAACGTTGTGCTTCACCCCACGCGCCTAACTTCGGACCTCACGCGGCGTTGAAGACTTGCATTAAGTGGTAAGTTTAAAAACATTAAACTGCTCTACAGCTAAAAACAGTTTCAGTCTGGCTCTGGGCTTACTTCTTTAAAAAGCTCTTTTATATAAGTATACGTCCGAAAACGTATCATACCACAGCCTGATAAATAGCAACAATAGATTGTATGAATGCTCTATGAATTCTAAATGATAAATAAAACAAGCAAACAGAAAAAAAAGAAGTAAAAGTTATACATTTTCCTCGCGATATGGTTGTGGTGGTCACGTGACAGTTGTCTCATATTACATGTAGTAGACTTGTTTTGCAACGCTCTTGCATTTGAAATAAAGGTAAAAAAAATTCTATTAATAATCTTAGTATACAAGTTTATTTTAATTATGTCTGTTATATTTTTTTCGCATGGAAAGAAGCGAAAGGGAGAAAAATTAAAGAATTGCTGTGTGCTGTTCCTGTTGTAAATCACAAATATGTATTTTTTTTTCAGTCCCCTTCTTAAAGTAAATATTCGGTCCTGAACTTTCTGAGAGGCAGTGAGAGAATAATATTTGCTATCCCCTCATGGCCTTGTGGCCTGGAGTCACAGCACAAACATTCAGTTGCGTCTAAAAGCCATAGAGCATGTATCAGTCAGTGCAACCCTCCACCCCTCAGCACACCATCATTTTCAAGGTGCCAGTCTCGAAATAGAGATCACTTGCTTTTCTTAGCCGCATGCTGGGGGTGATGTAAATGATCTCGCTAAAACAGACCGAGTCTGCCTCATGCACACACAAACACGGCTCTGTGGCTGTGAGGCCAACCATAAAGACAACAGAGTTTTCATTTCATACTGTGATGTGCTACTGTCTGCATGGGTGATCTACAGAAGCATAAGCACATGGATTTATTATTTAAAAAAAAATCAGTAATGATTAATCTAACATAATGAAAATCTTTACATCAATACCATCTAATTAGTCCATTGGTGACAGACTTGCATTGAACTGTCATTGTGCCTCATCGAATAATTCTAGCTAATTCTTACATCTTTCATGGGCTGTATTTGGTTTGGTTTGTTAAGAAAAGCGGAAGAATGCCCCTGCAGCCCTCCAGTACCTGATTTCGATATATTTTAATTAACTTTTTTGCTTATTTTATTGACCAGGGATGTTTCAGCATGACCTGCTGGGTATGATGAGGTCATATATTGTATTTTATAATATCTATTTATTTTGCAGTAAGCCTAAGCAAAGATATAGTGCCTTTATAATAAAGAATGTTGTTTTGCTCGAGAAGAACCTTCACACTAATCCATAAAAAAAAAACCTTTGTTTAAAGTGGCAGAAGCATTACATGTTATAATGTATAGTTTATGGTATAATACAGCAGTAGATTGGAGATGAGTTTAAATGTTAAAAGATTATGAAGTTCACTGAAAAAGTAGCCTGTAACTTTCACTTCAAATTATGTTTCAATTAGTATATAATCAAGTATGTAATCAGACTATAGCAGTGTTTCCCACAGGAATTTGTGAGACTGTGGTGGGTGGACTTCTGACCCTCTAGGGGGTCCAGGGGCGTGCTCCCCTGTAAGAAAATTTTGTAAATTTTTTTAAAGTTAAATGCATCAATCTGGTGCACTTTGAGAGCAAAAGTAAGAGGTTAGATCTATGAAGAACTTTCTGCTCTTGTAAACAATTTTGTGCTCATGTAGTAATTTAATCATAAACACATTGGCTGCATAGATATGAATGGTGATGACACGGCAAAAAAAAGTCACACCCACAAAGCATGGTAAAGGAGACAGAGCTTAACGTGGTTCACAAATGGTCAAAACACAGAATTGACTAGAGCATACATTTGAGCCATCAAAGAAATTAAGCAAAAGTGGTTACCTGTGTTGAACTGTTTTATTTTTTTT
>CM074945.1:7103880-7118013 GCA_037577455.1 Pangasius macronema | reverse complement strand
AGTCCTTCTGACTACGCACATAACCAAGGTATCTTTAGAAAGCTGACATTTGAGAGTTTGCTGTTCAAGACTCAGACGGTTATTAATAGCTATAATGACAGTTTATGAGATTAATTACTAATGTTTTTTGCTCAAAATTCACTTTAAAACACCAAACACAAGTGTTTGTAATAACTTCCATTTGCGATCTAATGTGGATTTTGATCATATAATGAGGCAGAAATGTATTATTTGTAGCTTTCTATACTAGGCTAAACGCTACCCCTGCTTAGTATTTCTCATATAAGCATCCTTTATTCTTTAAAAATACCCCAAATTGCATGAAGAACACATACAAACCATATAATGTCATAATCATATATTCACTGCAAGTTTATATGGGATATTTGTCATGTGAAAGTGGGAGTTACGAACACGCGATATGATTGACAGATCTGTAATGAATCTTCGGTCTTTGAGTCATAGACATCTATCCTGTTATCTAGACAGTAGTGTTATATGAGGGAGAGTATTATATGAGAGGTTAACATTACTTACCTCAAACGATGTTGTGTCCTCAAAATGTCTTGATGTCTCGGATGCAGCCAAGTGGTTCCAGTACATGTGTGAGCATGCGCATGTACAGCAGGGTGGAGGGGAGCGGTCTGACTGACCAGGGGGAGGGTCTGACTGACTTGGAGTGAGATGCTTTGCCAAAGCAATGGCACAAAACAGAGATCATTTATGTTAAGAAGTGTAAAAATATTTTCGGTTTATTATGAAACTGTGGCGAGCTGGGTAATTAATGAGAAACACTGTTATAGTGAATGAATGAAGGTATTTCTGTTTAAATGGACCAAAAATATTTCTAATTATACATATTTAAATTAATTTTATTGCAAATAACTGCTATGATTTTTCCAGCCTGTTTCCAGCTGTAGAGATGAAACCCAAGCAATAATGTGTTCTATTTTTATGGAAAGTCTTGCATAAATGTTCATTTTTAATCTTTAAATATAGTCAAACGGTATTTTGACACGTCATAATAGTTTAGGAATACCACACTGTGATCTTATGCCTCCCTGACTAATAATTTTTTTGCGAGACAGAATATGGTTGATATTACAGAATAGGACAGGAAGTTATTGACATTGTGGATTATTAATATACAGATGTGGACAAATCATAAAAATATTATCTAGCCACTGGGCAAATGAAAGCTCCAATGTGCTGCCCAGTCCAATGTTTTGGTTTCCCGGAAACTGACTAGGCTAAAAAGTGGTAGATAATATAATGTAGTTGACTAGTTAAGTTAAACAGACAAAGGGAAACAAACAAGTACATGATAACAAAGTTTCTAATGCAGCAATTGATGTTTGCGCCCTCAACAGAAAGTCAGTGGAAAACATTTTAGCTACGAGATGTGGTGTTCTGTCCTCACGTTGCCCGTAAAAGATATTATTTGTTTCTGACGAGCATCCTAATTTTCTCTCTATGTGTAGCTAGGACTGCATGTAGTAAGCAGGAGTTATGCGAGTGCATTATGCTGCATTTTATTTTGCTTGGTTTCGCATACTAGCATGTTCCTGATTCTGAAAATATTGTCTGTCATCCATGCATGGTAATTAACCTACTTGGAAAAAGCCATTAGCCAGAATGCAGACACATGACCATCACACACCCATATATCCTTTTTTGAACATCCCATTCCAGATTTAGTTCCACCTTTGCTGTTATAATAAGCTCCACTCTTCTGGGAAGGTTTTCCACTAGATTCCACTAGATTTTGGGGCGTGGCTGTGGGGATTTGTGCCCATTCAGCCACAAGAGCATTAGTGAGGTCAGGGACTGATGACAGGTGAGAAGGCCTGGGGTGCAGTCAGCATTCCAATTAATCCCAAAGGTGTTCAGTAGGATTGAGGTCAGGGCTCTTATAGACCTTACTTTGTTCACAGGGGCATTGTCATGGTGGAACATGTTTGGGCCTCTTAGTTCCAGTGACGGAAATCATAATGCTGCAGCATACAATGACAGTGGCATTTTAGAGGCTTTTATGGTCAGGTGTCCACGTACTTTTAGCCATATGGTGTATGTCACCAACACCTTGAAGAACATTAAGTGTAAACATACCGAGCACTTTATTAAGAACACTATACTAATACTGGGTAGGGCCTCCCTTTGATCCCAAAACAGCCTCAAATCTTCGTGCCATGGATTCCAGTAGATGTTGAAAACATTCCTTTCCATTCCAAAATTCCATGTTGACATGATTGCATCACACAGTTCCTGCAGATTGCACTTTCATGGTGCGAATCTCCCGTTCTACCACATCCCAGAAGTGTTCTATTGGATTCAGATCCGGTGACTGGGAAGACCACTGAAGAACATTGAATTCATTGTCATGTTCATGAAGCCACTGTTAGATGACTTTTGCTTTGTGACATGGTGCATTATCATCATGCTGGAAGCAGCCATTATAAGATGGTAAATTGTGGCCATGAAGGGATGTACAGGGTCAGCAACAATACTCAAATAGGCTGTGGCATTCAAGCGATGATTGATGGGTATTAACAGACCCAAAGTGTGTCACAAAAACATTAGGCAAACCATTACTCCATTCCCCACTATTGACACGAGGGAGATTGGGTCAGTGGATTGCTGTTGGTGCCGAATTCTGACCCTACCAGCTGTGTGCCTCAGTAGAAATCAAGGTTCGTCAGACCAGGCTATGTTTTTCTAGGCTTCAACTGTCGACTTTTGGTAAGCCTGTGAACAGAAGCCTCAGTTTTCTGTTCTTGGCCTACTGAAGTGACACCTGATGTGGTCTTCTGCTGTTGTAGCCCGTCTGCCTCACGGTTCAATGTGTTGTGCATTCTGAGATGCTTTTCTGCTCACCACAATTGTATAGAGTGGTTATCAGAGTTACTGTTAGCCTTTCAGTCAGATCAAACCAGTCTGGCCATTTTTCGTTGACTTCTCTCATCAGCAATGTGTTTCCATCTGCAGAACTGCCACTCACTGGATGTTTTTTGTTTATTGTACCATTCTGTGTAAACTCTAGAGACATTGTGTGTGGAATTCTCAAGAGATCAGCAGTTATATAAATACTCAAACCAGCCCATCTGGCACCAACAATCATGCCATGGTCAAAATCACTGAGACCACATTTTTCCACTCCCATTCTGTTGGTTGATGTGAACATAACCCAAAGCTGCAGGAATGTATCAGAAAGATTTTATGCATTGCACTGCTGCCACATGATTGGCTGGTTAGATAATTTGAAATAGTTCGTGAACAGGTCTTCCTAATAAAGTGTTTGGTTAGTGTATAGACAAAATTAAAAACTTTTGTTTTGCTAAAGTAAGTATGATAAAAATGAATAGTCTGCACTAACAGCCTTGATTCATCCAGTCTTTGTATAGAATAAAAATACAAAATAGCTGAGAAACAAAGATTTGTTAGTTATGTAGCTATTTATCTACAGCATATTCCACTTCAGCTCATGGAGTTCTCCTACACTGATATTTTATTGTTCTTTGTGCTCTAAGACACTGACCAAACTCATCAGCTCACAAGAAAGAGTTGAAATGTTAATTTTTGGGGATTATTCCAAAATGTCTCTGGGAACATGTACTGTTTCCCAGGAACTGTTAAGAGATCTGACTTCAGTACCACACACACACACACACACACACACACACACACACACACACACACACACACACACACACACACACACAAACACAAACAACAACCTCAAAACAAATTAGGCTATTAGAATTACTTAATAGCTTTTTCTTTACTAAATTAATTAATGCTAAAACCCAAATGTATATTTGACATACTTTTTACTTTACTGGGTAAAATGTAATATTATTTTGCAAGTGCTCACAAAACTAGAAAAAAAAAAAGAAATAATGTGTACTTGAGCTCGATTTGCATATGTGTTTGTCGACGTTTAAACTGATTTAATTTTGAGTGTTATGGATGGAGGTGTTTTTTAATATTTCTTTTTTTGTGCTGGCTTAAAGGATTAAAGCTCTTGTTCTATGAAATGTTTTGAAAGCACAAGTGTTTCTGTAAAGTTTTCATGGTTCACCCTGCTTGTGTTTCTCAGTCAGGCGTATGGTTTGTGTTTGTGTGTGCGCAAATCAGTTAAGTCGCATTGTTGGATTCTGCCAATTCAGTCTTTACGAAGGCTGATATTAGTGCATTTACTGATTACAATGCAACTTCTGGTTGGATGCATTTAAGGTGTTTATAGGCCATCAAGTGGTAATGATAACCTTTAGAAGATGTGTACTTTTTCTCGTGTGAAATAAATAAGTACAGTTTACTTATAACAAAAAAGTGTGATTTACTTATTTGTGCAGTAGTTAAATTTATTAGTTAAATTTGCACTAGTTAAATGAACTTACTTTTTTAATGAAAATAATTAAAAACTAGAAAAAAAAAGAAATAATGTGTACTTGAGCTCGATTTGCATATGTGTTTTGCCGACGTTTAAACTGGTTTAATTTTGAGTGTTATGGATGGAGGTGTTTTTTAATATTTCTTGTTTTGTGCTGGCTTAAAGGATTAAAGCTGTTGTTCTATGAAATGTTTTGAAAGCACAAGTGTTTCTGTGATTTAATGTGTGGAAATTGTTACAATGCTTTTCGTGACTACCATGATTAAATCTCATACCAATATTTTTTTCGGTGTTGATGGCATATGAACAGAGTGTTGTGACATATAATTATTGTTTTTTTTTTTTTTATTTACATTTTTTGTTTTGGAAAATCATTGTTTTCCCTCCAGGGCCGTGTATTGTCCATTAAGTTGTTTAGAGCAGCAGTATATAATCTTGTACAAGAGTGCAGGTGGGTGTTTCTCTCTCTCTCTCTCTCTCTCTCTCTCTCTCTCTCTCTCTCTCTCACTCTCATGCACACACACACAGTTTTTCTTCTCACACATACACTCTTGTTTTTCAGGCGAGATGGAGCTCTCTTTAGTAGTGCTGTTCTGTTTTTCCCATCTAGCTCCAGTTTTGGGTGAGTGTTTTTTTTCTTCTTCTTTTTTTTCTCTTCATGTTCTCTGTGCTGCTTTTCATACTCTTACTAGTCACTTTGTGCCAAAGCTGGTAGAAAATGTAATTACATTTGTTGTAAAAAGGTCATATTTTGAGGAATATCTCATTTTCAGGTACATCCACTGATGGATCTCTGACTATTGTGAACCGTTGTGATTAGCTTGCAGCATTTTCAAACTTGTTCTCTGCCCAGCGTAACCTGTTTTTAAGCACATAGCTGGAGGAATAATGTAGAGAAGATGCAAAGAGCAACATCTGTCTCTCCATCTTCACCAGTTAGAAATAAGTTACATGGAGCAAGCCTGGGGTAAATTACAGCAGTAATGGTGATGGCCCAGGGAAAAGTCCCTTTATTTCAAGACTTGGATTAATCCGTGTAGGAAAGCCACCCTAACAGCACTTTCCTGGCCTGTGTGTATGTGTGTGCGTGCGCGTGTGTGTGTGTGTGTGTGTGCGTGCGTGTGCAGGCTCAGCTTTTGGCAGGGAGATGCCAGGTAAGTGAGTTGAGGCTTAGAGGTGTGCACAAGGAATGTGTCTCTCCATCTGTTTTTGGCAAAGCTTTGTTTGGCATTTTTAAGGTTCTTGCTGTTTGAAACATGCCCTGCCTCGGGGTACACCAAAATGTCTGCACGATTCATTACTGTAATGCATATAATGTTAAACAAATTGCAGTACTATGCTTGCCTCAAGTAAAATGAAATACTTCTCACAGGTGACTCCTGGCTGTGGGTGTTCTAAAAGTTGCAAAAGAGTGTAAAATTTGATCATCACACAGACCCTCAAGTGCTACATTTTCTAAGTACTAAAGCTTAGAGTTCTCATGCGGGTAACTTTGTGAAAGAAAACAGTGGGTTTTTTTGGGGTTTTTTTTTTGGTTTTTTTTGAGAAAAGGTTCAATGTCTGCATGAGTTTTCTCTGGGTTCTTGTGTTTTCTCCCACCTCCAAAAAATGTGTGTGTGCATGGTGCCCAGCGATTATACTGGTGTCCATTCCATGGTGTATTCCTTCCTCATGCCTGGTGTTCCTGGGATTGACTCCATATCCACTGAGACCCTGAGCAGCACAAAGTGCTTACTGAAGATGGATTAATGAATGGAAAAAAATTTGCTGCATCATTCAATGCTTTTCTGTTTTTCCACAGTTGAAGAATGACATTTTCCATTTTGTAGTTTAACTGGTGCTATGGTATAGTTGTTTAGGATTATATCTATGAGATGTTATATTCTAAAATACAGTATTTTTAACTTTAGCTTTTTCCTAGTCAAAGAATGACACATGTCTGTTGACTTTTTATTTTTTGATGGATGCTTGACTCTTGTCTATAAGCCTTCAACTTAATTCACATTACAGAATATTTAAAGATTAACAGTGAATAGAAGCATAATTTTTCTCTCAACACGTTGTTGGAGTATATATTTTGATTATTATTATTGATTTGGCCAGTGCACAGTAGTAGGTGATCTTAATGTAGACCCCATTGTTCTGGGAGATTCCTGAGAATAAGTGGACCTTTGCACCTTTCTCAGACTCTCTCTCTTGTGCTCATGCAAATGTAATTCGACATATAAACACAGAAGTGCACTGTGTTGTTTGAAATGTTGACTCCTACACAGCCTCTTTGTCCGGGTCTGGGGGGGTGTGGTGGTGGCGGTGGTGGTAAGGTAACTACTCTTGGTTCTCTTAACAAAAACCCCATTCATTAACTTGGGATAAAACTAAGGATTCATATTTCCTCTTTGTACTCTGTAGTCTGCTTTTAGTAAGACATTGGCATGGTGGGTCTGTTTATGTGAGAGCGCCTGTGTCGTCTGTTTTATTAGCCAAATGTTCCCATGGTGATGAAGGAAAAAAAGAAAGAAAAAGACACGTGTGACCTTGTGGAGACATTTTCTTGGTCCCCATGAGGAAAAATCTTTTGTTGTGCAAAATAATCTTTTTACATAAAAGAACTGAAGACATAAAATACTTCCTTTTGTAGTCATGCCTAGCCATGGGAGTAATAAACTTACAATAATAAACAGATTGAAAGTTTTTCATTTGTGTGTGTGTGAGAGAGACAGAAAGAGTTGTAGACAAAGAGAGAGAATGTGCGTGCGTGCACGTGTTTTGTGCATGCGAATGCCATAGTGTTATGTAAGCTTAAATTCAGGCTTATTTTTTTGGCTTTTTCTTCTTTTTTTTTTTTTTTTTACAGTTATCTGAACTTTTAAATCAACATTTATCATAATGCTTTCTTAAATAATTCAGTTATCATAAAACATTTCCATTAGTTCCAGAACTTTACACTGCATTACATTCTCTTCTTGTTTCTGTAATGATTTCCCCTCTGCTTTCTCTTTCCAGCCTCTACGATGGATGATGCCCACGGTAAGAATGTTTTACATCACACACATTTTATATCACAATAATTCAGCACTAGAAATGACTGAGAGAGGTTCCAGGTCAGAGACAACTCTGTTTGATGTAAAACAGAAAGTTTGAGCCACAGCAGTGGAAGGAAAATGTTTGTGAAGATCCTCTGCTAGTGAGCTGTTATTATTGCAGTACATTCCAGTAGAGCAAAAATTCTGGACTGTTGAATAAACTACTGGTCTGGTAGGTGTTGAGCCATAGCCTGTTTTACCAAAAGTGTAAGAACCAGAGAAGGGAAGCTGTTGCAGGAAAATTCCTCACACCAAAATGATCTTTGTACAAATCTTTTGGTTCTTAATACTGCATAATGTGTGTTAAACACTGTGGTGTGAACAGACAAGTGTCATGTCTTATTGGCTTTATTTCTTTCTTAAATGTCTTTATTTATTTGTTTGTTTGTTTATTATTTATTCATTTAATTTCCACTTTACAGATTATGACAACCCATTTCATTATGGTAAGTGGAGTGAGATTTCATCTATTTAGGAAATGATCTGGCACAAAGAACAGAGGAAATTCCAGTTTTTGATGGACAGAGTATACTGAAGGAAGTCTGCTCTACACCATTTCAGTGCACAGCCTCATCAGACCACCTCCAGTTTTGTGCTTTTCGTTTATCTAACACTTTGACTGAATGAATAATAAATTTGGACGATGGAGTTTGATTTGTGGCTTTCAAAATGTACCCTCCTAATCAGGAAACATCTGGGAAGGTCAGCCCGTATTTGTGTTTTCACTGTGTTTGCTGAAGTAGATGGAAAAACTTCACCCCAGGGGCCAGGCTTTTGCACAGCGACTCAAAGAGCCTCAATCATTGCTCTTACATTTGTCTGTTTAATACCTTTAGTTTGATACCTATAAAAACAGCTATTTTTTTTACTGTCATACCATGCCAAAGAAAGGATCTCCAAGCCAGCTTTTGTTTTATTTTTTTGTGTCAGTAAAATATTTCAGCAATGAAATGTTAAAACTTATAATGCACATCCTGAGCTTAAAAAAAACTTTTTTTTTATTTTAATTATGCCGATCAAACCAGTTATGCGATTAACGGTGTATGATATACTGGTATGAATAATGATGAAAATATATATCTTTATGTTTGACAAGCTACTGGAGTCTAATACTCTTAACAAGAATACTTATTGTAGTAGTTTCCTCAACACAATTGTTTTAATATATTCACTGAGTAACTGCACTGTGGGTTCATGGGCACTCACTGGGACAGGTACAACTGTCACTACACTGTCATTTCTTGTCCTCTTAGAAAATGTGACATTTTAAGCAGATGCTATGATACACTGGAGCCCGTGATTTTGAATAGGCTTATCATATCAAAAAGTGTCCACATTTGTATTTCTCTTATAAACCAGTGGCATCATAGAGGCTTATTGGCAGTAATGCAGTGTTTAGTGCAGTTAAATGTGACCTCAGTCCCAAAAAAAATACATGTTTTTGAGTTTTAGATCAGGAAATGCACTGGAGGGTTTACCAAACAGTAGTTTAGTTCTCCAGTAATTTTCCTCAGCCAGAAGAGACAAAGATCCTGATAATGATGGGCGGGTTAAGCATGTGGTTCTTTATCGTCAAGGCTGTTCTTATAGTTTCTAACGTCACTACTTTTCTCAGATCTGGAGATCGACCAAGCTGCACAGTTTAGTTTCCAAATATTTTGCCTCCCTTATTCAGATTGTAGTGAAGGTATAAAAGAACAGCATAGGTATGTTAGATTAGGGCATAGATACTGGGTGCCACTGTGTGTCAACACTCAAGAATCCCACTTAACCATTAATCTGTGATGTGCCTGCATTCTTGCATACTTAAATGATTATGTGCAGATTATACACATGCATTTTTTTGCATATATTTTCTATTAACGTCTGTATATAATCCTCTGATTTCTCCTTTCAGACTACGAGTCAGTGCGGATTGGCGGTTTGGTCTTTGCTGCTGTGCTCTTCTTCTTGGGGATCTTTATTGTTATCAGTGAGTTGGTGTGGCGTGCAGAAGTCTTGTTTGTGGCAAATATGATACCCAAAAATACACTGCTTTAAAATACTTGATTAGCAGACACATTTGGTCGCAGAGCATCTCAGAAAGTCATCAGGACTGTTCTAAACAGTTTGTCAAAATTCTCATTAGATATTTATTATTTCTCTGGCTTGATGCCATCCTTCTTTTCTAAACCAAATCAATTGCATGAAGTGACACATCCAGGCCTTAAGCTATGCAATTTAACTATGGTAGGCTTTTAAAGAATTACTGCATTTTATTCCAGGCATAGTTGATTTCCTCAGATAGTAGATTAGTAGATTTGTCCTCAGGTAGGTCTATGCTAACTCAGACGAACAAGACTAGAAACAGTGCTTTTTGTAAGCTGGATGTTTAAAGGTTACTCAACGCATGTTATTATGATACCAAATACTGGACCACCCCCCAATTATAGCACTTCACTAGTCGACTCTTGTAAACAAGTTATATTCTAGGAGAAGAGGCACAATTTCTGGTCAACATTCTCAATGGCCTAATAGTTTATATGGTGTAGATCAGCAGTTGTGGTTAATCACAGTTGTGCATGCACAGTCCGTTTCAAATCACCCCACAGGATCTCAGTAGGATTTAGATCTGGGCTTGGACTCTCCATTTTTACTTTTCAGACAGTCCTTGGTGGATTTACTGATATGTTTTTGGTCATGTTGCAAGGTTCAGTTCGGCTTCAGCTTCAATTTTTTAACAGATGGTCTCACATGTTCCTCAAGCACCTTCTGATACAATGTAGAATTCATAGTAGATTCTGTGATGGTGAGCTGGCCAGGTCCTGCTGCAGCAAAGCATCCCCAAACCATAACACTTTCACCTCCATGTTTCATAGTTGGACTGAGGTTCTTTTGCTGAAATGCTCTATTTGGTTTATGCCAAACATGCCCTCTGTTATGGTGTCCAGATAATTCAGTTTTAGACTCATCTATCCAAAGCACATTATTCCAGAGGTCTTGGACTTTGTCTATGTGTTCTTTGGCAAACTTCAGTCTTGCCCTCATGTTTTTCTTAGGCAGCAAAGGTTTCCTCCTTGTACACCTCCCATGATAATTAAAGTTGTGCAGTCTCTTTCTGATTGTAGATTCATGCACTTTGACATCAGCTGTAGCAAGAGCTTGTAGGGCTTTTGGAGACTTCTTTAAGCATCTTGAGGTCTGCTCTTGGGATGAATTTGCTTGGATAGTCTGACCTGGCCATGTTGGAAGTTGTTTTAAATGTCCTCCACTTGTGAATGATTTTCTGGACAGTGGAATGGCTGATTACAAATTATTTTGAGATCTTTTTTTATATCCCTTACCAGACTCATAAGCATTAACAATCTTCTTTCTGAAGGCCCCAGAGAGCTCTTTAGATCTCCCCATGGTGATACCTCTCACTTCAACAATTAAGAGCAAACCAAGCTAAATGTCTGAGGTTTATATAATGCAAGCTTCCTTCAAAATTCTCTGTAACGATGTTCTAATAATTTGCACCTGATGTGATACACCTGTAGGTCATTGTAGCTATTTTAAGTGTAAATAAATGTGGGGGTGTCCTTAGTTTTTCCTCACAAGAAATTGGAATTTTTTAAAAATTACTTTTAAAAGATCATTTTAAAAAGACTTTTCTTTGGTTTTATGTGTTTAGGTATATTACTTGAATCTCCCAGTATTGTTAAAATGAAGATCAAATGTCCATATGCTTAACTATGTCAGGGTGATCGGCAGTTGTATTTGTACAGTGAGAATAGAAGAAGAAAATATATATTAAAAAAAAGCCCAACACTAAATGAATACAGTTATTCTTCTTACTCTTGGATTTATAATGTCAGGTTTCATTAACTACTCTCTCTCTTTTGTTTCCTGTAGGCCGAAAATGCCGTTGCAGAGGAAGCCAGACCTCTTAAAGTGAGTTGAGAAGGAAAAGCAGGTCACATCCTAGCTTAAGATTCTTCTCCTGAATGTGTGAATCAAGGCAGTGTGAAGTGTTTGTTTTTTACACAGTAGTATCTGTCTGTTCTTCTTTGTTGCTTTGCTGTAGACAGAATAGTGTGAGTTAAATTCAACATTTCAAACATTTTTAATAGATTTTTTCTATTCAAGGCTAGGGGGATTTAATCCAGAAGCATCATGAGGTAAGAAATCCTTGTGTTATCACCGAGTGTAACCCTTATAGCAGTTCACTGTCAGCATAATGGCCAGAAAAACAATGACGCATCATCTTTGATGATTACTAAATACATCAGACTTATTTTCACACACCACTACGATTTCAATTTTCAATCTATTGTGGTAGTGTATAGAGGCAAAAATATGAAAAATTGTGTCTCTCTCCAAATACTTATGGACCCGAGTGTATCTGCTGCATCATTGGGTAATTATAAATTTGATCATGTTTCAATGAGCGGTGGCAAGGATAAAAGCGTGAGAGACGAGAGCCATGAGAGCGAGAGAGAGGAAGAGAGCTGAGCAGCACAGAGCCGCGTGTGTGCGCCTGTGTGTATGTGTGTGCATAGTGAAATAAAATCGCTGAAAATCGACAGAAGTAGTGAAGAAAACTAAAGAGCCCCTTTTTGAGTTGTCCCAAACCTGCCTCCCGTCTCCTTATTTCCAGTCCACCCCATAAAGTGTCTCAATTATACATTATTGCACACTTATACAGTATAGGCTTATACATTATTGCGGTCTGTAAGGGGGTACAGGCTTGTACAGTATAGACTTATAGATTATTGCACACTGTATAAGGGTATTGACTTATACAGTATAGGATTATAAGATCATTACTGTTTTTTCCCCCCTTACTGAAGGTTGCTTAACAAAGAACAAATCAGCATCGCCTCCACCATTTCTCCTGCATTTTAAATCATCCTCTCACCTTAAATGCACTTTGTTGTCATCTGTCTTGCATAAGACAATTTAAGAATGGCGCTATCATCTTTGTGTTTGGCGATCTATCATAGCGTGTCTTTCATCACAGGCTTTGTCCTCTGAACTGCGCTCATCCTCCTCATCCTCGCTGATGTCACACATGATTGGTGTGACGATAATGCTATCATCACATAAGCATGACTTTTGCCTTGTGTATGATTTAATACAGGAATCATCTCTTTGGCCCTTGCATCTGTACCAAAGGACTATTGCCTCAAATCACATAGGGCCGCATATGCCAACCAGAGGACGTGCATCAGCTCGGCTTTGGATAAGGCACTGGACTTAACAAAAAGAGAACAGCATATGAGTCAAAATATAAAACATGAAATGCTGGCTTGTCATTTAACACCATGCAACGATATAAAACCTAAGAACTTCATATCACATGTAGTACAACCCAGAGCACTCCACCTCTCTCTCTCTCTCTCTCTCTCTCTCTCTCTCACTCACACTCACACACACACACACACACACACACACACACACACACACACACACACACACTTAAACTGACTCATATTTTAAAGGTTTATTTCTGTGCTGTGGTCTGTGGCAAACACGGTCTCTATTCATTTATCTCAAGTAATTTGTAATGCCATGACCCCGTTTCTCAATTCAACGTATATGTGTTAGCTGAAGCTAAAGGCAGACTAGCTTCAGTAAGGCTTAATTAAGAAAGCATACTGCAGCAACAAAAAAAAAGAAACAATGTTGCATTGATAGATACAGTCAGGTCTGGAAGTATTTGGACAGTGTCAGAGTTTTTGTGATTTTGCCTTTATACACCACCACAATGGATTTGAAATAAAACAAGATGTGGCTGAAGTGTAGACTTTCAGCTTTATTTTAAGAGGTTCCACAAAAATATGGCATTTACCATTTAGGATTTACAGCCATTTTTTACTTCCATTTTCAGGGGCTCAAAGGTATTTGGACAATTGACTGACAAGAAGTTAATTGACCAGGTGCGATCCTTTCCCTCGTTACTTCAAGACAAATGAAGCAGATAAAAGGTCTGGAGTTGATATCACGTTTTGAGTTGGCAGCAGTTCGACTGGAGTTACCAATATGAAGTCCAAGGAGATCTCGATGCAAGTGAAGGAGGCCATCATTAGGCTGAAAACTAACATAAATCTATGAGAGATACCGAAAACCTTAGTTGTGGCCAAATCAACAGTTGGGTACATTCTTAAAAAGAAAGGAAGCACTGGTGAGCTCAACAACATTGAAAGACCTGGAAGACAACAAGTCTTCCTTGGTGAAGAAAAACCCCTTCACAACATCAACAGACGTGAAGAATACTCTGGAGAAGGTAGGCGTGTCATTGTCAAAGTCTACAATTAAGAGACGCCTTCATGAATGTAAATACAGAGGGTTTGCAACAAGGTGCAAATCACTGGTAACATTCAAGAACAGGAAAGCCAGATTAGCTTTTGCCAGAAATCATCTAATAAAGCCTCCCATGTTCTGGAATAAGATTCTTTGGACTGATGAAACCAAGATGAACTTGTACCGGAATGATGGGAAGAGAAAAGGACGGCAAAAGAAAGGAACAGCTTATCATCCAAAGTATACCACAACATGTGTCAAACATGGAAGTGCTATAGCATGGGCATGTATGGGTGCCAATGGAACAGGCTCACTGGCATTTATTGATGATGTGACTGCTGACAGAAGTAGCAAGATGAATTCTGAGGTGTATAGGGCTATACTCTCTGCTCACAT
>CM074945.1:7087214-7097319 GCA_037577455.1 Pangasius macronema | reverse complement strand
TGGGTTAGGAATGGGATGGCACTTAAGTTCATATGTGAGTCAAGGCAGGTGACCGAATACTTTTGGTAATACAGTGTGTGTGTGTATATATATATATATATATATATATATATATACACACCAAACATTATATTTACATACCAAAAACATTATTTCTATTGTTGTTGTCGCTGTTACTACTATGACGACTACTGCTACTAATAATAATAAGTAACATGGTGGTGCATTGGGTAGCACCTAGGTCTGAATGTGTGTTTAAATGGTAACCTACAATGGACTGCTGTCCCATCCAGAGTGAATTCTGCCCAATTTTAACAGAACTGCCTCAGCATAAAGCAGTTACTGCTTATGCAAAAATTAGTTACTTAATTACTGCAAAAATTGGATCAGCATAAAGCAGTTACTGAAAGTGAATGAGTAGGAGCAAGCCCTGTTTTATTCCATGCATAATATTGTTCTTCCTTTGCTACTTCTTCTTTTGTTGTTATTATTGTTGTAAAACCACTACTAATATTACTACTAGCTACTACTATTACTAATATAATAATAATAATAATAATAATAATAATAATAATAATGTGCTTCAATGACAGTGTGCACTCGTGCTGGCATGTTTGTGCAAAATCTTATGATCCATTTTAGATCCAATCCATCAGTGTTGTCTGAACACATGCTTCAACAGAAGAGGAAAATCTAATCTGACCTTTTGTACAAAGCAGTTAACATGGTCAATATCACAAATGTGCTTACATTAAACAGGGACCTAGAAATAGTGCAGAATCTTGAATGTTAAAGTTATGTTATTCAAGATACTGAACATTTACTTTCTTTGTTTCCAATTTCTACTTTCTTAAAAATATCCAATTAAAAAAAATCCCAGACTTTTGGATTTTGGCACTGTAAATCCAGTAGGGGGCGCTATTCCGACTGCTTCAGTTCTCACTTCTCCATCTGTGAGTGACTCAGTGCTACACAATCTCTCTCTCTTTCTCTCTCTCTCTCTCTCTCTCTGAAGCAGCACACACTTATGTGGAGTTGTGGATGAGTGTGAGCAGTGTTAAATCTGTAGGAGTGTTTAAATTCGCTTTGGGATGAGTGACTAATCGGGCTGTTGTGTGATTACTGATCGGAAGCGGTGAGGAAGCTCAGCTCAGCTCAGTTCAGCTCAGCTCAGCTCAGCTCGGCGTGGAGCGGACAGATTTCAGCCCGAGGTAGACTCACAGCCCGGATAAACGGAGAGGAAACGCGTATGAGGCCTCGAAAGTGAAGAATACATTGTAGAGGTGAACTGCTTTTCTAGTTTTACTGTAGTTACATTTTCAACTTTCTGTTGTTTTATTTGGGTCTGAGTTGTTGTCCATCATCAAGCGAGCTGTTCAATGGAAAGGCTTTGCCATCCTCACTGTGTGTGTGTGTGTGTGTGTGTGTGTGTGTGTGTGTGTGTGTGTGTGTGGCTAAAGCTTTATGGGGACCAAATGGCCCATAAGGATAAGAATATCTGACAGGTTTGACTTTGTGGGGACATTTGACGGGTCCCCACGAGGAATTTATTTGTATATATATATATATATATATTTTTTTTTTTTAATTAAACAAATAAAAGAGGAAAAATGTTTACTTTTGGTTAAGATGTAGGCATAGCATTAATTAACAGCATATGTCAGGGGTAGGTCCTCACAATGTTAGCAAACCTCTACTACTGTGTGTGTGTGTGTGTGTGTGTGTGTGTGTGTGTGTGTTACATTTAGATACCCAGTTAGAAAGTAGCAGAGATGGAAGCATTTACAGCAGTTGAAAACTGTGGTGCGGATATAAAAAGCAAGGGGAAAAAACCCTCCACGTCCAAACCTTCTCTCATTTCAGGGGAAAAAAAAGCAGCGTCTCCTTCCCAGTGTGTTTCTCTAAAAGTTAGAGCAGTGTATCTCAAAATGGGGGTCTGGGATTTCAGTTGAGTTACACTCAGGCAAAAAAATAACTCACAATGTCAAAGTTATTATATTTATGTTTGAGTGTTGATATGTTCTTATAGTTAGTAGTCTGTTTGGCTGATTACTTGAATTGAATGGGTTTAATCCAAACCTCTAACTCAGAAACAAATGTGACTGTAAATAATGTCAGCTTGAACCTAATGTGTTCCGTCAGTGGAAACTTCAGGAATAAAGAGCACTATGTGTCTAATACCTAGGCGGAATATAATTGTACACATTTAGGTTGATTAGTTGAATTGTGTTAATAATGGTGTATGTATAATTTTATTTTATAATTAAAGGTGGTTAAAAACAAAGAAAAAGAGAGAACCCCTATGCACCAGTCAAAAATGAACCAATTTATGTTGTAAGTGCATAGTTAGATTGTTGATAGTCCTTACATTTATGTTATAAAGCTCCAAAAAGCCTACTTTGTGATTTTTCTTTATGTGTTGTTTATTTTAAACATTGGCAGGTTGGGGAGTGAACAGTGTTGAAGCTGAAATCTGTCACACAATCTACCAAAGAGACTTAAACACCCAAACCAGGTTTTGCCTCATTTGCATTTGCCAAATGTACAAATGTAATAGTAAGCATTAGACAGTGTTCAGCTATTAAATTTGCTATGCACAAGCTTTCAAACAATAGACTTTAACTCTCCTTATGTTTAATTGAATTTATAAGATTCTCCTTGATCAGTTACTTTTTAATTTATTTATTTGACTTGCTGCAATGTGTGTCTGTTGAGAATAACATGTTCTCCGCATTCAATTAAAACCTCCATCCAGTACCTTTTTTGGTTCCTCAGAATTCTTGTCAGGGCTATTAGTTTTTATTTATGCTTGCTTGGTGTACAAGTAGCTTTAAAAACTATAAAATAACTACCCATTATTAACAAAAGTTTTCATTTGGTATGTCTGTTTAAAGTTCATGGTTTGCAGTTTGGGACAGAACATGATGTCTCATAGCAGAAACATGATGTGCTACACTAGAAACTTTGTTAGATGAAGATAATAATCATATACACATGTTTCTCTTAGTGTGTATCAATGCACCTAACTGGCTGTCTAGCCCAGCATATATTTTTACATTATATTAGCTACAAATTTTAGCCTAGTCTATTCACTGATATTTCCGAGCAGCCACAGCATTTGACTGGGGTGCACACTGGAGCTTTCGGTTTCCTAGCTCTAGTTCTGCTACACAGTATTTATTTTGGTGGAAATTGTTATCATCTCAGTTTTTTTTCTGTCACTATACAGTATAAACTAGCTAGGCAGCAGAGGCGATTGCTTTAAGACTACATGGGAAGTCCGGCTTCCCCTAACATTTTATTAAAATGCGTCAGTGAAAGGTTCTTATATTAAACGTAGAAATGTTTCTGTATTATTCATTAATCTAGGTGAAACTCAATATTTTAGTGAATCAAATGATCAGCTATCTCACAGCAGTATCATGCTGCTCATTAATTTAACACAAACTGCCTCTGAAGCTACAGACACAGATAAGGGTAAGGACAAGGATAGGATAAGGATCCAGTAATGCACGGCTTCTGTGGGCTTCTATGGCAGATTCAAGCACATTGTGTTTTAATGGCAGCAAAGATGAACTCTCATTGGACAACAGGCTTTTAACATGTCCTTTTATGTCCCACCCAGATGCCGTGTCTCTCTGGGGGTGAATGGGAGTGTGGGGAAAAAATAGCTCAATGTTTATTGGACAGTGTGTTTGGGAATACAGCTTCTCCATATGATGATTGGGAGATCTCTCAAAGGGGCAGAACCTTGTAACCAACTGCAAATCACTACTTGTGAATTACACACAAGTGAATGTAGTATTGCTAGTTATTTTATCATTGTAAATAAATTAGCAAATCTAAAGTTATATTTGGTTGCTTGTGTTTATTTTTTGTTTACTTATTGATGTTATCTAACTGTCGCTGCCTTCTTCATATAGCTAGCTAGTAAGCAGCTTAGCTGGAATATAGCTAGCTAGTAAGCAGCTTAGCTGGCAAAGACTGCTAATTTTATTGATCTAATTTTGAAAAAAGTACTTTGATGCTCTTAATTATGAGGAGAGACTAAAAAATAAACTGGAGATCAAACCAACAGATGAAATAGAACACACACACACACACACACACACACACACACATTCAGTATATACTTTAGTAACAGACATCATCCGCTGCTGTAATGTTAATAAGCTAACATAAAGTTACACAGATGTTTCACAGGCTGAACGTGACCATTGTTTACTGAGATGTAGCTAGCAAACACTAACATTAGCTAATTATTTAGCTACCTAGTAGGGTTATTGCTAACGTTGTTGAAGAAGTGCTGGTGACATGGCTATCGTGTTTCATGCATTTTTTCTTCTTGAATTACTTATGAAACTGCTTTTCGGAATGGAAAGTATACACCCATAATAGTGCTTTCTTAGCCTCATCCATGTTTTCTTAGAAAGCAAACAGGCATGTGTATGGGGGAGGGGCTTTGGAGTGAGAGCTAATGGGAGTGGGTGGAGTGTAAAAATAAAACTACAATGAAAGAGTGGGTGTAGCACTTCTGAGATAAAGTTAATTGTAGGAAAGTGTTTGTGTGATTTGCTGTGTGTGTGTGTGTGTGTGTGTGTGTGTGTGTGTGTGTGGACTGAGTTTGCCAGCTCACTGATTGACACTCCAGATGCTGCACAGAAGAACTTGATGGTTAGAGCTATTTTCATGGTGACATCTGCTTGCACACAAGTGCTATTTG
Organism: Pangasius macronema; assembly: GCA_037577455.1. Lineage (NCBI taxonomy): Eukaryota > Metazoa > Chordata > Actinopteri > Siluriformes > Pangasiidae > Pangasius > Pangasius macronema. Next base: position 7,092,596 of record CM074945.1, on the reverse strand, counting down.
TTGTCTGTGTGTCTGTGTGTGTGTGTGTGTGTATGTGTGTGCGCAAATCTGCTTGTGTTTGTCCTTTGTCAGTAACTTGATGGTGTTAAAAGCTACAGGTGTTAATGGTTTTAAAGAAGAAAACTGGTTTGCTTGTGTTTTAAGCAAAGCTCAGGGCATTTATGGAAGGTTCTTTAAGGGTTATGAATATTTATTTTAAAATGTGAGACAGTTTTATCCAGTTTATGAGGCAGTGGAATCTACACCACAGAGTTAAAAGGTTACTGGCCTTGATCAATGAGTCAATAGCAAGACTAAAGTCAGAACTTGCCAGGCTTTGGCTCAGAACCTTAACCATCCCATACATCACAGCCTGAGATGGACAGCACTGATAGATGTTTAACTCCCAGTTTATCCCGATTACAACCATTGCCAGTCCACACTCACTAGCCAAGTCTCTCAGTCACATGATAGCTACCAACCTGCCCTGTTTATATTAGGGGTGTAAAGGCTTCCACACAATACAATGCAATGTGATTTTGATTCATAAGGCAATGGTTAGATATTTTTTGGATGATACCACTGATTCTGCTACGATACGATTAGTAGATTTGTGGCCAGCTGTTTTCAGAATCTGGGGTAAGTCTCCTTTTAATCTGTGAATGATGATGACAAAGAGAATATGGTCTGTTTCACACACACACACACACACACACACACACACACACACACACACACACACACACACAATCTGTAATTAGCTATAATCGCTTAAATCCAGTGGTTTTAAAGTGAAGTCCATGGACACCCAGACTGCCCGTAATTAAAATAAATGTTTTGTTATTTTATCAAAGCTAAATTGATTATTGAGTTCTTAGTGTCATTTAATCCATCTGGTTATTTGAATTGAATGGATTTTAATTCATATCCTTTGAGGAATCCATTAAAATGATAACTCAGAAACAAATAAAGAACTTGTACCTAATGTACTGCTGGTATAAAGGTCAAGAAGCACTAATAGCCAAAATATTATCGTAGATATTTAAATGAGCCAAATATTTCAGTAGTTTATGGATTTGTGTGTGTGTGTGTGTGTGTGTGGTGGGGTAAGGGTTTATGTAATTCTTTTTATTTTACAGTTAATGGGGTCTCTGTTTGAGAGCCCCTGCTCTGATTAACAAGACAGAAAGTACTCTATATCTTTCCTGCCCAGTCATCAGGAGCCACTTCTGACTGGCCACAGATGTTTCGCAACGTCTTGATCATTGGGTGTAGCCTTTTGCACCACTTGCGAGTATAAATATAGAATTATGTTCTGAAATTTATAAGATGGGAAAGAATATAGAACTGTTTTCCATGAACTTTTTGAGCTAAACTTTCTGCCAAGTTCAGTGGAGTTGTTTAAAAGAGCAATATTGCCATTTCACAGCAGCAAATACAAGAACAACAAACTCATTTGGGTATCTAATTATGGCGTTTATTATAAATAGCTTTTCTGTAATAAAGCCAGAGCGTTTCCTCTGAGCTGGAATCACCCGTTATTCACCCTGGAACAGAAACCATGTTTCAGAAAAAAACAACCAAACCATAGAAACAGTATTTTGATGCAAATGCACTTTTTATAGAAGAGTATCAGAAAAACTTTATTCACAAATAAAATTTTGTAGTACATTTGACATTTGACTGTGGCAAACTGTGTTGAGAGTAATCACTGATGGACTCCAAAATAATGCTTTGTAATGATGGGTGTACATCTTTGCTTGCAAATTTATATACACAATCAGCAGTATGAGTCTTTTTACTGAAGTTTTATGGCTATAGCTATGATTAAACATATAAACATAGTAAAATGAATATATTTCACTTGGTATATAATAGTTGGAAAAATATTCAAAAAATGGCAGAGTACCACTAAGTCAGAGCATCCATTCCATAATAAATCTGTTTCTAATTTTTAAAACATTTGAAACCTTTTGGGCCAGCTGACCCAGGCCACAAAGACTTCTAGTTTGAAAAGATCTTCAATTTTGTGGCTCTGGTTTGTTTTTCTGCCTTCTTGCTTGAATTATGATGGACTTTCTTATGGGATGCTTTTGTAAACAACATTCTCTGGAGTTTCTGGAAACACTCGTGAAAACCTTTGTAGGTTGATGTTTTGGTTAGTTTTGTATAAATGTCCAAAATTTTGACCTTTTCAAACACTCCAATATATTTATAGTTAATTGTTGCTAGATAATGGAATGGTTTCAACCACAGCAATGTATATGAATATACATGTACAATATGAATATTATAAAACCTCATTTTGCTGCTCACCCTCTCTACAGATAACACAAAATAGATTGAGCAAACAATGAAGTTTAACAATTGCTGTGAGATCTGAGAAGTGTCTCTACCTATGCATGATCAAAGATGCCCCTTTCTGTGTAATTATTGAATGTTACATATCATTATTAATGGAAATGGGAAAACCCATTGGTCAGCGTCTGTGTTATCACAGATTTCATTCTCTGCTTCTTCTCAGACTGTACTGCAGTTTCAGAGACATTCTTGGAAAAAAAATTACTGCACACATGTAGAAAAGACCATTGTTGTTCACAATGTGGCTTGTGTTCACGCAGGCCAGAAGCACATTGCAAACGGAATTAGCTTGAAATTGGTTTGTGTTGGTCTGGCATGTGGTCAGTGCTTTGTTGTCCACTTTCTCATTTGAAATGCTGTTCTCACCCAAATACCATGCATAACAAGGTCTCGATGCAGTGGATAATAGAGACTTTGTTGTTTCCAAATGTTCACTGCAGTCTCCAAAAAACATGCTTTTTTAAAACACTCTAACTAGGATAGTGTGCTAGTTAAATAATAGTATAAAATGTGCTGCACTGTGATAATGAAGACCTAAAGTTGCTGGCATGAGACATCTGAGAGTCATTATCATTACTGCAGGCAGCTTTGTGACTTAAGTCTAAACACAACTGACTGAAGGGTGTCTTTAATGAGCTCCTCATGGCCATGGGGAAGAAGGTTAGATGGGACAAAACTTTAACCACTTATTTAAAGGAACAGTTATGAACACAAACTAGAGGATCAAAATTTACTTATTTGATGTTTCCCATGAGTCAAAGGAGACTTCTATTTATAATTATTAGCATTCAGTTCTTGCTTTCCTGTGTGTCACTTGTATTGTGAAACCTAGATGTCTGAACAGCTGAGTCACTGGCAGTGTTCAAACAATGTCTAAAGACTTACCCGTTCCTACAGTACTTAAATTAGCACTTAAACGTAATGCATTGTCAGAGTGGTTGTTACTATATTACCTCCCCAGCAGAGTTTTAGATTGATGGTATTCCTAGTTTGTGACCTAGCGAGCTAGTATCAGAATGTATTAATTGATAGAGACTTCAAAGCACTTTAAGACGCTCTGATTAAGGGCATCTGCCAAATGCCATAAATGTAAATGTGTTGTATTGTATAGACCTTTACCCTTTACCAATCAGTGCACCAACCAGCTTCTTTGATATCATTTAATTAAAAGACATTTCATTTTCTGCTTTACATATAGCTCTTAGGAGACTGCAGATGTGTTTCTGTATTAGATGTCCTCACCTCACATTTTAAATCATTCACTCATCATGAATCATTGCAAAACACGTTATTTATAGCAGGTGATGGTAGATTCATTCCGGCTGCCATTTTTTTCAACTGATTTCTTGCTTGGTTCTCATGCCTTGCTAGATTTCCTCTCAAGGACTGGTGGATATCTCCTTCCATGTCCTTTCCTGTCTTCAGCAGTGTAAATCAGTATACTAGCGTAATAACAGGGACAGATGGGTGTGTGTCTGTGTCTTTTGTTTCCCAGATCGTAAATCCTAAAAGCGACCTCAGCCACATTCACATATCAGATTTATTCAGGTCAAGATGCTGATCACAACCATCCCTTTATCACGTCTTCTTCTATTATTTGTGGTCCAGCAGTATCACCAATCCAAATGGTTAGCTGGAGGTAGAGAGTGTAGGTTTTGACTTGGAGAAAGGGCCGTGTTTCAGATTAACACTCTGCTCTGAACCACATAGAGAAGAGCTTTGGCTGTAAGCCACCATGTGAGCTAATCTCATCTCTGAACTAGCGCAAAAGAGTCAACTCAGCAGTTTCAGAGCTGGCAGCACAGAACCACGCTTACACAATCAGTTCTGAATGAGGGATGAGGTCAGCTCACTTTTTTTTTCAAGATTACTTTGTTAATGATTAAATATTCTGCAAATAAAGTTTAGAGAAATTTGACCTTTGAGTGTCGATACTCGGTGCGACAGTCTCAACACAGAGCGAAGGTTTAAAAATGAATAAATACTTGTGTTTTGATATAAAGCACATTTCACTGAATTGCTTGTGAGCTTGGAGCTTCTTTGTAATCTGCAAATAGGTAAATCAAGTCGTCACAACAAATTAAAGCAGTTCCATAGACTAATAGTATTTGTGCCGATTTTGCCCCCACTATGCTTTTAGGTACTCATGATAATACCAATTAAAATTTATAAACAAATTTTAGTGCATGTGATCAATTCTCATTTAGCAGATCAGCAGGATTATTTTCTGTCTGCAGTTTTATGTAAAGCTATGAGGATCGTGTGTCTGCTGCTTAGCTCTATGTAAAGTTTTCAAGCAGCTGTTTGTTTACACAGTGTTTATTCCTATCCTGGTGACCCCTTGCCTAGGTCAGGTCTTGGTTTAAACCATTTACCCTACAAACCACCATAGTGCATGCACACAGATGTGGAGATTCTTAGCTGGAGTTTCTAAAATGGGGTCTGTGAGGCATAGTCACAGTGTTCACGGACGCTGCAGCAAAAACAGGCTGCCCACTCCGGGTGTGTGTTCATGGTGTGTGTGTGTGTGTGTGTGTGTGTGTGTGTGTGTGTTCACTACTGTGTGTATGCACACTTGAATGGGTTAAATGCAGAGCACAAATTCCGAGTATGGGTCACCATACTTGGGTCACTTCACACTAATCACACTAATCATGATTCTATTTTACTATGATGCATATGATGCATTTTTATTTTAATAACATTATTCCAATGGAGACCGTGGAATTGGCCACTGTTAATAGATATTGTGTTAGTTATTATTTAGTTATTGCAGCTTGATTGATGGCTCACTTGAAATAAACAAGTGCTGTTAATTCAATGCAAAATGTTTTAAATCCATATTTTAACATGATGCAACTGGTTTGGATTTTATTGGTGGAAGGTTCAGGAATAAAAAAGCTCTAATGAATCTAACAAATGTGTGGCTAACAAATTTTTTCTCTAATAATATACTAGAATACAGCAATAAATACAAGAGAACCAGTTCCATTGGCAGCCATACATGCCCACGCCATGACATTACCACCAAAAACAGGAAGG
>CM074945.1:7069045-7087114 GCA_037577455.1 Pangasius macronema | reverse complement strand
CTTCAGGCTGTAATTGACTGCAAAGGATTTGCAACCAAGTATTAAAAAAGTGAAAGTTTGATTTATGATTATTATTCGGTCCCATTACTTTTGGTCCAATTAACAAGTGGGATGTCAGATTTGTCTACATGTCAGAATTTGTCTACATGTAGGGTTTCAAGCAATTCAGCCAATCATGTGGCAGTTGCACAATGCATAAAATCAGGTCAAAAGCTTCATTTAAGCTTCACATCAAAAATCAGAGTCAGGAAAATATGTAATGTCAGTGACTTTGGCCATAACAAGGTTATTGGTACCAGATGGACTGGTTTGAATATTTCAAAAACTGCTGATTTTCACATACAGCAGTCTTTAGAGTTTACACATAATAGTGTTTTATGTTTTCACTGTGAAATAATTAATTTTCTTGCCAATAAATTAAAGTAGCGCACAGTTTTTCACAGTTATTTTTTTTAAATGCATCACTACTGTTTTTTGGGTAGTTTGTTAACAAATCCATATACTGTGAAGCATATCATGTATCATAGAAATGTCATGATTTGATATTTTTGTCATATCACCTATCACTATTCAAAACCCTTTTCAGAGTAATTGCACATACATGACGTATAGGTGTGCAGAAATAAAGATGACATATGGCTTGTATTTGAGCATCCAACTATTTCTAATGTGTGACTTTTGCAGAATGAAAATGAGAATCATGTTTAGAAAGACTCAGCATGGAAACAGAAGCTCTGAGGGAGTTAGAGGGAGGAAGGGCTGTATTTTGAGTCCATAGACAGTTTTTTTTTTTCCTCTTAGACATGGATGTTGTTCCACAATCCTACAGCTTTAAGCGAGTGTTATGTCATGCTTGTGTTGGCTCTCTGTTCGGGCGGGAGGATGAACAAGATGTTTGTGCGGCTGTTCTGGTTCTTCTTTCTCAGTCCCTGTCTCAGGGAGGTCGCTGTTAAAAGAGCATGTTTTTCATTCTCCAGAATAGAAGGGCTTAATTTCAGTGTCCTTCATTGGAAAGGCTGCCCTTTCCTGTTCTTCCTCCTTTTTTTCTCCTTTTCCTACTTTTCCTACTGGGCAGTTCTGCTCTGACTATCCTCAGGCTGAGCATCTGGCCCTCGTCTCTGCTTATTCCATGACTCTGTCCAAGTTAATTGCTGGAGATTTGGATGTGGGCTGTACTGCTGAGTAATGGAAATTTCACTGCTCTCTCATCACTTTAATAAAGTATATTCTTGTGGGGAGACATACTTTATTTCATTCTTTATTTCTTTCTTTATTTATTTAAAATTCAAATCCAGTTCCTTTCTCCTGTTTTAGAGGACGATTGTTAGTGGTCTCTATTACTCAATTCTTTTTAGAGTGTGCACATTAAAATGTTGTGACGGTTTGTTTTGAAGGGTAAAGATTCTTACTATTAAGTCAGAAGACAAAAAATAGATATATAGGCTGCCTGCAACGACCAAGTTTTTAAACAAAGCGTATTAACATTTTTAGTTAAACTTCACGAAATGGGTTCATGAAAGTTTAACCAAAGTTGGTAAACTTCAAATAAACCAGAATCAGAAAATGTAAGAAACAGGTATAAAGTGGGTTAGGGTTAGGGTTAAGATTTCCTGGTTGGTATTATGTTCTTATTGTGGAATGCTGTGTTAGATTTTACAGCAAATGTAATAGGACCCATGTCTTCCAACATTTTCCATTTTGGGGAAAAAACATTATCTCAAAAACAGAAGAAATTAAAAAGGCACAAATATTTTTTCACAGCCCTGTACAGTTGATACTAACACTGTCTAATATCATGTAAAATGATAATCTAGGCTTAGCAAGCTTAACTTAACAAGTTAACAAACAAGTGCACTTGTCTTTAATTTGTCACTCATTTAGAGTCTCGTTCTTTAATTTTATACAAATTGTTATTGACAAATATAATAATAATAATAATAATAATAATAATAATATTGACAAATTGTAATAAAACAAAAAACTGCAAACCTCTACATGTTCAAAAACATTAGACTGTAACAGTTCTGTTCTGTATTTTCTAATACTTTTGAATGGAGGTTTACTTTACTAAAGAAAAATCTTCCTTTGTAATAATGGTTGCCTTTCACTGTAAAAATAACACTAAGCATAGGCCGTATTCCTAAAAATGTTTACACTTTGCTAGACATATTTTTGTCATATTTTTTAGGGTCAGAGAGACTCCAGATGCATCTTATACCTTGTCGGATAGCTGGACAGATGAACGATGTCTCAGGGGAGAATTTCCACTGCATTCCTCTCTCCAGCTGCTAAGGCACACTGAAGCACAAGCAGTTTTTTCTCTTTTTTTTTCCCTTGAAATTGATGCCTTCCTGGTGTTTTACAAGCATAGCTTAAAGTACTTAATTCACAACTTGGAGTTGGTGGGTTTTTGTTAGTGTTGGCCCTAATTAACTGATGTTTACTTGGCCATATTCAACTATAGAGTTTGAAAGGCTGTTTACCTACCTTATCGCTGTACCAAAAGGTCAAATTTACGCTTGTTTATTTTCAACTGCATTGTCTTGCATTTACAGTTTGTGTTGGTTTTCTAATAGTTTAGTTTTAGTGCATGTTCATGTTTCCAGTAGATAACTCTTATGCAGTATATTGCAATATTCAGTATGCATGTAATTACAGACAGTTCAAATTATTAGAAGCTATGTATTTTTTATGTAATGTAATATAATATTTTAATACTGTGAACAGTGCTTGGTGACGTTGCAAAAAAAAAAATTCTCAGTTTTTTTTTCAACTTTATGAACAATCCTTGATTACATTTAATTTTTTTTTTTTTTGTTTTTACATAATGCATTTGAAAAATTACTCTATTTATAAAGTTTTTTTATATTTATTAGAATGGACTTTGGAAAAATAGTAACAGCATTATCTATAACCAATAGTGCAAACAATGTTTCATATAAATAAAGAATATTTGAAAAAAGGAAATAAAAAAAACCATCGTTTGAACTATTTGATATAGATGACATGAAATGCCACCACGCCTGAGAAGTCAGCTTTGGGTATTCTTCTCAAATCCGAGTTCCTTCCCCTTTTACAGAGTGACGTCAAATTAACATGGCTGCACACAGCACCAAAAAAAAACAAAAAACAAAGTAAAACTTCTTACCTTTAAATGAATCTATTTATTGATAGAGACTTCAAAGCACTTTTGTAATTCGCTCTGGATAAGGGAATCTGCCAAATACCATAAATGTAAATGAGTTATACTGTATATACAGTTGAGGTCAAAAGTTTACATCCCCCTTTCAGAATCTGCAAAATGTTAATTATTCTACCAAAATAAGAGGGATCATACAACATGCATGTTATTGTTTATTTAGTGCTCTAAATAAGATATTTCACATAAAAGATGTTTACATATAGTCCACAAGAGAAAATAATAGTTGAATTTATAAAAATGTCCCCGTTCAAAAGTTTACATCCACTTGATTCTTAATACTATATGTAGATTATATTTTATTTTATTACTTAGTGATATATGTACAATCTCGATTAGAACATTTTGAAAATCGCATTAAAACATTAATTCAAATTAAACAAATTAATCCTGAAAATCACTCAGTGCTAATTAAATTGAATTTTAGCCCAGGTCATCATTACAGGCAGTGTTTTTTGCTAAGCGGATGAGAATAACATCAGCCTAATGTCAGAACACTTAGACCTTCTACAGTAGTGCCACAGAGACCTGAGCTAATCTGGTCTTACTGACCGACACACTGTCTGCCCTTGGTGTATAATGGGCTCTGAGCAATGGATCAACCTAACACTCACACACACACACATACAAAGTAACTGATACTTTACAGGTTTTATTAGTATATGCTTATTTAAAATTAATGTCCGATGTAGCTAGTGGCTGATGAGATGTGTTGAATGAGTTATGTGTATTTTTTTCAACAGATCTGTCTTTTTAATTTCTGCTCTGTATTAGACAGCATGCTACTGTTATCCACTTAGTGGCTAACCATGCATGTTTGGTGTTTCTCTGTACTTTATAATTTCAAACTTGGTTATGTTAGACAGGTTAATAGATTGATTAAAAACGATGAAACTTTTATTTATGTAATCTGCCTATAAACCTGAGGGGATGACGATAACAGCAATTATTCTCAGAGTCTCAAATATATAAGCCATGTCCCAAACAACATTGTACCCTACTTTATGGTATATTAGTATGCCAATGGTATCAGTGCTATTTAATGCATAAAATGGTAGTTAGGACACAGCACTGAATTAATCAATCAGAGCAATGTAACACAACCCATGTTCTGAAATATTCTTCCACAAGTAGCTCACAATAGCATTCTTTTCCTGTCTTCAGCTGAGTTTTGTCAACAGTGAAACACAGTTGTTTTCCCAGTTAGCTTGTAAAAGAAAGCACCCCTGTAGTAGCAATGTTGAAAACAGTAAATCGCTTGTGCATGATTTCAGAGAGTACCGGAGTGAAATTCCTCCAGAGCTGCCTCACCTCTACCCATTGAGTGTTAATGTGAACCACATGTGCTATGTTCAGAAGGGGAGGAGTGTTTCCAGTCTGACCCCACACACTCCTGTCAGACTCTTTGCTCCTGCACTTCAGTCAGACCTAGCTGCCATGTTTTGCTTTGTTCCAGCTTTATGCCTGTAGACACGCCATGTAATTTTGAGGTAGCACAAGCATACTTTGTTTACACTCCATCTTCATGCCATTATAATGTGGATTTCTCCTCCCATTGTGTGATGCGAATTTAAAGAGCGTTTGCATCTTTTCTTTTCTTTTCCTTTGTGCTAGTTTCAGTAAAGTGTTGTGCTGATGGAGTTCAGAGTGTCTGAAAGACATTTCCTTTAATGAATATGTTGCCCTTTTGTGTTATGTAAGAGAAAGATTAACATTTTATACATATGAATATAACGAAAATAGCTATTTGAATTTTTATGGCCATATTCTGAAAAAGTGATGCGTTGAATTTGATTCAAATATAATTTCTGTGTTAATGATATATAGTACATCAGCAAAATTATTGTTAATTACCTAAAAGACAAAATTGCGTTATGGTTATATTTTTATTCATATGGATGTACATATCAAGTATATTTAACGCAACATTGCCTGGTCTTTTTCCAATCATCAACTGTCCAGTTTCAGTGAGTCTGTGCCTACGTACTCTCAGATTCTGAGATTCTTTTCTCCTCACCATGATCGTAAAGAGTGGCTATTTGAGTTATATTGAAGGCTACAGTCAGCTCAGATCAGTCTGGCTATTTTCCTTTGATCTCTCACATCCAAGAGGCTCACTGGAGGTTTTTATGTATTTATTTATTTATTTTTCACACCATTCTATATAACTCTAGAGACTGTTGTGTATGAAAATCCCATGAGATCAGTTTCTGAAATACTCAAACCAGCCTGTCTGGCACCAACAACCACAGTCAAAATCACTGAGATCACATTGCTTTTCCTCATTCTGATGTTTGATATTAACTGAAGCTCTTGACTTATATTTGTATGCTTTCATGCAGACAAATGTCCAAGCAAAGTGCTTCTGAGTCTTTAGGAGGAGAAACCAGTGTAATGTGTATTACTCTGACATAAGAAGCTTAAAACAGCAAATGAATCAGCCTGAGTCATCTCTGTGTCCCATATGCAGCAGAAATCAATAATCCTTTACCTGGAAGCAAAGCCATTTGTGTATTGAACCCTCATCCAGTCTGAATGTCAGTGCTGAATAATGGCCGTTGAGCAGAATTTGTTTTTGGGGGCCATGGGGGGAGGGGTGGGGAGACATAATGGTAAACAGATGTCCCTGATCCACATGCATCTAAATTATTTATGGCACAGGGGCAGGTTCATATGTCCAGTTAAGTGTTTTGGGGTCATGACAGGACTAGTGTAATTTTCTACTATACATTACACATTGTATGCTAAAATGAAACTTAATGCAAAACCTTTAAAACATTCAAAAATCAGATTTATAGCAGTGTTTCCCACACTTCTGAAATAAACCTGGGTGCTAGGCCAGAAGCCAGTTGGAGTTTGAGTAATGTTCTGAAGATGTGGGTGTGGGTGTTTTTTATATACAGGTCAAAGTTACAAGCAACCACACTTGTAGAGCATGAAGCAATCATGGAACACTTAACAAGAAAGGAGAAACTTTAGCAGCTATCTGTCCTTGTTGGTTTCTGTTACTGCTTCTCTGCTCTGCTCTGCTCACCTCCTCTCCCACTTTCCATCCTTTTTGTAACCGAAGTATGAAGCATTTCTAAAGTGGGACAAATATACTTGGGTGGCCATCTATATACCTTGGGGCCCCAAGTGTACCCTGTGTATGAGAGACTGCATATAAATTGAATCCAGCAACAAATACTATATAGTCTTGTTATTATTCTTAGTCTTTCATATGCTGTATTATAAAATGTACACATACAACATAAGTGATAAAAAGGTTTCACGTAAGGAGAGACATAGCACAAAGCAGAAGATTTTTAGCTCATGGGGAACACATTTGCCAATTTAGGGGATCTAGGAGTGTATGTGTGTGTGTGTGTATGTTTTAATTAGACTCTAATTAATATATCAGTTGGTGGATAAAATTAGCCAATTTAAAGTTTCCATTGACTTGTACACTTCTGTGAAGTTAGTACACTGTCGAAAAAAGAAATGGAATAAAACTTGTCACTTATTTGTGCTAATTTGTGCTGATGATTTGGTTTTCGAGAAATTATAATGGCTTTATTGTAGTGCAAGCCTGTGGCTGAGATTAAAGTCACACTCATCTCAAAACCAAACCAAAAATCTAACCAAATTTGTAACAGTCAGAGGTAAAGCGGTTAAATTTCTGACACAGGACGTTTCACACCATTAAATGTAACTATCAATGGATAAAAAGTATTGTGTTTTTTTCATAGCTAAAAAAATTGTAAGCATTGGCAAATTGCTGTGATGTAACTGGAATAAAACAATTATTGGACAAGAACTTCGGGTTGCAACTTAAATAAATTTAAAGTTTATATCAGGAATTTATATATTTCTGTAAAGCTGCTTTGTGACATGTCCATTGTGAGAAACATTATACAGATAAAACTGCTTTGTTTGTTTTCTTATACCAGACCTTTTGGTTCTTAATATTGCTATCAGTGACAATTGTCAGATTTTCTTTTTAATCTTTAACATGGTTTCAACTGCAATAGATGTAGAATTATAGCATTTCACCAACATTAGTGGCTCTTGTAAGGAACTGTTTGACAGGAAGCGACATTGTTTATGGTGTGTCAAGTCTGTGAAAGATCAGATGTGAGTTTGAGCTAAATCCCATCTTAGGTTTCTCCGTACCACAGACCCTGTAAATTTTGTCCATTAAAATATATTGGGGGTGTGCCAACAAACTTTGATTGGTTTGAGTCAGAATGTGTGAAGGTCAGTTGGTGGTGTGATTTCAGCTGCTTTTTAAAATTGTGCAGGTTGTTTTGGATTAGCATAAAATCAAATAGGTGAAGCTGAACATTTTGAGTTTTGTAACCCTAATCAAACACAGTTGCTGTTTTGCAATGCTCATCTTAGGAGTTATGGACCATTTGTTCCACGGCACCCCAGTCAACAACTATTTACACCCCTCTGTAGTTCTCACAGTGTCATACCACTCTGTAGTAACTCGCATGCCTGTGTAACCTATGGTGCTTCTGTGGCAGCAGCAAAAACCTGCAAGACAGAAACATCTATCCAGATAGCGTACGTTATCCCAACATTGCATGTTTTATCCCATAGTGACATGTCAGTGCTAAAAATAGTGAACTATTTCAGGCAAAGGAAAGCGCTACTAGGAAGGAGCTCTTGGCTGGAATGCCATGCAAAAAAGGAAGCAGTGAAATCAGCACTGGTTCCTCTGAAACTTGGAATAGAAAAGCAGTGCTGCTAGGTGAAGGTTTATAACTGTGACTTGTATCCGTTACACTGTATAAGTCACCTTTGACCTGGAAGCAGAGTGTCATGTGGTAGGTGCTGAAGCTATTTATGTTCTGTCCTCATTCAGACTACTAGGTTATCTGTGAACGGACACTGACTAATGCGCACTACCGTTTTGTTCAATAAATGCAGTTAGTTTTTTAGTTTTGTTAAAAATTTTGTTTATTGAGTGACCCTGCAGTGAAAGACATATTTTCATTCTGTTCTTAGGACTGCACATAAATGTTTTTGCTATTTAAAACTTTTTTCTAGTGTCAAATAAGTACTCTGACCTTGATGATGTGAAGAGTCATGGGGGAACCTGGGCTGGAGTTTTGGGTTGAGTCATGGGTTCTTCTCTAGTACAGAAATAGACCAATGGGAGTTTATAGGTATGGTCTTTTTAGAACTTCAGTTATTTCATAACTCTATTTAAAAGTAAAGATGGCATGAAACCACTTTTCTTTTCCAATAATGATACAGAAACTTTCAGTATCGACCAATACTGATCCAATATTGTTTTTACCTTCTAAGCTTTAAAATGGATTATTTTTCATTTTAATTTAGTGTGGCCATCTAAAATAACCACACTCAGAGTGCTCAAACACTTGACTACCCAGCAGGAAGAAATACATAATAGTCAACATGGCATATACAGAACTGCAGCTTTTTTACATAAATTTTATTATTATTTTTTTTAAGTGTGATTAGACAAATTAAAATAAAAGAACTGTAATTCCAGTATAATATTGTTAAAAAAGTTAGCTACTTGCTGTTGTTATGGTAACTTGGTTACTGTTATTATCATGTGACGTACTTTATGCTTTATATTATAAAACATTATATGCTTACATTATCTTAAATTGCACTACAAGCAATTCTGGGATATTTCATGATAGCTTTATTACAGAATCGCCGATATGTGATTGGCCCGATACTAATACTGGGCATTGAATCAGTGCTATTTCTGCTTAACATTACACCATTATGCCTGGCTGTCAGTTCAACAGAGATTCACTAAAGATCACTGGAGGCAGTGATGCTTACAGTAATAGCTCACAAAAACATGAAGAAAATATAATAGTCTCTCATTTCCTTAGGGAAAAAAATCTTGGCATTTAGAAATTTTGCCAAATAGCCTACAAAGGCATTATTACACTTTGGAGTATTGAAAAATAGTAATGCAAACTCTGACTAACAAAACTATAAACCACAGCAAGATTAAGATGAGCAAACTAGATAATAGCAATTCACCTTTAACATTATTCAATTCCTTCCAGTTAGAAATTTGAACATACCTTTTTTTTAAACTCTCATATTTGGTAGAAAATGAATTAATTGACTAAATGAACTGCAGGAAGTTAGAAAAACAAAGTCTATAAGTGTTTTCAAATTTGACTTAAATAGATATTTGTTTAACCCTGCCGATTTGCAGATTTCAACCCAATCTGTTATCAGTCAAACAAAGATCAGTTATTTGATTGTGTAGTTTAGTCATTTGACATTTTGTCTGTTCTCTAACATTTTATGTCGTGAAACAATCCACTCACTGTATTGTTACCGTAATGTGCATGTGAATAAAAAGGGGAATATGAGAAATACAAGAATATCATAAACGTTCACCGGCATTTTCCACCAAGCCATAACATCCTGCATGCACTGAACATTAATGTTTCAGTCAAGGATTTGTTTCTGCACTGATATTGTTGCCCTGTGTGTGTGTGTAATTAGGTGTATATTTTCGTATCTGTGTATTTAAAGTCTTGGGTTCTTCAGCTATTGTAGTGCCCACTTTTCCCCCTTGGTATCAGTAAGGTTTTTTTTTTTTTTTGTTTTTTTTTGTTTTTTAAATAAAGTTTAGGTTCATCCATCCATTCCTTATAATTTCACCAAGGTAAACTGTATGATTTGTACAGCTGCTATATAATTATGTTTTTCTTTTCCTCCACTTGTTTCAGATGGACCTTAAACTACTTTTTATATCAGCCTTGTTAGGAGTCATATGCTACAGCAACGCCCAGCCAGGTAATTTTTTCTCTTAAAATAATCTTAAACTGAAGTTAATGAAGTCTGGAGACTGAAGTTATGTAACATACTATCTGATAGTTTAATTGCAACAAGATGATAAAACTGGAATTTATATTGATCACAAACTCTCTCTCTCTCTCTCTCTCTCTCTCTCTCTCTCTCTTTCTCTTTCTCTCTGTCTGTAAGAGTGCATGCCTTTAAATGTCATTATCCAGATGAAACTGAAGTATCGTACCACAATGGAAACACATCCCAGTCCCTCTCTAGCTCTAACTACTGAGGACCACAGAGTACTGATTGAAAGGACGTGGGAGAGGCAGTGCTCAGTGCCAGAGGATTTTTGTTTTTCCTGCATGACGACAGTTGTTGAAACTCATCCACACTGCTTTTGTTTTCCACAGAGGGGAACGAGTGCATCAAGGCTAATGCTGAGTCCTGCGGTGACTGCATCCAAGTAGGGGCCAAGTGTGGGTGGTGCACAGATACAGTAAGTATTGCTCAGATGTTCTTCTTATCTGACTCCTTCATTTGTCACAGACGTTAGAAAACCGTTAAGGGAAAGAGAAATTCTTGCGTGATAATGCACAAAGCATGTTCATGAGTTATCCATCTCTANTACTTATTCTAGTCAGCGAATAAATCAGTGAACATATTGTGACTGGAAAAATGTAGATTTTATAAACAGAAGCTGTCAGTGTCGACTCTTCTTCACAAGCCTGCTCCATTCTTCAGGTGTATAGTGGTTGAAATGAATGTTCCAATAGCACTTGAGTTTTATGTGGTTTAAGGGCAGAATTGAGAAAGCCAAGCACAGCTACTTGTATTCTCCACGTCTGCTACATTTAATGAAAAAAATGTGCCCTGAGCTGCGGGGACAACAAGTCACTGTACCAGACATAGTGACGCAGATTCTGAGCAGAGATACATAGCACGGCTGTTACATGTTTCAAAGCACAGAAGCTAGTAAGATACACAGCTACATTTTTTGTTACTATGAAGTAAAGAAGTATAGATTAAGTTACATTTCTTCTTTTTTGGTATATTGTGTCAAGGTCCTTGTTAGGGGTAAGGTACGGTCATTTTAAATGTATATGTGGATTTCTGTAATGCTGCGTTGTTACAATGACCATTGTTAAAAGAGCTGTACAAATAAAATTGAATTGGATTGACATTCAGTACTCCATAAATAATCCTCAGTTGTCATTCCACAGCTCATAATACCTCGACCAATAGGATATTCTATATTTTCTGTATTCTACATTATATACAACTTAGGGGTACAACAAGATTTTAAACTTACAAATGCTTGCCATCCATTTTTGCATTTGTTTCCTTTTTTCTCACTTTTTCAGAGTATGAGCCATTTTGTGCATAAATCAAAAGAGCAATTTTGTATCAATCTTGTGCATTTTATCAATAGTGTAACATATTCCCTTCAATTTACATTGCATTAATCATACCGTTTCAGATGGTAACTGCATTGGTGAAATATTATTTTTTTCCTCAATTTGTGTCAGTGTTCATTTAAAGAACTTTATCCCATATATTATATAGTTTTTCTAATTGGAGCATATATCTTTCTAACTGATTTTCCCTGCTTGGTTACATTTCATTGCTCATTTATTATGGTTAATACAATTTTAATAAATAAGATAAAGCAGGAAGTATTGTGAAAATAAAGAAAGATCACTTTGAAACAGATCAGCCTTTATTTCATGACTTACAACATATAGAAATGAATGCTAGTTACATAGGTAACATATGTTCATATGGGTGAAGCCTTCATTCTGACAGATGCAGAAGATCCCTTCAAAGAGCACCTGCTACCTGATTGCTCAACCCCACAAGGTGAACTGTCCTCAGAGATGCTACTCAGGGAAGAGACCAGGTGAGAATTTTGTTAGTGGGACACAAGGACTTGAGCGACTTTGAGGTGAAACACCGTCAAGGATGCAAGGACTTGAGCAACTTTGAGGTGAAACACCGTCAAGGTGTTGTCGGACCAAATGAGCACGACAGCCTGCCAGAACCGGCAAGAAGTATTGCAGGGCTAGGAAAACCGTCCGTAACTCCAGGTTAATGTGGTCTGTGGACCCATGGCCACAAATACCCTTGATTCCACAGTGCACCCCATCCAATTAGGAAAGTGTGACCACTTCCTGATGAGAAGGATGAGGAGCAGCGGCCGCAGGGGGGCTATAATTAGCAAAGCACAACTAGCCTTCAGCCAGGGTGAGCATCTAGCCACGCATAATCTCACAACTTTGGGACATGTGAGTGCTACACAAATGAAAGCAACAGCTAATAGCTGCAGCAACAGCTAATAGCTCTCACAACGACCTATCAGCACCCCACGTACACTTTGTGCCTTACAGCTATCCAGCAGTGTCACCTTCTCCATTACTACCTGTGACTGTTCCACTTGCAACGAGTCATTCACTTCCTCACTATACTTGTATGCCTCCAGGAGCAGGCTTTGCTGTCCCTTCACAGCAGCCATTTAACCAGGCAATAAAATAACCAGAATATGGGATGCCTCATCACCCTTTGAGTCAATGTCAGAGGAGAACAACGTTACACCATCCCTTTTCTGTGGAAACCTGATGCCATTAAACTCAAAGGCTCCATACAAACTGTTTTCCCAATCTTAGGAGCACTGAAAGAAGACTCAGGAAAGACCCTGAAAAGTCATCTATTCAGAGATTAGAGAGATTAATTAGCTCCTCAAGGCAGGTTATGTAGCCAAGCTCAGTCATAAGGAAGAAACCTAGTCAGAGGTGTGATACCTGCCCCATCATCTGGTGAACCATAACAATAAGCCACGACTGGTTTTCAACTGTTTGTTCAGACATCACAGTCAGTTGGTAAATTATCATCTCCTGCCATGTCCTGTACTTGGACCATCGCTCTTAGGCATTCTCCTGCGATTCAGGCAGCATTATGTTGCTGTAAGTGCAGACATCTGGGGCATGTTCCATCAGGTCTGTCTGTTGCCAGAAGACAGACCCTTTCTCTGTTTCATTTGGAGAGATCTGAGAGTGAGGACCCTCTAGATGTATACGAGTGGCAGGTTCGGTACAACAAGCAGTCCATGTTGTGCAATCTTCACTCTGCAGCATCATGCTCATAATTCTGAATCTGATTATCCAGGTTCTCTGCAAATAGTTCATCATAGCTTCTACGTGGACAACTGCTTGTCAAGCTTTCCTACCATCTCTTCAGCCAAGCAAACAGTGGATCAACTGCGCAGTATGTTAGCAGCAGGGGGATTCAACCTCAGATAGTGGCCTATCAGTTATCCAGCCATGGTAGCTCATCTTCCAACTCATGCACAGTCCTCGGCTTCAGAGCAGTGGTTAGTTCAGAACTGTGTTGACCCTATGGAGCCCACCTTAGGTTTCAAGAGGAACTGCGCAACTGACACCTTTGCCTATCAGTATCGGCCCATTGAGCATGCAACACTGACTATGGGAACAGCCTAGCAGCTGCTGCCGTCTCAGTATGATCCCCCGGGCTTCATACTACCATTCACCACCAGAGATAAGGTGATCATCCAATAGCTGTGGACTCAAAAGAGAGACTGGGATGATCTAGATTTACGGCCAGACCTCCATGCAGCCTGGATCAATTGAGAAAGCATCCACAACTGCAGAAGAACAGCACAATTCCCTCCATGTGTTCTGTTACGCCTCTGAATGGTCATATGGAGCAGTGGTGTACTAGGGAGTGCATACAGACAGTGACATCTCCTTTGTAATGGCCACATTACATCTCCCTTGTAATGGCCAGATTGAGGGTTGCTCCTAAGAGGCAGCAGTCTGTGCCTCACCTGGAGCTTTTTGCTGCTGTAGCTGGAGCTCATCTAGCCAAACTAGTGATAGATCAGATGACTCTTTCCATTAGTCAGACAGTCCTGTGAACAGATTCCATAACTGTGCTGGAGTGGCTTCAGTCAGACTCCTGCAGATTCAATGTGTTTGTTGGAACGTGAGTCTCTGAGATAGAAGAATTAACACACATAGAGCGTAGAGGTATTTAAATACACAGGCTAACACAGCTGATGACGTAATGAGATAAATCCCTCTATAGTCTTGCTGAGCCTAGTTGATGGAATCAGGATCTTTATTCTTAAAACAGAGTCCAGACCACTGGCCTGAGAGAACTGAACTCACACAGCTAGTGGAGGCAACTAGACAAGCCTGTCAAGCCTCAACAAGCCTGTCAAGGTTTGGCCGCATCAAATTCTGCATACAGTGAGCCTGTGACTAATAGAGAGGCAGAAGCTGTACTGTCCCTAATAATCAGGTTTAAATAATCTAATCTGGATCCAAAGACTTAGGAGTGTGCTATCACAGTTTGCAAGGATGATACTTCACTGCTCTTTTACACTGCACTTGACAGTGCTGAAATCATACGAAGAATAGTGATCTATCTTTATCATGTCAGAAAGCGAAAGAGGCTGAATGAAAATAAAAAGGGAAAATTTGATTTAGTGTGCCACATTTCTAACAAAAAAAATGTCACAACAAAATTTCCAAGTCAGTCTCTGTGGCATACTTTTAAGAATATAACTTGTTGATTTATTAATTGATTCATTGACACATTGATTCTTTGATTCATGTTCTGTGGAGATTACAACTTTTTACTTATGATTCCTGCCTTTCAGGAGTTCCTGAAGCAGGGTGAGCCAACGTCGGCACGCTGTGATGAGCTTGAGTCCTTGAGGAAGAGAGGATGTTCAATGATTGAAAACCCTCAAGGGAGCCTAAAAATCCTCAATAACAAACCTGTGACTAACCGCAAGAAAGGAAGCGAGAAACTCAAACCCGAGGACATCACCCAGATCCAGCCCCAGAAACTTGCGGTCAGCCTGAGATCCGGTGTGTGTTTCAACTCTATATTTCATGATATAAATATGTAATTCTGTGATTAAACCTCTTACATATACTACAGGAGAATATAAATGGTGAATGTTTGTGGTGTGGCTGAATAAGATTATGTTTCTCTTTGTGTAGGAGAACCACAAACAATTAATCTAAAGTTTAAAAGAGCAGAGGACTATCCCATTGACCTGTACTACCTTATGGACCTGTCCTACTCCATGAAGGATGATCTGGAAAATGTCAAAAACCTGGGCACCAGCCTGATGCTGGAGATGTCCAAGATCACATCAGACTTCAGAATTGGTCTGTTTTTAAGTTTGAGTCTTGTTGCGTTTAAATAATTTTTTTAACTACTTTTGGTGAAAATGATTATTGAACTTAAAGTTAGGGTGACATTAATTTAGATTTTTGCAATATTTGGTGAAGCTTTTTTTTTTAAAAAAAAAAACAGATATTACATAAAAACACCCAACTCTGTATGTATGGTGCCACATTCCAACCAGTCAGCCAATAGTAAATGAGAGGTCTGTTTTTGTTTGCAT
This sequence comes from Pangasius macronema, assembly GCA_037577455.1. NCBI lineage: Eukaryota > Metazoa > Chordata > Actinopteri > Siluriformes > Pangasiidae > Pangasius > Pangasius macronema. Next base: position 7,071,701 of record CM074945.1, on the reverse strand, counting down.
TTTCTTGGCAGGTGAGACTAGTAAATTATAAGCATTTCTGTTTTACCATTTCAACCCATCAGTGAAAAGATCTCACACTTGGGTCAGAGTACAGGCAGACAATTTCATCAAAAACAAAACCTCATTTATATCCAAAAACAGGACACAAGACCAGAACAGAAAATATCAGAAAAACATTTGGAGAACTATGAGACAATTGAAACCTAGGTGATACAGTATACAGGGGAGTGTTCAGAGTAAAGCTGGAGCAGCAGGAAAACAGAAAGCAGAGAGGAGGCTGTTGTTTCATTTAACACATTTTCTTGCTTCTGTTTTTCTTTTAAATTACAGCAAAGAGGTCTTAGAATGGGAAAATAAGTCTTGATCTTGCAAGTAAAAGGCATCTAAGTACATTATGGGTGTTATGGTCTGTGATATATAGTCTCTAACTGTTAGCATATAATCCAAATTTATAGGCTTGTATTTACTAAGAAAAGCACTGATTATAGCTATTTTAGTGACCATTTGTTCTGGTGACCAGTTTAGCAGATCTGCTAACAACATGCAAGTGAATAAACACAGACACCTTACCTAATGAACATATGTTGAGTGTTGAATAAACATGATCTGTGTAGGTCTTTCTGTCAGCAAACATTCAAATCCGGGGTATTTACATTTACATAATTTACATTTATGGCATTTTGGGTACATTTATGGCATGGGTATTTCATTAAACTTTTGTTACTAGAGGTGTTTGAATCACAAATAAGCTAAATGTAATGTAATATCTAATTGAAAACCTGGACATGTTGTCTCACTAACCATGATTTAATAATAAATCAATGCTTGGACCATGATTAGTCATAAACCTACTTACCGCCTTAAGACTTAAAACTATGTATTATTCATTATACAATAGATAGTTATGGTCCACTAATTTGATTGGTCGAGCAGCATTCCAAGAGTGCCTACATTCCCTATAACCGCTCTGTTTGAAGTTTCAGTGTGTGTATCATGCTGGTCATCTGTGTTTGCCATGTAAAATTCCACTTCTTGGTTTAAAACATTCACTATAGTAGGGTTAGTGATGTCATCAGCAGACATCTCAAATGATACTTTTCAGGAGTATAACTTTTGTCTTAAATGTGACAGCTTGTCAGATGAAGATGAAAAGGAAGAAGGACAACAGTAAAATCCCTTGTACTTGTTTAGAAAATCATTTGGTTAGTGTATACCATACTTTCACCTGTTTAAATGTCATTTAGAAGGTATTTTGCTGCCTACACAGCCAGTCAAATTTTTGAACATGTAGAGTTTCTTTTTTTTTAGGTTTTATTACAGTTTACACATTATTTGCTATTAAATAGAGAAAATTGATAATTAATTAAGGCTTTTATCAAATACCTAAATCTTTGTATTTATCATCCACTCTCAGATTCTAATGAGACTATAACTGAGAGCATTATTAATGAGAAGTGCTCTTGATTGGTGAAGCAGGTACTGTAAGTTACTGTAAGCTTAAATTTGTCTTAGACAGTGTTGATATTAACAGTACCTAATTAGAGTGATCCAAATCTGTCTTTCCAGTTAAATAAAATAAAAATAAAATTCCAGTTAAATAAAATAAAAAGTCACAATGTTCACTTTCACAGATTTAATCCTAGAGTATATAACCTGAACCCATTTATTACATTTTAACAAAAATGTACAGCATTTTTAAAAATGTTTGACAGTGTATGTGTGTGCTAAATGTTTCATCATGGGTATTTCTGCATTTCTTTGTCAGGTTTTGGCTCATTTGTGGAGAAGACGGTTATGCCCTACATCAGCACCACCCCTGCTAAGCTTCTGAACCCCTGCACCGGGGACCAGAACTGCACAAGTCCCTTCAGCTACAAGAATGTGCTGAAACTCACCAGCAATGGCGAGCAGTTCAACACACTGGTGGGCCAACAGCAGATCTCAGGCAATCTGGACTCTCCAGAGGGAGGGTTCGATGCCATAATGCAGGTCGCTGTGTGTGGGGTGAGTGTGGAAAGCTTTAAAATTTCTTTAGATTTAATTAGATTGTTTTTCTAAAACTTTACACTGCCAGTCAAAAGTCTTATTAACATTTTTGGATAAACTTTAAAAAATGAGTTCAAGTGAAATACTCTAGAATTAGAAAAATCTAAATAAGAAATAGGTACAAGTGAAGTGAGAAATATTTGTGACTTTTTATTTAGTTGACTAACAATGGAACTTAACTGGATCACTTTAATTAGGCACTTGTAGCCAGAAATACAAAGATATAGTTATTTGATTGAATGCTTATTATTTTTGGGTCTTTGACCAATAACTACCAAAAGTGGGTAAAGAAACCTCCATGTGTTCAAAAGTTTTTAATATGTAGTGTATATTTGATATTTATCACAAAATATATTTGATTATTGTATGAATATGTTTAATAGAATGGTTTGTTGGTTTTGAAAGAGATCTCTGTAAGAGTCTTGAATAGTGTGGAATAGAACATTTGCGCTGTGATCAAGTTTTCGTTTGTTGGATATATGCAAGAGACAAAGAATAGAGAGTAGGCAATTTATTGAAAACTGCAGTTAAACTCAAAAGTTTAAGATCATAGCCTTTAAAAGTTAAAATCTGTGCAAAAATATGGCTTTAATGTCATTGTCCTTCAGAC
>CM074945.1:7051595-7068945 GCA_037577455.1 Pangasius macronema | reverse complement strand
CGCGTGAACTTAGAATATTTGATATTTTTTCCCCGGTCTTAAGATTTTGTTCTTGTGTGTGTGTGTGTGTGTATATATATATATATATATATATATATATATATATATATATATATATATATAAAAACTATATTTCAGTTTCTTTCTTTCTTTCTCAGGAGCACATTGGCTGGAGAAATGTCACTCGTTTGCTGGTGTTTTCTACGGATGCAGGTTTCCACTTTGCTGGAGATGGAAAGCTGGGTGGAATTGTGCTTCCTAATGATGGCAAATGTCACCTGGAAAACAACATGTACACCATGAGCCACCATTATGTATGTACTGTGTTAATTATTCATTGCATTCTTGGTGATATTTAGATAATTGGGTATTTGTTCATTGATTTATTGGTTTATTGCAGGATTACCCTTCGATAGCACATCTGGTGCAGAAACTGAGTGAAAACAACATTCAGACCATCTTTGCTGTCACAGAGGAATTTCAGCCTGTTTATAAAGTAGGCTTCCTTCATTCACTGAACACTGTGTGTGTGCATGTATGTGCTTTCCATTATATTTGATGTTGGTTTATTTTAATTTTTTTTTTTGCTTATGACAACTGTGTCATAATATTCTAATGACTTTCTCTCTTGATTTTTTTTATTGGAATTTACCAAAATTTTGATTAATCAATACTGGTACTGTATTTTTTTACTGTAACATTAAGGTTTCCTTCAGTGGCATTATTTAACACATTAGTTAATATTAACAAACATTGTACATCAGCATTACTACATAGTAGGTTTCATTAACAACATAAGTAAAACTAGTACTAATGTATTATTTGATGTTAACTTGTAGTAATTGTTTTTTTTCCGTCATAAACCAAATATGCCATTTAATCAACACAATCATAAGCCTATGTTTATCCCATCACTGTGTAAAATTAAGCCTACGATGACCAAAAATATAATTGATTCTGGTGTTAAGTAATTAATCAGAACTGAGGCTGAAAAGTTCCAATGTTTATACCTGGAGTTCAGTAAGTTAAGAATATGCTGTAGTTGAATTACTTATAATTTGCTTTATTTTGGACTTTATTTTTAGTCATGGATTGGATAAACATTTTATCCAATGTTTTAGGTGTATTTAATTTTCAGTTATACAAACTCTAATTAATACATTACTTATATTGTTACTTCTTACTGTTAACATGGTGTATTGATGCTGAAGTTTTTGTTTTTTTATGTAGACCAATACTGTAAATGTTTGATAAGAAAAGCTTAATGTAAAGTATTAGCAAAAACTCCTTAATAATGTGTATAGCAAATAATTGTCTGTAGTGAGACCTGAATTCTCACTGAGGTCTCGAGAAATCTGAATCCGCCTCTCGGTATTTTGGATAGCTGTAACTCTGAAAATAGTTTCCACCTCGAGACTTGGCTTTTTCCGTGCTCTGAAATCACCATTTAGAATTCCTGCCTGGAACGTGAACGTGTCGTTTATAAGACGAGCTCCTTTTTTTTGTCTGTCCTAGACTGCAGTGTTTTATATCTGTCTCCATCCTGTGGTTCACTCCCCAACACATTTTTCAGGGTTTTTTTTTTTCGTCTTCCACAGGAATTGAAAAACCTCATTCCAAAGTCTGCTGTGGGAACATTGTCTGCAAACTCCAGCAACGTGATCAACCTTATTATTGATGCGTACAATGTAAGTATATCAGCTTACTCATTCTGAACTGCTTCTTTATTCACCTCTAAAGCACTCAGTGACCTTTTTATGTCTTCATGTTTTATCTTACCCCATAGTCTCTGTCTTCAGAGGTGATTCTAGAGAACAGCAAGCTGCCTGAAGGAGTCACCATCACATATCAGTCCCGCTGCAAGAATGGAGTAGTGAGTGTTGGAGAGGAGGGGCGCAAATGCTCCAACATCTCAATTGGAGATGAGGTAAGAATAGAAAAGCTTCTGCAGTGATCGTGGGTTTGGTTCCAGTGCTGTATTATATATGAGGCAGTCTGAGAAAACCCATCATATGTAAATGAGGTTGAAAAGAGTCTAAAAAGGTTTTAGATTTTTGAAATATTTAAAAGAAAGAAAGTAAATGTTAATTATCTTGTATATTAAAATGTAAGCTATTTTGTGATATCGACCATATTAGCTGCAGATTTTCTAAAGGTCAGATTTTCCTTATGCCTAATATTTTCTATTAACGAATGTGCTCAGATGACACTCCAATGGATTTGATCTAAAATGGACCATAGGTTTTTGCACAAACCTGTTTAGTCCATGCCAGCTTGAGTGCACAGTGTCAAAGCACAAAGGGGACATACCAAATACTAAAAAACTCTGTTTCTCCCCAGTGTACTTTCGACATCTTAATTTTAAGAAAACATAAATACACCAATCAGCCATACCATTAAAATCACTGACAGGTGAAGTGAATAACATTGCTTATCTCAATGCAATGGCACCTGTCAAAGTGGGATATATAAGGCACCAAGTGAAAAGTCAGTTCTAGAAGTTGATGTTTTGGAAGTAGGAAAAATTGCCAAGTGTAAGGATCTGAGCAATTTTGACAAAGGCCAAGGTGTGATGGCTAGAAGACTGGATCAGTGCATTTCCAAAGCAGCAGGTCTTGTTTGGTGTTCTCGGTATGCAATGGTTAGTACCTACCAAAATTGGTCCAAGAAGGACAACCGGTGAACCGACGTCAGGGTCATGGGCGCCCAAGGTTCATTGTTGTGAAGGCTAGTCTGTTTGGCCCAATGTCTAATAATTATTAACTAAAAGATGTAAGTCATTTATTGTCATTGTAAGTCATTTATTGTCATTGAATTTCCATCTTTTCGGATCACAGGTCTCCTTCAGCATAAACATCACTGTTAATGGCTGCCCCAAACAAGGCAAACCTCAGATCCTAAAGATCAGACCTCTGGGATTCACTGAGGAAGTGGAGATCAAGCTGAGCTTTATCTGTGACTGTGAGTGCCAGAAGAAAGGCATTGTGAGCAGTGACCTCTGCCATAACGGCAACGGCACCTTTGAATGTGGCGCTTGCAGGTAATGGTCCATCAATGCACAAATATTTTTTTATGTATAAAGCTGAATATATTCATAGAGAAATGTTTTTGCTTCTATATTTGTAGAATGGTTTTATTATTCAGTCTGTCTTTTTGCTCAGAATGTACTTTCTAAGCATTTCATTGTTATACCACTCTGTTAAATATATTTATTTTTTTATTTTGCTGCTATTTTGTTAGTCTATAAGGGGTTAAAGCAACACTCAGGAAAGGTGAAAACTGTATCTAGTGCATTTTTTCAACTCATTTTTTCAACTGGGACAAGTATCTACCTGATCATAGCCAAAACAACAGACTTTATCTACTTGACACCACAAATACACACTCACTGCCCACTTTATCATGAACATCTGTATACCTGCACATTCATGCAATTATCTAAACAGCCAGCCATGTGGCAGCAGTGCCATGCTAAAAATCTTACAGATACAGGTCAAGAGTTTCAGTTAATGTTCACATCAAACATCAGGATGAAGAAAAAGTGTGATCTCTGTGACTTTGATCATGGCATGGATGTTGGTACCACATGGGCTGGTTTGAGTATTTCAATAACTGCTGATCTCTTTTATCAGGTGTTTCCACCCACAGAACTGTTGCTCGCTCAGTGTTTTTTGTTTTTCGCACCATTCTGTGTAAACTCTAGAGACAGTTGTGTGTAAAAATCCCAGGAGATCAGCAGTTTCTAAAATACTCAAACCAGCCCAGCTGGCACCATGGTTAAAGTCAGAGGGATCACATGTTTTGCATTCTGATATTTGATATGAACATTAAATGAAGCACTTGACCTGCATCTGCATGATTTTATGCATTGTGCTACATAATGTGCAAGTGTAAAGGTGTCCCTGTAAAAATGACTGGTGGGTGTATTTGCATTCTCTACTGTTTAGCAGATCATTATACAGTGCAAGTAACAGCAAATCAAGAGAAGTTAGACACTTTGTGATGATCTAGTGCTAGCTAAAGAGTAAAAAAGAAAAAATTCTGAAGAAAACTATCTATAATCATGCTCCAACTGCTGTCTTTAAACATTTTGTACCCAATTTATTTAGATTTGGGTATTATTACATTAAATATTCAGACAGCATATTCCTGCTCAGATATTTTAAGTGATTTACACTAATATGTAAACCACTTAAAAGAAGACTTGCTTGGAGTAATGTGCAGAATGCTTCTTACTTTATTGAGCTTGCTGTTCGTGAATTTGCTATTTTATCAGAGTAAGCTACTGTTACTTCAGTGACTCCAGGGTAATACAGTTAAGCTGCTGTTGCTGATTAACTGATTAACTGTCAATTTACTGTTCTGATACTTCAGATGTTTACTGCTGTTATTGCTGTTATTGAAAATTAATCAACATCTGATGAGATTTCAGAATTCTACAGCGCTGTGGTATAATCAACGTTAATTACTATGTGATGTCTTCTTTTGAATACTGATGACAGTCAGTTGTGTGCCATCTTGTGGTGAAAATGTTGAGATTCTCTTCCTGTGCCTAGGTGCAATAAGGATCGTATTGGCAGGGAGTGTGAGTGCTGGAAAGATGAGNTCAACGTTAATTACTATGTGATGTCTTCTTTTGAATACTGATGACAGTCAGTTGTGTGCCATCTTGTGGTGAAAATGCACTGGATAGATAGATAGCTAGATAGATGTAGCTAGATAGATGTAGGTAGATAGGTAGGTAGGTAGATGGATGGATAGATACATTGATTGATCAGTCGATCACTGAGGGAAATTGTTTATAAGTGTCTAGAAGTTATAAGTGACAAGAGAAAAACACTTTAGTGCAATTTATGCATACACATAACAAGTAAATATCCCTGGGGATGTCTTTTATAGACAATCAGGAATAAACCAAAAAATGCCTGATTATAATACAGCAACATTGAATGCACTAACCTACAAGTATCTGCTCAATGTTGAGATTCTCTTCCTGTGCCTAGGTGCAATAAGGATCGTATTGGCAGGGAGTGTGAGTGCTGGAAAGATGAGGTGTCCAGCGAGGACCTGGAAAAGACCTGCCGCAAGGACAACGGCACTGATCTCTGCAGCAACAACGGCGAGTGTGTGTGTGGCAAGTGCGAATGTAAGAAGAGGGACAACCCTGAGGAGTACTACAGCGGCGAGTATTGCGAGTGTGACAACTTCAATTGTGACCGCTCCAACAACAAGCTCTGTGGAGGTACTGAATGCTCTCTAACACCTCTTAGAGTTATGGAAAACACTGAAGATTTACCATCACTGTATGTATTAATGTTAATGTCTGTCCCTGTCTTGTGCTAGGCCATGGCCGCTGTGATTGCCGAATATGCATTTGTGATGCTAACTACACAGGAAGTGCATGTGACTGCTCCTTGGATACGTCAACATGTCTGGCCTCCAATAATCAGATCTGTAATGGCAGAGGCATCTGTGAATGTGGAACCTGTAGGTGCACTGATCCTAAATTCCAGGGACCCACGTGTGAGATCTGCCCCACCTGCCCTGGAGTCTGCACTGAACACAAGTAAGTGTAGGAAGCCTCCATCAAGCTCTTAAGAGCTATAATCCAACAGATTTAACAGGGAGGTTTTCGGATAGAAAGGCTTTTATCCAAAGCAATTTATTTGCAATTTATTTGCTTTGGATTGTGAAGGAGAAAAAAATCCAAACATAGATCAGTTATAGAGTCTGACAGATAAAAGAACTGACATTGATACAAATGCTACAAGATTATTATTATTACAAGTTGAGATAGTTCTAGGATAATGTAATTGATGCATCACATATTTACATGTAGAATTAAATTTTCACCATGAATTACCAGCACCTACTTCATTTCAACAATGCTCCATTTCTCCATTTCTTCTTAGTTGTTTTAGGCTTTTCCTTCAGTGATTGCTTCTTTCCTTTACTTATAACCCGTTCCTTTTGCTTGAAGTGTTTGGATTTGCTGTCTTTGGTCTTGACGATGATTTATTTTTTGATTCGAGTCTATCAGTGAAGTGAAATATGATTTTGTTAACTGTTTCGAGAAAAGTTTTAGGGCAGAGTGCATAAAGTTTTTTTTTTTCCTCTGGGTCATCTGTGGTTTCTTCCTCTATTCCAGAAAAGTTTATATTGTTTATATTTATATTGTCTCTCATGCTTCAGCATTGAATGTTGAGTACGGTTCCTTTTGGTTCTTATTTTCTTTGATGAATGTGTCCGTTCTGCCGGTAAGAGTTTGTATGATGGTGTATAGTATTGTATTTTCATTTCTTATGGTGTTGATTTCTGCTCAGCTTCTCAATTCTTGTATTTCTTTGTGCATTGATTCGAGTAGGTTTAGTTTCCACGAACTGTTCGAGGTCCTCCACTTTTCAGAAATGTGTGAATCTCTTAGCTTGATTTGCTAGTTTGTTTTAGTAGCAGGAGCCCACAGTGTTAAGTCTCACCTCTCACCACTTCCGTTCACACGCTACCTCTGCTGACAAAGTTAATTCCTCTTATCACTTACAGTATACCAACTGTAAACAAACGTTTTCTCACCAACCTCTCTTCTCTCTCTCTCTCTCTCTCTCTCTCTCTCTCTCTCTCTCAAAGTTAAAATGACATAAAAGCTTTTCATGTTACAGAGTAACTGGAAAGCAGAAAGTGCTCTGTCTTGAAGACTTTCTTTGATTTGAAGACAGTCAAAACAGTGCTAACACTCGAGACTCCTTCCATAAATGTTAAATAAGCATCTCCTTACAGAAAACTTCACCAACTGTACATTTCATATCAACAATTGTACATTTTTCTTTGTGAAATATAATTTTTTTACTCCATCTATAATTAGTCCCTGTGAATGAGCTGTTACCATAGAAATGTAACTGTATTAGGTGAGCACATTTAGATTACATTCAGCACTATTTTCATAGCTGTCTTGATATTGGAAAATTAATCCACACCTTCAGATTCAAGAATTCAACAAGGCTGTGGTATAGGCATATATAACACTAACCACAGACTCCATACTCATTCCCACATACAAGTTGATCGATTACAGGCTCCTGGTGGAGGAGGTTGCTCATCTTGAGATCTTTTTCTCGAGTGATGGTAAAAGAGAGTGTGAGATTGACAGATCAGATCAATGGCAGCAGTGTTACAATTGGTGTAGCAGTGTATGGTGGTGAACTCAGTTTGCAGACGAAGTTCTCTTCTGTGGGTGAGTAGTTGCTTACAGAATAAAGTTGAAATAAAGGAATCGTGCTGATTGGATTAGCCCTTCTGTTAATCTGGAAACTGCTCATGATCATTTATGACCAACGTGACTTTGCCAAGTTTGAGAAAGAGAAAATTAATGACAAATGGGTTATGGTACGAAAATGCCTCTGCTTTTGGTTTTGCTCTAAGATTGTATAGGATATAATTGATTACTTCTGAGATTACTTCTGTCATTGTTTTAGACTATTGATATTCAACCCTAGTCTTAAAACATCACAGTTCCTTACTCTAATAAGCCTTAATACATTAGATAAGTGTATTGTTCTTCTAGATATACAGCTATCAGGTGGCAGAAGTGATGTTCCTCCCCATGGTTGTTGGCAGCTTAGCCTCTGTGATAGGGTGTGAGGCCTGGGGATCCCCAAGAAGATCTGGAATCTGTGGCAGAGGATAGACATAGAGTTTGGAGTGACCTTCTCAGCTTGTTGCCACGACCACCCCTGACCAGGAAAAGTGAATGGAAAATGATTAAATTAAAGAATGAATGAATGAAAGTTAATCACAGGCAGATGTATAACAGCATGTTTTTTCACAGGGCATGTGTGCAATGCCGAGCGTTTGGTACAGGAGAAAAGGAGGACACTTGTGAGAGAGACTGCAACTACTTCACTCTGATTAAAGTGAAAAATACGGATGATTTACCTCAGCCTGTACAAGCCTTCCCACTCATGCACTGCAAGGAGAGAGACGCTAACGACTGCTGGTTCTACTACACCTACTCCGTCACTAACCACACCGAGGTCCATGTCGTCGAGACTTTAGGTAAATTTTGAAAATGATGCCAAGCTTTACACAACAAACAAAAGTATGTTACAAATTTCTCGACCACTGATTTTTTATATACTCCATAGGATACCTCAGAAGTGTACACTGGCAGTCAAAGGCTTTTGAGCATCCTGTATTAACATTTTGGTTCAAGTTAATGCTCAAAGTAATAGGTATAAATGAACTGAGAAATATAGCTCTATCTGGAAAAAGTTGACAAGGCTGACGTATGTTGTAGCACACAACATACATTTGTCTTATAGCTGATACTAAGATCTAATAATAATGTCTAATATCAACTGTAAGACAAATCTTGGCTTACAATAATTTACAGTCTTACAATAACTACGTCACCACTTGCCTTTAATAGAGTGCATTACAATCTGAGAGGGGATGATGAAGACATCCTTAAATACAAACTTTTAATTATTATATGGAGCACTTGTTTAGATTTAATTGCCAACGCTGGGTAATAAAATGTAAAAAGAACGCTACATGTTCAAACTGGCCGTGTATGTTAAAGGGAAATCACTTAGCATGTATTGTGTAATGTTGGTATGTTTACTAGAACTGAAATGTCTTGGAGAAGTAGAAATGTGCTGCGTCATTTTTCCCATAATCCTTTGTTTCCCAGAATGCCCAGCTGGTCCTGATATCATCCCCATCGTGGCTGGAGTGGTTGCAGGAATCGTGCTGATTGGATTAGCCCTTCTGTTAATCTGGAAATTGCTCATGATTATTCATGACCGCCGAGAGTTTGCCAAGTTTGAGAAAGAGAAAATTAATGCCAAATGGGATATGGTAAGAAATCGCCTCTGCTTTTGGCTTTCATCTCAGATTTTATAGGGGATAATTGATTACTTCTGAGATCAGTCATTGTTTTAGACTATTGGTATTCAATCCTAGTCTTAAAACACCACAGTTCTGCGCTATGATAAAGCTTGTTACATTAGCTAAGAGTATTGTTCCTCTAGATATACAGATAGCAGGACAATGATTGTGTCTAAAACCCATTTTCTTTTCCCTATCTCATCTCTCAACCCATTCTTATGTCTTTAGTACATGGTAAAGTTATTCATAGGCCAGCTGGCTTTGAATATATTTTTGGGTTAATACTTCTAGCAGCTGGAAAACAGAACAGAGCCATTTTGGATTTGGAGGGTTTGCTTCTCTGAGGTGTGGTCTATTTGGAATAGATTTGCGAGGCTTGGGTACTCAGTGCTGCCCTCTGCAGGTCAGAAATAAAAAACAGTCTCACTTTTTAGCCTTGGACTAAAAAACAATGTCGTTTCTGTATTTAGACTATGAAAAAGCTTTTAAAAAATAATCAACACTTCATGCTTGGATATGCCTCCACCAATACTTTCAAACCTTCAGATACTCTCATTATTTTACAGATTACCCGACACACTTTCAAACAAGTCAATGTTTTATTGAGTGTCAGCAGCGTAAATGTACTGTAGGCATATTGAATGTAGGAGCTTTGATGAATCACACTGCCTCTCTAATGTACGAGTGTGTGAGTGACATGGGCAGGGCAGTAAAGATTCATGAGGCTCTTATTATGGCAACGCAAAGGCCGTGGTGTCAGTTACAGTTCAGCCACTTTGTCTGTCAGGGCCTCTGATTAAAATACTTCAAAGGCTGTGTGTGGCTTGTGATGAAGGTTGGGACAGTTATATTGAGTGCTCTGGTTTCCATCATGTTTCAAGCCACCACTTTTCCAGGGGCGCTTTTGTAGTTGTTTCTATTTGTTGATGTATTTTCTTGTTTAAGCCAAAAATAAGTTTTATCCTTATATTGCCTTTAAACTCTCAAATATCCTCACACTTCCCTAGGTCTGTAGATGCTTTATAAATTCAGATTAAAAATTGAAAGTAGTAATTAAAGTACTTGTTTGACTTGTCCTATTCATAGTATCTCTTTTATCTTGTTAATTATATATTTTATGATTTGTAGCATAGCCAATAGATTCATAGCTAAATATATTAATAAGTGTAGATCTCTTTAATCACACATGGTCTTAGGAATACTTTGTTTCATCTTCTACATGTAAAGCATTACGAGATTTTGGACTGTGCTATATAACCGAGATTACTGAAGCAGTAATTTAACTTGGAAAAAAATCAACAGATGAACCGTCAACATACATAAAACATTTATTGAATTGTGAATTGTGAAGTGACTTGTGGCCAAGTATGTTGGCCCATACTTGGAATTTTTGCTCTGCATGTAACCCATCCAAGTGCACACACACAGTAGTGAACACACACACACACACACACACAGACACACATTGTGAACACACACCCGGAGCAGTGGGCAGCCTTTTTTTGCTGCAGCGCCCAGGGAGCAGTTGGGGGTTCAGTGCCTTGCTCAAGGGTCTCACCTCAGTCGTGGTATTGAGGGTAGAAGAGAGCGCTGGTCATTCACTCCCCCCACCTACAATCCCTGCATATTTAACACATCATATGGTTGAATGTGGTTTGTTCAAATAGGACATATTCCAGGATTAACCTTCCTTCTAACCAGTCACTGCCCTCTGATGTCATCAGCATGTCTCCTATTCCTGTATCCTACTTCTCGGACTCCTGATCCATTTGCCTTCCCACCTGAGTGCACTTGTTGAAAGGCATGTTATGTAGCTTTCAGTTCATATTAAATGAATTGTTCATTTGTTGAAAATATTGAAACATTGATCATATTTTGTTAAACTACAATTGAAGTTTCACATACAAAGTGCTAAATGCCCTCATGTAAAGGAATGTTATATATATAAAAATCATGGACATTTTGAGAGTTGGTATCTAATTACAAGCTGAATTATGTATGCTTATTTCCATTTTTGCTACAGTAATTAACTATTCAGTAACTTCAAAGCGTGACATTCACTGTGTGAGGACACACACAGCTAGCGAGGGTTTAGACATCTTTGAGCAGACTGACTGTGTTTGCCACCACATTTGGTAAACATGCTCCTTACACGGTGTGATCTTTGCAGGGCTTTGACAAACCTCCTTATCATGAGGAGTTCTTTAACTACCAACCAACACAACCTATGTTTTTGTCTTAATAACCTATTTTAAAAGGACTCATGAGTAATTCGTCTGGTGTCAGTCTGACTGGTGCGTCTGGAGGGAATTTTCAGGAATGGGAGTCGTGACTAACAATGATGACATCAGAGATGATCAGAGACTGGGTTATTAAAGGAAGAACAAAGGAATGCTGATCCAAGAACATGACCTACTCCAAGAAATTATGCTTACTATATGACTAAAGAAAGATTGCAGTAATGAAACTATGAAACTGAAGTATCAGTGTGATTAAATATTATTATTATTATTTGAATTGTTAGCAGTAGTAGCTGAACGTGTGTTGCAGTAGTAGTAGTAGTAGTAGTAGTAGAACTACTCCATGGCACATTTTAACTGGCACCTCCTCACCTTCTTGCACACTTGCACAATATCTGTATGCCTTGTTTACAAGTTTGTTTACTTTTTTTTTTTAACAGAGACAGTAAGCATCTGTACTGTCTTACTATATGTATGGTTATGTGAATGTGATGAGTGCTGAGTGTAACACAGCAGGAAGTAAAGAGGGAAGCATCCTATTGGCCTTAAGCACTTTATGAGTAAGCGTATTGCACAATCAAGAAGCACACTGCTGAGTAAAGAGTTATTTGTGCAGTGGAGGGGGTATTTCCAGTTAAACAGAAACAGTCATTTGGAAAGAAACTATCAGGTGGTGTGTGTTGTACAATCTGATGGAGATTTTGTGAAACAGGAGGCATGTTTGGGTGATTGCTTTCCTGGCCCTGCTGCTGGTTACTCAGCCATGCAGGCAGTTTGTTGTAGTCTGTGCACACAGTGATGGATGACGTGAAAACAATTTCAATGGGTTCAGCTGTTGTTATGAGACCAGTACTTGTTCTTTTTTAATGTTGGTGGCTGTGTTCTCTCAGTTGAGTTTGTTGGATGTAGTAGTTCCCAGGACTGCAAAATTCGCCTCTACATTTACAGACTAAAGCAAAAAGGAAAGGGAGTAGATTTTTACATTTAAAGGATTTGGCAGACTTACAGAAATGCTCCATAGTGTCCATCAAAGACATTCTCATGGTAGTACAAATAGGTCAGAATTGAACAATATTATTACGCTAAAATCCTATTAGAGAGGACATCAGTACACATCAACACTGTACTTCCTAGTGCTCATTTAATTGTTAGATTTTCCAATTTGTAAAGAGCAGTTGCTGTAATGGTTGTGAAAGTAAAGGAATTTCAAACAAGATCTTTCCAGTAAAATCATTTCTCTTCCACTTAGCTCCTCATTATCATCTTTGTTCTTGCTTTTGCTGTGTTTTTCATCTCCTTTGCCCTTTCCCATCTTGTCTTCAAATTCTTTCTGTGCCTTTTTCCTTCCTTAGCAAGAGAATCCAATTTACAAGAGTCCTGTTAATAAGTTCCGGAATCCAAACTATGGACATAAAACTGCAGCTCTTTAAGTGTGTATTACTTTCTGCTCGCCTCTGCATGGTCTTTTCTGTGTCTTGTGTGTGTGAGAGAGATTCATTTTGTTGCTCCATGGCTCGTGATCTTAAAACTGAATTTTGTCTTAAATCATTGTGAATAACTTTTTTTTTGATTATTTATATTTAAATAAGTATTAAAACTCTGAAATGGATTATTTTTTCTTTTTGTATTGCAAACTCATGGTTAGTTTTTAGGGATGTGAGAGCAAAAATACAGTACAATACTTCATTAGGGTTGGATGAAATCACAGTATGATAGTGGTGTGATAAATTGCATCACAGTATACTTAAAATATTTTTAAGTGCTCTTGTTTGAAAAATATTTTTGTAAATGTATGGAAAATCATGTAACATTTTTTTTATTTATTTATTTATTTATTTATTTATTTATTTATTTATTTATTTATTTGATATGATATGATACCCCCTTTAGCAAATGTCAGCAAAAACAAATTTTGTTTTCTGCATTTCTTATTTTTTAAATTATACTTTTATTATACTGTTGTATTATAATATTTAGTGTTTTTTATGCCCTCTTGTTGCCCAGCAATTACCAAAAACAGATTCTTTTCTATTTTTCTTCTTCTTTTTTTGGGCCAATGTTTTGTGACAGATTTCTGCAAAAAGAAATTTTCAGACCTCAGCATAATCATTTGTGTTTTCTTTTTTTTTCTTTTTTTTTTTTTTTGACTTTGTTGGAAAAACTCAGCTAGAAAGCAAATTTTCTGCTTTCTATTTTCTTTTTGCTTTCCCCTTCCTTCTTGACACTTTTTAAAAACCAAATATTGTGGTACATATTGAGTATCATGAAAATATTATTAAATATATTGAGATTTATTTTTGACACCTCACTCACCTGTACATTGCTACTACAGCTCATGTTCCCTGTCCATTAGTTTAACACTAGTTTAACATTAGTTTAGTGTGTGTTTGTGCTTTTATGAACTAATCATTTTACTGCTTGTACTATTGCATCAGTTTCACTCTTTTATTCAGATCCTTAACAAATAAATTTGGGTGTTTTTTCTGCTTTTTGACAGGACTAAACTTAAGACCACTGAATCTTCAAAATCCTATTGTTCTGCCTGTTTTCACGTGTTCATGTTTCTGCTTTTCACAGGGCGAAAATCCAATCTACAAGAGTGCTGTTACAACCGTCATCAATCCCAAATATGAAGGCAAATAATGCTCAACTCCACTGTGCTCAGAGCAGTATTCTTCATTTCAGTTTGAAATATTTTCTCCCATTAAAATTTCTTTTCATTTTATTTTGTAGAACTATGCATTTATTTTGTAGCACTGCGTTAGGACACAGCATTTTGTGCCTCCTCTGTTTTATTGCAAAACATGTACAGTTTGTAAAGACTTTATCAGCACCTGAAGCTCTTGTGTAGTGTACCATTTGTATTTTTCCCTTCGTTTCACACATTCATGAGAACATTCTGTTATGCAGAGACAGCTATTAATCCTTCATAAGCGATACATAAGGTAAGAAGCGAACCTTTATTACGACAGTTATATACATTATTATTTTCGCTAGTCTTCATTTCTATTAGAGACAGCTAAAAAGCGTTATGCAGCAGCATCACTGTGAGTGTGTAAGGTCTGACAGGACAATCAGGAGTACTGTTTATTTGTATGGGTTTGTTTTAATTATGACAATGAATCTAGAGATACTTGCTTAGCATGTATTGAAGGCATATTACAGACTTATGTTATTCTATGTTATGTTATATTTCAGTGTTTTGAAAAATTTCTTATTTCGAACAGCAATTTTATGCCACACTCACAGACGCTTTAGGGGCATTTCACTCATATCGCTCATGGCTTTTGTTCAGATTTTCGGTCTCATTCTAATTCTCTACTACAAATGATGTTATATAATGAGCAATTTTGCAGTGTTTTGTATATCTGCCTTCAACCTGTGTCTGTGGAAGATTGTGTACTTTACTGAGAGTCGTTTGTATGTAGTCCTGAAATCAGTATGTTTACTGATGTGTGCAGTTAAAGCTTCTGGCACAATAGAAAAAAGTGTGATTACAGAAGAAAAATCTGTCACTGAAAAAAAAGGCAGTTGTAGAGTAAGGAAATATATCCTAAGGAAATAATATCCTAAACTGTTATTTAATTATAGTTGAAAGCTACTACAGGAAAACTCCTATTTTCCACTTAACCAAAACATTGTGGGCATGTCAGACTGCATAATGATTGACAGTGTACTTTTTCCTGCAACACAAATATATCATTACTTTCTAATTTACTTTGGCATACAAGTATGGATATTTGAATATGTATGTAAATCATTTTCTCTGATATAGTGACATTTTTCCTCTCAGAAGAGATGTTGAGGTTATAAATCTCTATACTTTAAAAAAAAATATTAAACCACTGATACCATTTAAAAAAAATCTATTAGATTTGTGAAAACTTTCATGGTACATGGTTGTGTGGTTAAATGTTTTATTCTGTTCTAATGTTTAAAATGATGTGTCTACTTTTAAAATAAAGAAATTGCCATTTTGATGTCTTTCTTGCAACTATCAAGACATATAACTAGAAAATTCTTGATATTGGATGTGTAATGCAGTATTATATTACCCATGATGCCTCAAATCCTAGCCTAGTCCTTTATTTTTAAGTGCCTATTGAACATGTTCACTATTGCCATGCTGTTTTGAATTTATTTATTAAAACAGACTCTTAAAAACATCATGCCTTTGTTTATTAACAAGGATTATCATTACTCTGAATGAGAGAAACCTCTCTACAATCTTGCAAAGATCATGACCATGAAATAGCATTGCTATTTCATTTCATTTCATAATTCAGTACAGAGGAAGTGTAGTGGGGTAAGTGATCCTGTAGAGGGCAGAAGAAGGACAGAAGCACTAATTTTCGTTGAGTTACTTTTGTGCATGATTGTCTCAGACCAAGGGCTTCATTTATTCATACTACCTATAATTTTTTTCCATAAAAAATGTTGTGAAATCATTGTTATTATTTTAATAACACCTTGGGCAGAGACAAAGTAATTACCACAAAGTTAAGGTACAAAGCTGAGTGATGGTCAGAATTGAATAGAAAATGGTATGTAATGACAAAGCTAAATGATGTGGGTTTACATGATTTCTTTCTCTTTGGTACACTGTGCACAGTAATGCACTTACATATAACCATTCTGACCTGGGACTGTTTCACTTTCATTTCTAAAGTCTCTGAATTTCTGGCATTTATTGAACTAGAGTGTTACCTTTTGTCTCACATTGACCTTCTGACAATTATGACAACTGACAACAGACCTTCTGACCAACAGACAAACAAACACACAAAAAGTTTTTCCTAATGGAGTTGTCAGCTAAAAGCAGCTTTTTTTTTTAGCAGTTGCCTGTATAAATAGCTGTTATAAAAAATGCAAAGTATAAATTGGATTATTAGTTTCATTATGCTAGTAAGGTATAATGGTTTAATTGAAACAGTGTTTTAAAAAAAAAACAATAATAAATTATTTTGTGTGGTGAATATGTACAGGAATGTGCAAAAGCTCCTGAAAAGTAGCAACAATACAATTTAAAGTATGAATTAAAAGCACTATAAATGTACATGTGTACATTTATACAATGTATAAATAAACAGTGACACAGTTTTCATAATTTTGCTTCTCTACACCACCACAATGGGTTTGAAATGAAGCAATCAAGATGCTTTAATTCAAGGGGTTTAACAAAAATATTGCATTAACTGTTTAGGAATTACAGACTTTTTTTTGTAGAGTCCCTCCATTTTCACAGGCTCAAAAGTAATTGGACAACCTAACAATTATAAATATAAGGATTATTTTTAATACTTGGATGCAACTCCTTTGTAGTCAATGACTGCCTGAAATCTGGAACCCATGGACATCACCAAGTTTAACCAAGTTTTTACCATTGCTTTGCCAGGCCTTTACTGCAGTTTCCATCAGTTGCTGCTTGTTTGTGAGTCTATCTGTCTTCAGTAAGTGAAATGCATCCTCATGTTTTGGGTCATTATCCATCTGTACTGTGAAGTGCCTTCCTATCAGTTTTGCAGCATTTGACTGTATATGAGCAAAAAGTGTAGCTCTATACACTTCAGAATTCATCTTGCTACTTCTATCAGCAGTCATCAATAAACACCAGTGACCTAGTTCCATTGGAAGCCAAACATGCCCATGCCATAACAGGCAGGCCTTTTTTTTTTTTTTTTTTTAATTTTTTTTAGATGTTTAGCAGTCTAATTTGACATTTCTCTTCTTGAGTGTTACCAGTGGTTTCATCTTGAGGTAAACCACCTTTATTTACATTCATGAAAGCGTCTCTTGATTGTAGACTTTGACAATGATACATTTACCTCCTCCAGTGGGTTCTTGACTTGGCTAGATGTTGTGAAGGAGTTTTTCTTCACCAAGGAAAGAATTCTATGATCATCCAATTTAGTTGTCTTCCATGGTCTTCCAGGCCTTTTGGTGCTGCTGAGCTTGCCAATGCATTCCTTCTTTTTAAGAATGTACTAAATTGTTGATTTGGCCACTCCTAAAGATTCTGCTGTCTCTCTGATAGGTCAATGCTTGGAACAAACTCCAGACCTTTTATCTCCTTAATTTGTCATGATATAATGACGAAACAAGTCACCCCTTGCCACGAAACTGCTTATCAGTCAATTGTCCAATTACTTTTGTTGGTCGAAGACGTAGAGGAGGCAGGAGAGTGCGTAGACAGAGAGAGAAGAGGAAAGGTAAGCGTGTAGGACTGA
>CM074945.1:7022612-7051495 GCA_037577455.1 Pangasius macronema | reverse complement strand
ATATGAAGCTAGTGGGTGCAAGTGTTGAGGATGCAGAAGAGAGGGATAGGTGGAGAGTGATGATTCGCTGTGGCGACACCTGAAGGGTGTCCAAAAGTCCAATTACTTTTGAGCCTGTGAAAATGCAGGGACTATGTAAAATAAATTGGCCGTTATTCCTGAACTGTTAATGCCATAGACAAATAAATACATAGATGCCGCATTGGCTGCTGGATCGTACGTCAACTTTGCCGGCATACTGGACCGAGCAACTTGCCAAAACTCTCATAACTGGACTGGAGAAATGATGCCTGACTCATGTTATATTATTATATTATTATACTATTATTGCACTATTTACTACTCACTATTTTATTTACTATTTTTATTTTATTTTTGACTATATTATACTACTTTTTATACTACACATACTTATTATTATAGTATTATACATATACTATTAGCTATTATCTTCTTTTCTTCTTCTTCTTCTCTTCTTCTTATTATTAATAAATTTTTTTTGTATAGCACTTTTTTTTACAGTGGACATTGTCACAAAGAAGCTTTACAGAAATAAATACATTCAAATTAAATTAAATCAAAATTAATAGTAAATATGTGAATTTATCCCTAACTAGCAAGCCAGAAGTGGGAAGGAAAAACTCCCTGAGATGATATGAGGAAGAAACCTTGAGAGGAACCAGACTCAAAAGTAAACCCATCCTCATCTAGGTGATAACGGGTTGTGCGATTATAACTGTGCACTACATGGACAAATAGTGCAATTGTGCAACCTGTAAATTCATTACAGTTTTCAAATGAAGTCTGGTTTATTGAACCTAACCACTGTCCACTGATGGAGGCCTGAGTGCAAAACTGCTCACAGCAACTGCAGCCCCAAAGCCACCACAGCAATCGCAGTCCCAAGCCATCACAGTACAACTGCTCTTATGAGATCCCCATGCTATCTCCACAGCCCCCAAATGGCACCATCCCCAGCAATCTCAATGATCTTCAGGCAGTGGAGGTGGGGCCACTCCCAGCAGCAGCAAGCAATCTCCAACCAATGAGAACTCCAACCAGAAGTAGGGCGTCAGGAGGGATCAGGCAGGTCTGGAGAGCAGAAGGGGTCAGGATCACTGGTATCTCAGGAGTAGGGTGTATAGCTCGACAGAGAGAGAGAGGGGGAGAGATTGTTAGGTAAACTTTTGTCCTGTAATGGTTAAGGACAATGTACTTTGCGTGCAGAGTGCAAGCAGCGACTCCGGGAAGACTAGCTGTGACAGCATAACTAAAAGGGAGAACCAGAAGCTAACACAGACATGAGGGCACCCTGGGACATAAAGCGGCAAGCAGCTCCACCATCAACAAACCTGAGTGAACAAGTCAGAGTGGGGGGCAACAGCATCCATACATCCCAGTTCACCACAACATTCTTTACCTAAGAAAAATCTATTCACAAATATGTTTTCAACCTAGACTTAAACACTGAGACTGTGTCTGAGTCCCGAACCCTAATTGAAAGGCTGTTCCATAACTGTGGGACTTTGTAAGAGAAAGCCCTTCCCCCTGCTGCAGCCTTCACTATATGAGGTACCAATGAATAGCCTGCACCATTTGATCGAAGTAGGCATGGCGGAACATAAAAAAACAAAAGTTCGCTTAGATACTGAGGCGAGAGACCCTTTAGTGCTTTATCGGTCAATGGTAGTTTTTTATAAACAATTAAAAATTTGATTGGGAGCCAGTGCAGTGTGGATAAGATAGGGGTGATATGTTCTGGTAAGGACTCTCAATGCTACATTCTGGACTAACTGGAGCTGAAACAGAAAGACCACCCAGAGTTCTTATGCAATCAGAAAGAGCAGTGGGTCTAAAACAGAACCTTTCAGAACACCAAACTTTACCTTAGTATGCATAGAGAAGATAACGATCAGTCAAATAAGATCTGAACCAGGAGAGAGCCATTCCCTTCATCATCAGTGGTATCAAAACCTGCACTAAGGTCAAGCAACACAAGCAAGGAGACACAACCCTGATCAGAGGCCAATAGCAGTCATTTACCACTTTTGTCTCTGTGCTGATGAGACCTAAATCCTGACTGATAGATTTCATGAATGTTATTCCTACGTAGGTATGAGCATAACTGCTCTGCTTTTCTAGGATCTTGGACATGAAGGGGAGATTTGATATTGGCCTATAGTCGGACTTTTGACAGGGGTTGAGGTTGGGTTTTTTAATCAGGGGTTTGATAACTGCTAGTTTAAAAGATTTAGGTATATAGCCAGTGCTAAGGAAAGAATTGATTTCGCTTGCATCTGGAATTATTCTGTAGAAAAATATAGGTAAGGGATCTAGTATACATGTTGATGATTTTGATGAGGAAATTAGAAATTTAAACCCAGACAGTTTTATAATTAACCCTGCACATACTGTATCATTATATTAAAACTGTCAGGTTTTAAATAAATAGTCAGAATTTCTTGCCTGATATTTTCAATTTTACCATTGAAAAAATTCATGCAGTCATCAATGCTATATAATGATTGTGTGCGCGTTTCTATTGTGGTCTTATTCCTAGTTAATTTTGCTACAGTATTAAATAAGAATCGAGGACTATTTTTATCTTCAATTAGGGTGGAGAGATACATTGATCTAGCAACACTAAGAGCTTATAGATACTACCAATATAGTTTGACACCATTTACATTCTAATTTTTGAGTGGTCCATTTTAAGGTGCATGTGAGATCGTTATATCACTAACACTAATCATAACCCTAACCCCAACCCCAACCCTAACCCTAACCCTATTGGAGGCCAATAGAGCATGGGACAGGGAACAGAGAAGAAGAGAAGCATACTGGATAAGTAAACTGCACACAGAACATAGCTTCAACATTAGGATAACATCTTAGACTTGGAGACTTGGAGCCAGAGATACCCATAGAAAGAGGATAGGGTTTATCCATTCTTCTTTTTGTAAACAACAAAAGGTATTCTCTTCTTTCTCCCATGGTTTTTCTTTTGTCCTCTGTTTTTTTTCCTTACCTTGTTCTTTTTTCTTCTTCCTCTTCTTCTCCTTTTTCTTTTTGTTACTTTTTATACCTGTTCTGTCACATTTATTGTGAATAAAAATAGCACTTCACACTGGAACAATCCAGTCCGTTTTGTTTTGATGTTTAATCACAACTTGGTGGGTTTGTGCACGCACAAATACACACTTTGTAAACATTTTTAAATATTTAAATAAGCACTTATTTTGATTGTTAGCACTTATAGCACTTATTTCAGGTTTTAGCACTTCTTTCACTGGGGCATTCAACACCATAGATTGATCCAGTAAAATAAATTGAATAACTTGTTTTATAAAAACCACAATATTGCGATGGTTTAATTTTTTTTCACACAATTTCTCAAAATTACCTCAACCCCAACTGTCATCTTGCGTCAGGTTTTGACTCCCAAACCTCATTCCAAACCCTAAACTCCTACCCTAACCCCTACCCCCTAACCATAACCCTAACCCCTAAGCCTAACCCTTACCCTAAACCTAACCCAACCCTAACACTAAACCTAACTTTAACCATAACCAAAGCCCTATATATTATCTTATAACTATCTTTATAATTGTTTTGGAGTACATCTGTATCCTTTTATTGCTATAAAAATATAAAAAGCAGACTGATTTGCAGTGTCTCACTCAATCAGTATGGTGGCTCAACAGGTCTAAAGTAGGTGGTATGTGACGAAGTAATATCACTGCCTCAGCATGGGCAGTCTGACCAGTTTGCAGCCACATAGTCCCATGCGCAGCAAGCTGTGATGCACTGTGAGTTCTGCCACCTTTCTATCATAGCCAGCATTAACCTTTTCAGATATTTGTGCACTTCTGTGGGATCGGATCAGACAGACTAGCCTTCACTCCCAATGCGCATCAATGAGCCTTGGACCATGACCCTGTCACTGGTTGTCCATCCTTGAACCACTCTTGGTAGGTACTAACCACTGCATACCGGGAACACCACACAGGACCTGCTGTTTTGGAGATGATCTGACCCAGTCTTCTAGCCATCACAATTTGGCGCTTGTCAAAGTGGCTCAGATTCTTGCACTTGCCCATTTTTCCTGCTTCCAACACATCAACTTTGAGAACTGACAGTTCACTTGCTGCCTAATATATCCCACCCTTTCAGTGCCATTGTAATGAAATAATCAAATTTTATTCACTTCACCTGTCAGTTGTTTTAATGTTATGGCTGATTGGTGTAAGCTGAATTTGCATCTCATACTGAAGTAATGACCAGATGATCTGGATTGATTCATTGATTTAAAAGGCAATGTTTAAAATGAATCAAGGCAACAATCAAATTATTATCGATTACAATTGTGTATAAATCTATTACTACAAAAAGGACAGACAACAAACACCCTTTCGGCTCATCCCGTTAGGGGTCGCCACAGCGGATCATTGGTCTGCATATTTGATTTGGCCCAGTTTTTACGCCGGATGCCCTTCCTGACACAACCCACCCTAATTTTTCGGGGCTTGGGACTGGCACTGAGAGCGCACTGTTGCACGCAAACCCAGTGACTAGGGTCAGTTCCCTGGCCGGGAATCGAACCCGGGCCACAGCAGTGAGAGTGCTGTGGCCTAACCACTAGTCCACCAGGGACCCACAAAAAGGACAGACAACCGGTGTGTAAATCTAATGTATATTTTTAAACTTGTAAATAGGTGTAACTGTAAATAGGCTCGCAAGGTGATTTGCCTATAACTCTGAAACTTAAAATAGTTCTTCTCTACATCGTCATCATATATCTGATATAGAATATCTTATCATGGATGGAAGATCATCAACTTAAACAAAATCTTAGCAAGACTGAGCTGCCATATATCCCTGGAGATATACAGTAACCCCAAGTCAAAAGCTAGTAATTTCCCTGTAGGACTTGTATCATACCTTCTGACAGTACTTTAACCTCACTCCTGCAAGTTACTCCTGTACATCAGGTGGATATGGCCATTCTTTTCCAGAGAGATTACTGGCAGGTCTTCCCCTGTGTGCCATAAACGTTTCCAAATCAGCCAGAATGCAGCCACATAATTTGTTTTCAATTTCCCCAAGTTCGTCTAAAACTCATGCCAGTTTTGTGCTCTTTCCACTGTCTTCCTGTAGCTGCCTGGGTTAGATTTAAAACACTAATCCTTGTCTAGAAAGCCAAAAACAGACACTTATTTACCTGAAGGCACTTATGAAACCACACTCTGTACCACTTTATCTTAAAGGCTCTAGCATGGCTTAACTTAACCCACAATCCTTCAAGATACAAGGGAAACATGCATAGATTAACCTCTATTGAACTTCTGCTGGCTATCTTCAAATAACTGAAGACCTGCCTGTGAACCAACCACTTAAACAACACTTAAAGGTCTTAAAACCCTTGTGACTTGTACTATTTTCTTTGCTGTACTAATGCATTGTACTAACTTCTCTCTGTAGTATTCTTAGGCCATGCCCATTTGTAGTCACATGAAGACATGTATCTGATGGACAATACAAAGCACTTCAAGTCACTCTGGATAAAGGCATCTACTAAATGCTCAGAAGCTTGAAACAATTTCAGTCACACAAAATTTACTGTCCCTTCTTAGATCAGAGTGAAAAAAAACAAAGCCATAACTGAACCGAGGGAAGCTGACACAGGTGTGTTAGGGCAGGGGAAACACCTCCCTCTCTCTCTGTGCAGTGGTGTGCAGAGTTGAGTGGTGTGCCCCAATTCAGCCCAGGAGTTTAGTTTGCAGAGTTGAAGCAGCTAGCTGTTCAAGCAGACAAAAGAGAGAAAAAAAATGAGAAAAAAAACCCCAACTGCAGTGCTGAATTGCTGGATTCTGTGAAGTGCAGTAGTAACTCACAGGTGAAGAGGATACAAGCGATAGAGAAACAGATTGTGCCTAATCAACACTACAAGAACACAGACAACAGGACATACATTGTTGGCATTTCTTTAATAAACATTTGCCAAAAGAACAAAAACAGTTTAGTAAAAAAAAAAAAAAAAAAGAAAAAAAAAAAAAAAAGACATTGCCGCTCCTCTCCTTTTTGAAATTGAATTAAACTGGTCTTTTTGTTCCATTTTACAATGGCTGTGGACAATGGCTGGTGGAACTGGTGAGAAAATACAGGTTTGTTTCATTCAGTTGTTCAGTAGACAAACCAATTTAAAGGAGCCTAGTCACCCAAGTGCTGCCAATCTCACTGGAGGTAAGTGCTTTTTTAAAAAGCTGCTCCAGTGAAAAATGGACCGGGCCCACCAATGTTAAGTCATTAAGGGGGGAAAAAAAAAAAGAAAAAAAAAACTACATTACTGGTCATTTCATCTTGTGCAGATACAGCACATCAATCATTTCATATCTTAGTTGTTTCCACCTACTTTACTCAGTAGTGCAAAACATTGTAATACTAGTCTGTCCTTATGCAATTGAAGGTGCCACTAAGGTACAGATAATAAAAACACTTACCCAGGCTGGTAAATGCACGCTCAAAAAAGGTCAAATTTTATTTAAAAGACAGCAGTTTGATAGATTACCAAATCATAAAGAGGGGTAACTATTAGAAAAAAAAAGGGTGAGGAGGAAAAGTAATCCCTCTCATCACACACCCCTCTATTTGTAGCTCAAGCCACAGTAATCTAATGAAATGCCTGCCTGCATTCATAATTAGAATTATTAAAAATTAAGTGTGCCTCTGTAGTGCACTCAGTGCTGGCTTGATCGATGGCAACTGCTTCTGTCTTTTACAGTCGTCCTTTTCTGAGGTGTGAGTGTCACTATGTTGTCCTTCCCATTTTTGGGAACCCAATCAATATGGGAGTCCCCTACCCCTTAGTGCTGCAGTGTTTAAATGGGGGACGTACCCAAGAGGAAGGGGTGGAGCCCCAGACTGGGATGGGGAGCCCCACACTTGGCCTGGAGGTGGTGGCGGAATAGAAGGGGGCGGTGCTCCTCCATCCTTCTGGCCAATAGCAGGATTGTAGAGATGTATGCTAGAGGGGTGGGAGGGGCCCTCCACGGGTATAGGACTGTGATTGTACTCAAAGCGATGGTCCTTGTCTCCGCTAAACACCATACTGCCACTGGCTCCTGCAGAAACTCCACTAGTACTGCCACCTGGTGCTGCTCCATGAGGGAAGGGCACTGGGGCAGAGGATGTGGCATGAGCATGTGCATGAGGGGGTATTCCTCCTCCCATCATGTGGCTGAGGTAGCTTTCTCCGAAGCCTGTAGGAGGAAAGGGTGGAGGAGGCAAGTGGCTTCTTGGTGGAGGAGGAGGAGGAGGATAATCAGGCTCGGGTGGCCGTGCTGCTTCTCCTAATCCCACAGAAGTGGAACTGGAAGAGGACAGGAGAGGCTGGCTCTCAGGGGCCTGCCGGTAGTCCAGGTCTGCACATGGAGGGGGTTCTGGGGGCTCCGGGGGCCTCTGATCAGGAGGCAGGATGGAGAGCGGCTCAGGAGCTCTGGAGGAGGATCCGCTCCCCTCAGTCGCTGAAAGACAAGAGACAAAAAACATTATTTCATCACCAAGAAAGAAACAACTAGGGTCCAAAGGTCCAAGAACTTTTTTTTTTAAACACACATTTTATCACTACTTAGAAAATGAGCACATTATTTTCACAAAGTAGACACCAATAAATATGACCAGGTAACAGCCTCTCACCGTGTACCCTTGTGTTTTTGTTGTATTTGTATGTTGTCTAAAAGTTTGCACTCAAAGTTTTATTTTCTGTACATATTCCCACACTTGGTCACTGTTCCCTGCAGGCCAACGAACTCATCATGTCTCATGCTCAATATGAGCCATAAGGTGTATAAGTGGTTACAAGCGACGACACACACCATTAATTCACAATTTAATGTAAAATAAGATTTTTATTTTTTTTATTTTTTTTTTTACTTACTAATCAACTAGTTGGATACATAATCGGTCAACCATTCATGCCTGCTACAAACCTTTACTTTTATATTCAGTGCAAGGTGTTACGTTGTTAACATTTCAAGGAACAGCTTCACCTCTGTTACAAAGTGCTGACACAGTAGACTCCTTCCCCATACAGGTTAAATAAAACCTCCTTACAGAAAGCTTCAACAACTATGTTTTTCTTTGATCAATACCATTTATAATCATTATTAGTCTTAGTTTATGTGAACATGCCTGTGAATGAGCTGTTAATATAGAAAAAATAACATTAGAACAAGTGCATTAGAAACTTGAGTTGCCTTGCAGTTGAAACTACTGTCAGAGCTGCTGTTACAGAAAATTAATCAACACCTTCTGACCAATCAGTGTGGAGAATTCAACAGCACTGTATGTCCTATAATTTAAATTTTGAACGGTCACCAAACTGGTCGCCAATTTTTAAATAAGTTACGAAAAGAAATGTCTGTTGTATATAGACAAAATGATCCTTGAAGGAGGAATGGCTTTACCTGGTGAGACAGGGCTAGGCTCTGGTGGCTGTTTTATCTCTGTCGGGAGAAGGGGTGCAGAAGCCACCCCCACAGTTGTAGAAATGGCTGCATCCACCCCCTCCGTCCCAAGGGCTTCTGCACTCTGCTGGACCTTAAGAAACTGAGCGAGCAGCATAGTGACAGCTGTTTGTGTGGCTGTGGCAGAGACATCTCCGTCGTGTTTGCCCTGCTGCTGCGGAGTAGGGGGTGACGGAGGCTTGGGCAGGGGTGGCGTTCGGGGGGCCCCGCCCACTGCTAGGACAGGGTGTGGTGGTTTGGAGGCTTTGGACTGAGACTGGGCAGGAGGCTCCGGTGGCCTATCCGGCTCAGCTGCTCCTGGGAGAAGAGCCTTGGCTAGGTGCTGCAGGGTTTCAGGGTTTACCTTAAAGCCCATGGCCTGGGAGAGCTGCGCAGAACCTGCTGGGGCGCTCTTAGACTGGAGCAAGTTCAAAAGCACAGCCAGCTGCTCCTGGGTCAGCTGAGAATTAGGACCTTTAGGGTCTGAGGAAGACACAACAGGTTTCTTAGGGCAATCAAATAGACTTGATTACTGGTGGTGATTCTTAATTACACTACAATAATTGTAAAAACTAACTGTAACATCCAATTAACTTAATAATCAATAGTTGACTTGCTACTTGAAGTGTGAATTTAAGAGGCATCTCTGCAAAGACGAATAACATTTAACACTAAATACATGCTCGACATGGCAAAGTAAGTGTACAGAGCTTGGAACAAATTCACAAATATTTAGTACACAAAATCCACAGGGACAGATCCCTGTGTGTATAACTGATATATAGTGAAACTTCTGACGTGTGTATCGGTCAACAGAAGAGCAGAGGGAGTCTTATGTTACCCAGCATGGTAGCGGCGGTGGCACTGGGCCCTTTGTGTCCTCCAGCAGAAGGGAAACCCTGAGGTGTGTTACTGCGGCTGTCATCCAGTCCCAGCTCTTTCCGTGGAACTTTTGGAGCGGCTAGTTCTTCCGGCATCTGCTTCTGCCTCCGACGTTTTTTACTCCACAGCTCGTGACAATCCTGCCACAGAGGGAGACTGGAGACACAGAAGGAGAAGAAGTGTATACACGTGAAACGGGTAAAGCAGAGAAAGCGTCTGTTTCAAACTTCCAGTGAGACATCGAAACGTGCTGTCTATAATCAAGGGTGGACAAATCAGTAATAACTACAGCACGTGCCACTCATTCAGAATCCCGCCTGCTCCACTGCACACGTGGCTGAGGCACGATCTGGTTAAAAGTAGAACAGCTTGCAGGAGGCAGATTAATTTGCAAGCACGGATGAGAATCACATAGGTATGGGATAACACTGATTAACCTTCCTATTATAAGTAACAGACCCTTTGCAGTTAAACATACTGAAGGAAAATAAAGACAACAGCTGAGCTCAAATAATAGCTTTTACATGCAAAAGAGGACAGAATACTAGTGCCAATTACAGCTGTTGGCCAACAACCTTTTGACATTTTTGTCATATTAAAAATGTTTACATTAGAAACTTTTATTGAAGCTGGTGTTGATCAGGTACTTGTTTGTTTCCTTTAGTCTGTATTAATGCACCACAGTTTATTATGTTACATTAGTTATCACTTTTCGCCTTGCCAATGAGGTTTCCAGGCAACCAAAACATGGGCAGCACACCGGAGCTTTAACTTGCACAGTGGGCTTGCTAATAAATATATGGATTTGTCCACCATGACAACATTTTATTTATACAGTACTGATCTGTAAGGAAGTGCTTTAGAGAAAACAGTGAGGGAAAGAGTATAGAAATTATATGGGAGGTTTTTCAACTAATGACATGGCACTCGTACTCTGGTGGAGGCATCTTAGCCGGGTCCACATCTCTGAGGAAGTCGCTGCTGAGAGCCTGTTCTGCAGTACAGCGCTTACTGGGGTCCAGAGCCAGCATGTGATCAAACAGGTCCAGGGCTGTCGGAGGAATACTAAATACAGCAGGGCAACAAGATGAAAAAGAAAAACTCATTTAGCAGTGGGAAAGAAAAACTATGTAATTCCTTTTAAGCAAACCACCAACAGAAGTTTTCTGTGCACCACACAGTAGTCTTACAGTCTACATGAAATATCATCATCATCATCATCATCGTGTACAAAGTATGGCACACTGATATGCAGTCATTGCAGTAGAAAACGTGCAACATTCATGTTTTCAATATTGCTTTTCAATAATGACAGGATGAAACGTAAAATAGTCACTGCATTGTTTCTATACTGAGTGATCTCTTTTCTAAAACGATGTGGGGTTTTTGTATTTATAGACGAAAATGCTGAAATGAATGAAAGCCAACTAAACACTAAACAAATGATGTGGATGTCTTGACTTGTCACTTGTACCACAAGGAGATGAAACAGGTGTCCAATCACAAGCTATCTGTGTGGTGAGAAACTAGTAATCTATCAAACTGAAATGGATTAGATCACAAGTTTTGGGTTGTCTGTAAGGGACAATGTGCCCATTGACGCTCTAAGACTATTAATACCCGTTTACTAGAAATCCACTAACTCTTACTGAAATATTTTGCAAGTGAGATTTAAACTGAAAACAGGCACGTAGTTTCAATCAAATAGCCAAACAGCAGTGCACTTAAACGGACCACTTCACATCAGGGGTTAATTAGGGCTCTGCTTGTAAAGCCTCTGATAACACAGGGCTGTTGACTTCTCATTGGTCAGCTAATTCACAGGAGTTGTATGGCAGACATGCCACAAGTTTTGATAGATTGAAAATGTGTGTAATTGCTGTGGTGAAGTTTTCTATAAGGAGACATTTATTTTTATAACAGCGTGCTTACAGATAATCAGTGGCAAAGCAGCTTTGTTCCTGTGAAGCCACTGCTTCTGTATGAAATCTGCAGTGCTGCTTTGCCACTGGCAGCGGTGCTCTGATTGGTGCACACCGATTGCATTGGACTCTCTCTAAAGGACTACCAAAGCCAGAAGCATTTTCCTGAGATTTAGATAAATGCTGGATTTAGAAACATGCAGAATGGGCTAGCTCTATAAATGATCGGTGTTTTCAAACTGGCCTGGATGTCGCACCGCCTCAACCTCGCTGTAAAAATGCTTATTATTCATATGTTTCTCTTACTTTAACACACTCATTAAAACACTCATTATCTGAACGCAACTTTAGAAGTACATCTGTTCTTTTAAGTTTTCAGATAAGCTTTAATGTGGAGAGGTTTGTGGTTTCTCAGTAACATGACAAGCCACAATTCTGTCTGTTGCTCAAATAACGAATGATAACAGGAACTAACTTGTTCTGAGAATGTTCCAAAAAAGTATGGTGTGCTTTAAGAAAGAAAAAACAGGGGTGGTAGCTGATTGTTTTCCTGTTACAGCATACCCTGTCGTTGTATTCCTTACATAGCATCAACCACACGATAAAATCAGAAGACTTTATGTGACTAGAAACATATTACATTGCATTGTGGTTTGAATGTTGCAATGCACCTCTCCATAATAATGTGTTCAAGTCTGTTCCCTCTATTAAAATCACTTGTGCTGTTACTCACAAAGCAAACTCTTCGCGGAGCCTGCGTCTGTACTGTTTCTTTGGTTTCATGGTGTTGAAATATGGTAGTTTGATGACGTCGGGCCACACAGCAGGACAAGGACTGCCACAGATACGACTGGAGAGAAAATGAAATGGTGTTAGTACATAACAGCATGCAACATCAAACCAAGCTGTGAGACATATACATCTTAAACTGTTGTAAAATGTACATGAAGACCAAGTTACCTAATTAGCTCTAACTGCGCCAGCTCTTGGTTGGCTTGGAAAATAGGTTTCTTGGTGAAGAGTTCACCCAGAATGCACCTGGAATAGAAGAAAACGTAGCAACAAGAAATTTAAACCATGGAAACGATAAGGGCCGGCTCGCTATATAGATCTCCAAGATAGTGTTCATCTCTTACCCGCAGCTCCACACATCAATGGCAGGTGTGTACCGCTCTTCTCCAAGCAGAAGCTCAGGTGGACGGTACCACAAAGTAATCACCTTATTTGTGTAGGGCCGGCTAAAAAAAAAATTAAAGTCATAAATACTGTGTTGAACGATGTGCAATTCCAGAAAGTGCTAATCTTGAGTCTAATTTTAGTCTTATTCAAGCTTAATATGAGAACACTGACCTTTCCTCAGAGTTGTAGAGTCGAGCCAATCCAAAATCCGCCAGCTTTATCTGCCCCCTAATGAAGAGGGAATATGAATTAAAAGTATGCCAGTTTGGATGATGTTATTTGGGGAACACAATTTCACCAACAATTTCATAAATCAACGCACACAACATACTCAGTCGAGTCAGGAACAAACTGTCTTTCTGTTATTTTCTATCATAGACTTTCTGAAGCACACTGACTTGTTATTGAGCAGAATGTTGGAGCACTTTATGTCTCTGTGCAGAAAGTTCTTCTTGTGGCAGTAGTCCAGACCCTCCAGCAACTGCCGCATGAAGGATTTGATGTGACTCTCGTTGAAATGGACTAGGCCAGACTCCAAAAGCCCCATCAAGTCATGGTCCATATACTCAAACACCAAGTAAAATGCCCCTGTCAGACATGGTTCACAATCAATACACACACATTTCACTGACGATAACAGAAGTAAGGATCAATGGATGACTACGATGTTTTTTCTAACTCAGGTACACAGCACATGCTGTTTAGTATTATACACAGCACATGCTGTTTATTATTAGTCTTTGATTATGTGGAGCATCTGCTGTACAAGTCCATGTGTATGAGCTGTTACTACAGAAACAATAACGTACTATGACGAGCGCATTAATATTAACCTCTCATTCATGTTACAGCCGGAACTACTGTCCAAACCGTGCTATCATACAAAAATAACACACACCTTCTGACCAATCAGACTGGTGCATTCAACTGCGCTGTGTTATAAAACTGTATATACAGCTCTTATATAATAGCTGCTTCATGAAACATGCTTCTCTTTAAATGTATTCAGCTAGAAGCCCATGATACCAGGCTTCAGCCCATAAGAGCCAAAATTGCTGATTGATATTCAAGACATCTGACAATTCATTTACATTTACATTTATGGCATTTGGCAGACGCCCGTATCCAGAGCGACTTACAGTTACAATCTCATTTATACATCTGAGCAGTTGAAGGTTAAGGGCCTTGCTCAAGGGCCCAGCAGTGGCAGCTTGGCGGTGCTGGGATTTGAACTCTCAACCTTCCGATTATGCTAAGGTCATATCAAATGTAAAAAACAAAAGATAGTTGATTTTTTCCCCCACTACCTCACGTACACAGCACATACCTTTGTCATTCTTGAAGTCCAGAGCATCCTCTTTATCCGTGACAATCTCCTTCATATTGATGATGCTCTTGTGGTTGAGCTGCCGTAGGATCTTGATCTCCCTGATAGCTGTGATGGGAAAGCCCTCTTTCTCGTTGTCTAATCGTACTTTCTTCAGAGCCACCATCTCAGCTTAATTAATGAGAGAGAGACATAAAAAAAAGTAAGGATTTCAAATGCTAGTCAACGCAATGCCGCCTCTGATGAAGCGTAAAGCGAAGGTTCCTGTTTAATATGTGAACAAGAAGAACTACTGTACTACTAAGTACTACTGAAGCTAAACAGTGCTACAGCTGTCTTTACTGCACTACATTTAAACAGGTACTGCAGCAATGGGAGAATGGGAGTAATACAGTGTTAGAAGTAATTCTGTTAGTTAGTGAGAACCTTACCTGTGTCTTTATCCTTGGCTTTGTACACTTGTCCGTAGGTACCCTCTCCAGTGATCCCAATGATTTCAAACTTGTCCACACATCGCTTTCCCCAATCAATCTCCGTCTCCTTAATCTCTCCAAAGCGTGGACCACATATTCTACACACACACANAGAGAAAAGAGAAATATTAATTTGGCATTACATTTGGGATTTATGGCCAAGAACAAATTTGTTTGGATGTACAAAATAATGGCTTTATGGTCAGTTTTTTTCTTCAACGTATGAACTTTTTTCCCTACCTGTGCCCTCTTTATTAATCGCAAATCTTAAAATCATGTGCACACGAATGAGCACATGGACCTCACCTATAGAATGCCCCTTAGATCCTTATACAACATAAAAATGGCAGGTTAACTAACCACTTGTGTTAGCTTTCAGTTAACGCATCACCCCCAGACCAAAAAAAAAAAAAAAAGTTACAGCTGTGTTAAATATATTATTTGGCACATTAAGTAGGCTCCTGGGTTTAGTGGTAAATATATGTATGTTGATTGGGAGGCTGTGAAAATGTTTGGTAGCCAAACATGACTCATAAGCCACTAATTGTGGGTGAAAAAAAAAAAGAAAATGTAGGCACTTTCTGCATAATATTATACTGATAAGATGGTATTTAAAAAATAAAAACATAAAAAAAACATCTATGGCACTTTACTATTTCCAGATTTCTGCCTACATATTAACCTAACTAGGGATCAATGACATTAGACCTGTGAGGTCGAAGGCACATCCTGGTTAACTTACTAATAGCACATAGTTAACTTATTAATAGCCCACTTTAAAATTATAGTTTTATGCTCTGTTTATCTGTCCATCTTTTTTTTATTGGGAATTCCATTTGTTCTTTTCTGCTTGCAAATGTCTAAGAACATTTTCACCTCAGGTTCAGGTTTCATAAATCAACAATTAGTACGTCACATAACGTAAAAACAAATCTATGGAATTAAACATCAAATCTGTTTGTACAAATGGTTTATACATGATGCCCCAAGTGTCAATCAGATTTTTTAAAAGGAGATCACTTTAAGCTGCTGTTTACACGAGCACTTTTATGACATGGTCATTGCTGAGATCAGATGACCCACTATTCAGTGACGTGATTTGTGAATGTTGATTTTGACTACAAACATCCACACAAACTACAAAATCCACAGGAGCATATGTGACGACGTACTTTGGCCTCCTTCTTAATGTGGCGGCCTTTTTCTCTTCTGGTGGGCTCTGAGGCGAGCCGAGCGTAGTACAAGGGAGTTCAGGAGGGAGGGGGAGGTCAGTCAGGAGGTGGCGGGTTTTCTTTTCTGGTTTCTTCTTCCCTGAGTGTGTAGAGTTCTTCAAGCTAAATAAGAGACAAAAAGAGGTCAATTTCTCTGATAAATAATGCAAATACTTTCACAAAGAAACAAGCAACACAAACAAATAGTACAGACCTATCAGTTCCATCTATGTGGTCTATGAAGTTGGGCAGAGGCAGAGAGGACAGTGAGGACACCGGAGCATTCCCTTTCTCCTTCTCCTTCCCTTGAGCAGCTTGTCCTTTCTTCTTGTCCTCCTTCACCTTGCCCTCCCTGCCAGACAGAGGCACCTCCAAGCAGCTCTTGGTGGGTTTGTCGACAGGGGACTGTGGCTGGCTTGATGCAGGGCTTCTGGGGCCTTTCTCAGATGCCGGAGGAGGAGACGGGGGCCGTGTTTTCTTCACTGTGTGATTGGTGATGGGGCTGGGCTGGGGCGCAGTGGAAGAGGAAGATGAGCCCTTGGTTGGGGTTGAAGCGTTGCTGGAGCTCTTGGCGCGTGCTGCCTCAGCAGCCTTGGCCCTCTTCTGCTTGCTGAGCTCGGCGGCCAGGCTGCTCTTAAACGTGAGGGTGCTGGGTGAGAGGCTGGAGGGCCGTGAGCGAGAACGTGAGTGACGGTGACGGCTACGAGAGCGTGAGCGGCGTGATGACGTGTATGGGCTGCGTGAGCGTGATTTCCCTGGACGCCTGGAGCAGCAAACATGAGAGTTTAATAGTAGATCATGTTAACATCACTCATTTTCTTCACAACTCAATTAAGCAACTAGTTCATTTCACCTGGGAGAACTTAGCAATCATTAAATATCAACTACATAATCAACAAAACAATTAAAAAGAGCCTGTAAAAGGATGGTTTCTGTGAGTAACACACACATATATACTAACATGAAACAGATTTTCCACTGTACCATGACAGCAAAAGTATTTAACAGACCTTAGCGATCTTTATACCAAAATGCTCACTCAATTCTACACATCACGGCTTTAAGCATGCTTTGAATTTCCCCTCAGTAATGTGTGAAAAAATACAATTAAGCACAGAAACAAGTAAATATAAAAGTCAGCCACACACAAAAATTTTATCTGTAAATTTACCAAGGTCATGTGAAGTTTAATCAAACATAATAGTTTAAAAAGTTTTGATGACTCTTACTGGGGTGCTACCATCACTTGGAAACGAGTTGTGTAGTGACTAATACTGTTTGTAATTCCAAAGATTGGGGTACTGCAACACTGCAAATTAGTTTTACACACCCACATACACAAAACAAGGCTGAGTCTTTAACTTGACCAAAGTTCAACTCTCTCATGATCTCTGTGAAAACTTTAGCCAGCCTTTAGCTGCTTAAATCAAGGTCAAATGTTAAAAAGATCAGACATATTGCCCATTAAGAGAAACAGAAGTATAAAGTGTGCAACCAAACACCATAGCCTTTCATATTAGGCCAGCTAACCAGAGAACGTCATGTGGGTTGTTATT
This sequence comes from Pangasius macronema, assembly GCA_037577455.1. Classification (NCBI taxonomy): domain Eukaryota; kingdom Metazoa; phylum Chordata; class Actinopteri; order Siluriformes; family Pangasiidae; genus Pangasius; species Pangasius macronema. Next base: position 7,034,441 of record CM074945.1, on the reverse strand, counting down.
TACTTATTAGTCACTAAACAGATAGGTGAATGTCGATCACCCTAGAGGAAGTTCATGACCTTTCCATAACACTGTTAAAAAAAATGCTAAAGTTCATCCTACAGCTGAGTTTCAAGCTTACTATCAGAGAATGATGATGTCTTTTTGGGTCAGGGTATAAGCAGTGTGACTTACTTTTCCCCAAGCAACAGGTTCAGCTCACCTCTGGCCTGACAGTCAGTATAACATTACAAACCTTACCCAACATGGCCACAGGACACTGTGCAAATGAATCTGACTGATCACTGATCTGTTGCTGAATGCAAGAATGTGTGTGTGGAGGAAAAATAAAGGAACTGACTACTCGGCACCTACAGGAAGGAGGAGCATGGATTAAACAGTGTGTGTGGTTCAGATATGAGAAAGGGCCCCAGAGGAACAGCTTCAGCACTGGGCTGAGACTGCAGATCAGTGGAAGCTCTGAACCATGCCAGCCCCTATACAGCTTAAATGAAGCACAGAGTTAAACACGTGTGTGTGTGTGTGTGTGTGTGTGTGTGTGTGTCTGTGTCGTTACCTCTGCTCAGGACTGGGGCTGACTGATTTCCTGTACGGGCTCCGGGAGCGTTTTCGGTTGTACGGGCTGGACGTGTGCTCCCAAACTTCGTACGGACTCGGGGAGCGGCGCCACGCGTACGGGCTTCCCGGAGAGCGCTTCCGCTTGCTCGACGGCGACTTGGATGCGCTGTAACCGCTGTACGGCTCTGCGTCCCGGTTGTAGTAGGTCGAGCTCGGCGAGACCTTTTTGCTCCCGTAGCTCGAAAACTGGTTGTAGCTGGGAGACTGGTAGCTGTACGAGTACGAGGAGTACGGGCTCTCGGCTTTATTAAAGCCCGGGCTTCTTCGGTAGGCCCGCTGCTCGTCGCGCTCCTCCCGGTAGGCTTGCGGCGTGTCTCGGTACGCAGAAGGAGGCTCCTTGTCCGACTTGGTTCTGCTTTTGTGCCGCTTGGCCTCGCGTTTGTTGTCCGCGGATGACTTCTTGCCGTTGCTGTCGTGGTTTCTCGTCCGATCCCGCGACTTGGACAGCGCTTCCTTCTCACGACTCGATTTTTGATCTTTGATTTTCAAGTCCCTGTCCTGTCGGCTTCCCGAGGAGTCGGGCTCTCTGCGCGATTTCCTTCCCGGCGTCACGTCGCCGTCTCGGAGCTCTGCTAGGTCGGCCCACTGGTCCGCTCTGGGCGACGGACTGCCGGAGAAACGCTCCGACTGCGAGCTCACGTCGTCGTACTCCACCGCCAGACCGTGAACGTCCCCATCCCTGTCGAAGCCGTCCGGTTTCTCAGGCGAGCGCCGCGCCTCTCGCTCCCTGCCGTGCTTGCGCCTCTTGCGCCGTGACGCCGACGAGCGCCGCTTCCCGTCCCGGTGCCTCTCCCGCCGGGCGGCGTTGACGCTAGCACCGCCGCTCCCGGGAGCTTTACTCCGCCTCTCATGTCTGCGGTTCCTTTGTGCCGAGGGGCTCCGGCCCCGACCGTCGTGAGAAATCTCCGGATTAGGCATTGATCGAGTTTAATATCCCCGTTCTGAAATGTTTGTTTCCAGGTGACCGGTCCCCGGTAAAAACAAAGCAAAACATTTGAAACAAATATAGCTGGTAGCTAGCTATATAGCTAGCCAATTTAGCTAGCTAAAATAGCCAGAGTCTCCTCCAGCCGCGGGTTTTGTCTCTTCTGCACAAAAGCCAATCCACTGCATCAGTACTGCGAACAAAAAATCTGTAGAAGAATATATTCTTTAAATGGTCCAAAACCCGAGACAAGATCTGGAAAATCCAGTTACGAGCATTTCAGCATGTGCTAGCCGGCTAACTGTAATTAGCTTGACAGTTGACTAGCTACCGCTAACTTAGCGAGCCATCGCGTGAAGAGCCTTCTTCTTCTTCTTCTTCTTCAAATCGTCTTCCATGGCTTCATACCGCTCACTGTTTCTCCATTTTGAACAGGAGTGGTGTTCAGTCGCTGTTGTGACCTGCCAAAAATAAGATTCCTGCAGAAAAACAAAACAGAGAAAAGAATTCGTGTACTCTTTCAGAGTGAAACTTCTTGACGCTTTTGCCCTCACACTACTGACTCTCACTAACAAGGAAGTAGCTACGCAAAGCTAGGCTTCCCCTGCTGGCTAGCTTACATTCCCTTTCAGCAGATTCAACAATATAAATATAAATTTAACGACAAAACAAGGAATGCTGCTTCCAGGGAGATAATTTGCTTTATTTACGAGAAAATTTAAAATACCATTTGTTAATTATTTAAGATTTTGGTATAATACAATTTCAGGTTTTTTTTTTTGTGTGTGTAGCGAAACTCGCGTTGATAACATGTTACTACAAGGCCTCTGTACACTGTAAAGGCCTTCAAATCCAGCAGGCATGCTAGCCGTGGCACTTGTTAACTTCTCTGAACTGCGTAAATCCTGCAGTACATCCCCTTAGCACCAGAGGGCGAGTCCGGCCTACATCTGGGATTAAGATTCTCTTATTTCCACCAGCAGTTAAGAACAAATATTTTATTCCGGTGGGAAAACAAAAAAGTGTAAATAAGATGTATGTTGACTTAGTATTTACTACTTGAAAGCTTGTTTTTAGCCACAGAAAAATCAAATACATCATTTCTCATCCAACTAGATACAATATATGGCCAAAAGTTTCTGCATACCTGACCCTCACCCATATGTGCTAATTGAACATCTCATTCTAGATTTAGTCCCCTTTGCTGTTATAATAACCTCCACTCTTCTGGGAAGGCTCTTCACTAGATTTTGGAGATTTGGCTGTGGGGATTTGTGATCATTCAGCCACAAGAGCATTAGTGAGGTCAGGCACTGATGTTGGGCGAGAAGGCCTGGCGAGCAGTCACGTTTTAGTTCATCCCAAAGGTGTTCAGTAGGGTTGAGGTCAGGGTTCTGTGCAGAACTCTCGCGTTCTTTCACTCCAAACTTCACAAACCATATCTCCATGGACCTCACTTTGTGCACAGGAGCACTGTCATGCTGGAACACGTTTGGGCCTCTTAGTTCCAGTTAAAGGAAAACAAAGACATTCTAGACTACTGTGCGCTTCCAACTTTGTGGCAACAATATGGGGAAGAACCACATATGGGTGTGATGGTCAGATGCCCACATACTTTTGGCCATATAGTGTATATGACAAGACTATGATTGTACTGGTGTAAAAAGTAATAATAAACTGTCTTTTCCTTGCTGGGTTTTCTTTACTTGTCTATGTGAATAGTATTTATGCATTTAAACTAAGATCGTAATATGGGTCAAAGTCAGAATTATGTCACCATGTTTAAAACAGAGTCTGAATAACCATTATATATATATATATATATATATATATATATATATATATATATATATATATATATAAAATAGTCATCACCTTCAATTTATTTTTCTTTCCAACGGCTCACAGTACATAAGTCAGACAGACAAGTACACAGCAGTATGGTTAATGCAACAGACGACAAAAAAAAAAAGGGTGCCAGTGAGATAGGGCATGGTCAACTGCTACAGAGAGCTATGAGGCAGAGTTAGAGCTCAAAGTTTTAAATGATGTACGTGGTCGTTTGTAAACCTATAAAGTGAGACGTAAAGTGTAAATCATTTGGAAGTGTCACATTAGAAGCCTATATACAGTACAAAAAATGCACAACAAGTTACATAAATTGCAAACTGATCTGTGATTAATAAAAATAACGATATTGGCCATGCATTCATATACACCGATCAGCCATAACATTAAAACCACCTGCCTAATATTGTGTCGGTCCCCCTTGTGCCACCCAAACAGCTCTGACCCATCGAAGCATGGACTCCACAAGACCTCTGAAGGTGTGCTGTGGTATCTGGCACCAAGACTTTAGCAGCAGATCCTTTAGGTCCTGTAAGTTGCGAGGTGGGGCCTCCACAGATCTGACTTGTTTGTACAGCACATCCCACAGATGCTCGAACGGATTTAGATCTGGGGAGGCTAAGTCAACACCTTGAACTCTTTGTCACGTTCCTCAGACCATTCCTGAACAATTTTTACAGTGTGCATTATCCTGCTGAATGAGCCCTCTTGGCATTAGGGAATACCGTTGCCATGAAGGAGTGTACTTGGTCTGCAACAATGTTTAGGTAGGTGATATGTGTCAAAGTAACATCCACATGAATGCCAGGACCCAAGGTTTCCCAGGAGAACATTGCAAAGAGCATCACACTGATTCAAGAGCACGTGATTCATCAGACCAGGCCACCTTCTTCCATTGCTCCATGGTCCAGTTCTGATGCTCACATGCTCATTGTAGGTGCTTTTGGCTGTGGGCAGGGGTCAGTATGGGCACTCTCACCTTGCAATGAGCTTTGGGCACCCATGACCCTGTCACTGGTTCACTGGATGTCCATCTGCACCGACTGCACCGGGAACACCCCACAAGACCTGCCGTTTTGGAGATGCTCTGACCCTGTTGTCTAGCCATCACAATTCGGTCCTTGTCAAAGTCGCTAAGATCCTTACGCTTGCCCATTTTTTCAGCTTCCAACACATCAACTTTGAGAACTGACTGTTCACTTGCTGCCTAATATATCCCACCCCTTGACAGGTGCCACTGTAACGCAATAATCAATGTTATTTGTTTCACCGTTATGGCTGATCAGTGTACAATGACTTTTGACAGAAAATGAATGCTGCAAGAAGAGATAAGATAAGATTAGAAAGAAAGAAACAAACTAAGCTTTTTAAAAATGGCAATGTGAAAAAAAAGCTTATCTTCACTGCTCCTACAAATGGGAATGATGGTTCCTGCCAAATAAAAGGCAGATTGTGTATTACACAAAGAAAATATTTTAACAAAGTCTGTACATTAATTAAATTGGGTTGTATTAAATTCAGTGTAATAATCTGTATGGACATGTACACCATTCATACACTTCTTTAAAAAAAATCTTGGGTGCACGTGCATATCCTTGCACAAACATGAACAGATAAGTTTGAGCCATTGCAAATAAGCAAAAATTAGCACCATGACAAGATTAATAAGTAAGCAGGCGAAGCACAGCTTAGTAACTTTGCTACAAAAGCCCATCATGGTTATCTCACGCCACCATTCCAACATACAATATTTCATACATATCAAGCTTAAATAGAGCGACAGTTCAACATTTAATACCATATTAACCATGAACTACGAGTCACCATAAATCATGGTAGTTACTGGTGCAAGTATCTCAACTGATTTCCAACAGCAAGTTTACAAAATTGATCAAGTCTACAAAATGGTTTGCTCAGAATGTCCCAGCTTTCAGATTATTATTATTATTATTATTATTATTATATTTATTTATTTATTTTTACAAAGAAGTACTAGTTCTATCCACTTTTAAAAATCACACACCCAGCAATGATGGTGTTGCATTATCTAGAATGTTTAGTGCCACTTGTCCATGAAAAAAAACAACAACTGCAGAACGCATGACTGGCTTTTGTTAGTGTTTACAGCTGCGTTTACTGAAGAATACGGAGTTATCATTCTTATTAACATGTTTTGAAGGCGAGAGCTAACACATCAAGCCTTTACCATCAAGCCTTTTAACTACACATAAATCTGACAGTTTTGGTAAATTAAGCAATTGGTATGTTAGAGCATTTGCTAAGAAGCAATACAGTACAAAAAGAGGTATATTAACAACAGAAATACACATAGAATATATTGTATGAACCAAAAGGTACAGAGAAACTAATATTTTACATTTTGAAATGTCTAAAAAAAATATCAGCCATTCCGTCATCAGTAAAAATAAACAAAATAAAAACATAATAATGGCATAAATTTAAATTAGATTTAAAACATAAAGCTAATCCAATTATCTTATATGGTGTGTTCTGATGTGCATTTGTCTTAAAAAAAAAAAAAAAAAAAAAAAAGCACACAAGAACAACCACTTCACATACCACACAGAAAAAGACAAACATTGCAGTGATATTTTACAGGGCATTAGCATTACGCATGGCTTTTTTTGTTTTTTTTTTTTGGTAAATTGTATCTCTGATATTATGGCAGAGAACAACTTGCAAAACACCACCTTTACAAATTACAATAAAGCCCTGCACAGTGTTAACAGTTTAAAATAATGTTGTACAGGGTAAGTGGCATTCCCTGCAAACTACTGCTCCAATATAACACTTGATTAAAAGGTTGAATATGGAGCTTCACATTCACATTGGACATCAAGGCATCAGGAAGTCAAATGGCCCAAAAATGCTTTGCAAGCAGCTTCCTGTTTCCAATTCACATTTCTCACAAGCTTAGCAAAAAGCATAAAATTAAATATAGGGGGAAATTATAAGTTAATATATAACATACACACAGCTAGTGTCTGATAGTTCATAAGTGTCAGTGTTTACTAGCTATTAACCCAATGTCAAAGACGTTACTGTGCTTTTCATTTAAATAGCAACAATTTATCACAACTGACAGCCAATCAGTTCACACCATTTTAACTGTAACAACAATATATTTAAATTTTAAAGTTAAAAACTATGTTTTTACAAGAAGGACACAGAGTGGTCCATTAGTGACTTGGTGACCATTGGTGGGCCCAATAGTGATTGATTTCCATCTGATTTCATTCTAAGGCAGTTCAAGGTCTGGCTGGTGGGTTATTTGACCTCTTTTTCACAAAAGAAGTGAGCAAATAGCCCAGACACAATAGAACTGAATCCAAAACAGGGGTCATTGTTTACACGTGTGGTCCACATTTTTTTTGACCCGCTGGCTCCAGTTCAGGATTTTATCGAGCAGCAGGATCCCGGGGTTTGTGCTGAACCTGTAAAAATCACTGGATTGAGAGCAATTTGAATCGTGACTGGTGCCAACATGTGGCAAGGACACTCCACAAGATATTGTGGACTTCTGGTACATAATGGAGGAACACATGGCGGAAATAGAAAAAGAGCTCCCAGTAGCTTCACCTGAGGCGAAACTCTGAAGCGCTATAAAACCAACTCCGGCTCTGACGCACAATCACCGTGACAACGCTGCAAACCCCACACATACGCCAGGATTAGCTGGCTGTGAGGCGAAATATAGAACAGACATATTTACATATTTAAAACATAAGGGAAGAGCATGGTAATAATTGTTAAAGCACTTTTTAACTATAAAATGCAACATCTCTCTCGAATTCTCTTGGCCAGACTTTTCCTCTTCTTCTTCCCGTTCTTCTCTTTGCTGTCCTCCATCTTTCTGGCACGGATTTCTCTCATCAAGTCAAAGAACACCTGAAAAGACAAGAGTGATGTATACACCCACAATGCCACGCAGTAAGCAACACTGTCACATGACTGACACCCACTGAAGAGCTGGAACACAATGATGGTGTTAATTTCCAAGAAATATTTGTAATATTTTCCTTCAGGTTTGATTCATCTACAAATAAACTGACTCGTTCCAGTAAAGTAACTGAAGCAAAATTCAAGATAGGCATGGGGTCTCTTTATAAAAATAACTGATGTATTTCATACAGCCATTTCATTCTCGTACTGTCCTCTGTACTTCCTGTGTTGTACTGCACTATTTCATTTATTTATTTTACAGGAAGTGCAGTTTTGTAGACACTTTTCTGACACTTATCACACTATTCCTCTTTATGCAGTTCTACCTGTAGAACTATATCCTCTTGTTTATGTCATTGTGCAGGAAATGTGATGGTTCATCCCATTTGTATCAATGTACTTGTACAATAGCTGGAATTTAATGAAAATGTGTCAATTTATTATTTGTCTAATGGTGTCTAATGGAGCAATACTGGCTGTGCTCTCTGAGTAGTAGGGATGGTATACTCTCACTTCCCTGTCAATCACAGCGAAACTGACCAATCTGTACCATCTGTGATCTCATGCATGCAGAAGAGGGCAGACAGCACTTTCCGTCAAGTGTGTCAAGCTGCCCCAGGACATCAGAAGTTCCAAAAGATGCAGTGGTTGGCTTCACGTGCCTCAGAGGTACAGAAATACTGTAACCATAAAATGTTAACCACGAAATGTGTACTCATATTTAATAACATGTAATCCTCAGTGTTAGAGATGTTTTGCACAAGGTGACACGGAGGCCTGAAAGTGATCTATATGACCTTACATAGGCATCGGTATCCTGCTAAGTGGAGAGAGCAGGTACAAGCTGTAAATTTAAGTGAGAAAAGCTGCCTTAAACAGTAACATAAGCATATATGGGAATGTTGGGTCTTGTGAAAAACTGGATTTCATGCAAATGTATATAAGAATGGCCCTATGAAGAGTTGGGGAGCTTTCTCTGCAGAGAACCGCTCCGCTTTGTTTTTTGAAAGAATAAAGTCTATGGCCTCGAACCTCTGCTCTCTGGAGTGATCTTTGATCTTCATTACTGGCTACAACAGAGGAAGCATGCATTAGTCTTTACCCTCCCCGGTTAGTAGAGGTCATGTGACAGGGCAGAGTTAGGTAGTGGGTGGGAATGGGAAAATGTATTTAAAAAAAAAAAAACTGAAGGAAAATGAGAGACCACAGCTTTTCCAATTTTGAGCACCAAACAGAGCATGTAAGAATTGAAAGTGGTGAGAATAGAGCGGCTCTTCTGTGCTGAAGGTCTGCTAGGATTGGTCTGAGGCATCCCAGTCATTTGGATTTTTTCACTGTACCATGTTGTAAGTAATTTGCATAGAAGTGAGAAAATCTCAGTTCAAATATTTTTTTATCTGGAGTTGCTCTGCATGACATAAAAATAAATAAATAAAACGCCTGTTTTTATTTTTTTGGCTAGTGTGAAAACTGCGTTAGTAAATATCAAAACTCTGCAATGACTTGAATGAGATGAGTTTCAGTTCTACACCAGTCCTATGCGCTAATCTGAACAAACCTAGTGCTAGTGCTAGATCTGAATTTGTTTCTAGAATGTTTGAACGAGAATGAGAAGTTGTGTGGGACATTTTAACATGGCTTTGTTTTTGAATGTGACACAAAATCACTATCCCTTGAGTCTATACACCTGAGCTGAACTGTTCATGCTCCATCACAGAATACTGACCTTGTCCACGTTGGCACGGGTTTTGGCGGATGTTTCCACGTAGCACACACCCCACTGCTCAGCTCGACTCTTTGCCTCGTCTGCGCTCACCTGTCTCCTGTCCTCCAGGTCCGATTTATTCCCCACCAGAAGGAAGGGTACATTCTCATCCTCCTTCACACGCAGGATCTGCTCTCTGCACAGGGTAGGTATCGCTCAGCACAGCCTCTCCATCATTCATATTTAACGGTGTTAACCATGCATGTTCAGACACAGTGCTACTGTACAATGTTACTCTACCTGAAGTCAGCAGTCGCAGCAAATGATTCCAGCTCAGTGATGGAGAAGACACAGAGGAAGCCCTCTCCACTGCGGAAGTAGTTGTCCCTAATGGCCGCGTAGTCTTCTTGACCTGCTGTGTCCAGTATATCGATCTGAACCTCCTCTCCATCCAGGACTACCTTCTTCCTGTAGCTGTCAGCTTTCGTAGGCTCATAGTCCTCCACAAACTGAGACAACAGGTGGAAAAAAGTACTAGGATGAGTAAAATTGAGCTTTTTGGACAGGTGGTTTGGTGGTTCGGGGGAACTAGGAAAACTTGTGCAATCACAGATTGTCTAATCCTCAGTCAATTTTAACAAAATTAAAGGTGCATTGGGCAAAAGATTAGTCTTTTTGTTCCAGATTAGGTCTCTAACGGTTAAGTGGGTCCAATATTTGAATAATTCCTGCCCATATTCATCAAGATGAATCACCCCAGGATCTAAGGGTTTTCTCAGTGATTTTAATCACTTTTGCTAAGGCCATGGCTTAATGAATTGTATAGTTTTTGATCATGTGTTACATGGAAAAATTTTATTTATTTATTTTTTGGACTATTTCACCTTTAAAAATGACTACTACCGATAACAATATGTCAGGTCAATGCAAATTAAATTAAAGTACTATCAGGTACAAGTTCAGGTTTCTGGACATGTCTTTTAAGTAGTCTTGCCGGAGTACATCTGTAGTAATGATTCGATTTGCATGGGATAAGTGCTCTCTGTATAAATCACTAAGATGGCAGTGTCTTCACAATGTACAGAATATAAAAAGTCTACACAGATACAAGATAAATCATGTCAGAACCTTTTCCACCCTCAATATGAAATTACAACGTATAAAAATTACGTGAACAGTTAAAAAAAAAAAACTTTTATAACTGGGGATGTGGCTGTGCTCAGAATAAACCAATCACATTCAATCACATGATTAAAAGTAATTATCATACAGCTATCAATGAAATTGTTCTGATCAACCCCAAACAAAGATCAGCTGTTTCTGTGGGATTTTCTTCACATCATCTTGGTTTCATCTGACTGCTGAAGCCAGGGTCTGTAAAGAGCCTCACTTGTCAAAAGATATCGATCAGGAGAGGGGTGTAAAAGAATCTCCAAAACATTAGATGTACCATGGAACACCGTGAAGGCCATCATCAACAAGATGGAGAAAATGGAGCACCACAGTGACATCACCAAGAACAGGACATCCCTCCAAAATTATAAAAGGACAAGACAAGAACTTTCCAGGGAGGCTGCCAAGAGACCTACAGCAACATTGAAGGAGCTGCAGGAATATCCGACTGAATAGTCTCTACATGTGACAACAATCCCTTGTATTCTTCACATGTCTGGGCTATGATGTACGATGGCTAGCCCTTTCTCACAAAAAAAAAACATCCGAGCTCAACTAAATCACACCAAACCATGTGGCTTTTATCAAGGTGGTGGGAATCATGAATAGATACATATACAAGTTGATTTTAGTGCAAAACCTTCTGCTAGTCTGCTAGTAAGCTGTGACCCAAAGCACACAACCAAATCAACAAAGGAATGGCTTAACCAAAAGAAGATCAATGTTTTTGAATGGCCTACCCAGAGCCTAGACCTGAATCCAAATAAAAATCTGTGGGGTGACCTGAAGCAGGCTGTGCACAGGAGATGCTCTTACAATCCGATGGATCTAGAATGCTTTTGTAAGAAAGAGGGGGGAAATATTGCCAAGTCAAGAGGTGCCATGCTGACAGACTCTTACCCAAAAAGACTGACTGGTGTAATACAATCAAAAGGTGCTTCAACAAAGTATTAGTTTAGGGGTGTGCACTCTTGTACGACTAGGTTACTGTAAGTTTTTTTTAACTTTCCTTTTTTTTCCTAAAAAGTTTCAGATTGTTTTTCACTTTATTTCTATACTTTGAAATTTCTCATTAAAGGTGGGAAAAGATCTGACATGGTTTATCATTCTTTTACTTCACAAAAATCTGCCATTTTAACAAGTGTGTGTAGACGTTTCATATCCACTGTACGCATGTTGCATGCATACTATGCACACCTAATATTAATGCAGACTGTTGTGACCTTTATTATAATGGCTTGTTGTCGGGCTTGTGGCCATGCATTAGCAGGTTCCCATAATGTGTATGTAGATTGTACGTGTGCTAGGAACTCAATAACATCTTAAAACCCTCAAAAGTCCTTTTAAATGTCATCAGTAGTTTATTGTTCTGCATTTTACACCGACCGATACTTGGCTTCAGTTAATTTTTAGTGGGAAGTACATAAACCATGGTGTAACCTTACCAGATATATTTGCAAATTCAGTATATCTGTAAAATATACTGACATGAAGGCTTTCAGAAGGGACTAAAATCCCATAGACACACAAATAGGAATCAGGTAAAGGAAAATATTCACTCTACCCAGATTTCCCCATGTAAAATTAACCCAGTCAG
>CM074945.1:6984075-7005582 GCA_037577455.1 Pangasius macronema | reverse complement strand
ATTCCATCATTTTTGCCAGGGGTTGTGTGTGTGTGTGTGTGTGTGTATATATATATATATATATATATATATACACATATATCTCAATTTGCTATGCCTCCTAGTAATCTGTGTAAGAAAGACCTTTAAAAGAGGAAGTACACAACATTCTTCTATTGCATGCTGCTGAGGCATTTGGCTGTTAAGGGTTTCTTGGGCTTGGCATTTGACCCTGTTCCAGACACCCAGCACACCACTGATTGGTACCATGCGAGCCAAATAAACAAGTAAAAGTAGTTGTACCTAGAATTTTCTCAAATCCGCTCCTGGAAAAACAGTCTCTTCAGACATTAGCCATGCTACAAAGATTGTGTTCAGATCTGTAATGAATGAATAGATGTGTTCGTCCAAAACCATTTATAAAGTTCAGAAGTTTTGTGGTTTGGCCATATTATAATATGTTCCTTGCAGAAGGGAAAGTTGCCAACAATTAAGGATGTTACAGACATTTTCTCATGCAGTTTTAAAGCCATGGACTAGGTAAGCAGGAAAGCATCTTTATTTCTTTAGCTCTACTTGAACTTCATTTAGTTCAGAAATCTAAATGAAGATCTTGATACTTTTTAATATATATTTTTTATAATAAAGAAATGTTGCTATTTGGGTCCACAGAGTATATCAAAGTATATACTGTATATCTTAATTCCAGCAGACATTTTTTAAAGCAGTAATAGGCCTTGTCCTTTTGTGCTCCACAAAGACAATGAAAGTGACTGATATGAGTTTCATCCTTGTTATGCTTGGTTTCCTGTTTTGCAGTTCACAGCACAATAAAGTTTCCGTTGATGGAGGTCAGCCATTTTAATTTAATACAGGAAGTCTAAGAGACTTACAATAGACCAGACAATAAAGCTTTAGTCACTGTCAGTGTACTCTGTGGACCTTGGGTCATATGGATAATTGTCTCTGTGCGAGCATGCTGATCTAGGATAATCTAACATCTCTCCCTGTGTCCTTGTTACATCATTCATGTTGATGTGAAGAATAAAATTGGATCATGGAGCACCATTTGTACTCCATGACCCTAAGAAAAAGAGAAAACACAAGCATCACACACCACATCCACATGACAAGTGCATATGAAAGCATTTTAACAGAACACATTGTTTTCATTCATCAGGCATTCCTGACACATGGATTATCCTTTTGTGTACTCCTAATTCTTAAGATATGTGTTTACTGGAAGAATATCAGTCTTTATTAAAAAATAACCATTATAAAAAAAAACATTTTGGATAGCAAGCATTATATTAGTCAAACCAAAATGTTGAGTTTTAGAGACTTGCGTTGCAGAAATCAGATGGTTTAATGTCCTCAAATCATTAAATAACAAAGCAGCATGGATTTATAAAAACCTAAAAGTCAGCTCAATAAATTACCTTTGGTCAGATTCAAGGCTCTTAAAGCAATTCTTCAGTATTTGTCACTCTCTCGCGTATGCGTAATTACCCCAGATATAAAATTCAGCACGGTTTCTATTATTAAGAAAGGGGAAAATATGAGTTTATACTTGGTGTGATGTATGATGAAAGTCTAAAGGTAATTGTTGGGTAACTGTTGAAGTGCATCTTCTTGCAAAACACTTTCATGATTTCTTTAGTCAAAGGTATTGAAAGATAATTAAATCTGTATAATCTCTGAATTTGCATAATTTGACATTTTTTTTAATAGATGGGAATAATTTTATAGGGATTTGTGGTTACATGCCAATGTAGATAAAGTAGTCCAATCTTGATTGTGCAAGAATATGACAAAACCTTTGGGAAAGAGTAAGTAGCCAGAATTAATATGCTTGTTGTAAAAGTAACAACTAATTAATAGGGACTTGCATGGTGGATGCTCCATATAATCTAAGACTAACAATATAAATGTGCTGGTTGCTTAACAAAGAAACACTTATCAACATTGATACAGTGCAGCTTTCTGGAAGGAAATATTTAAATATTTATGGAAGAAGTCTTCAGTGTCAGCACTTTGTAAGCTAGCTGCGTTTTTGCATTAAATTTAGAGAGAAAAAACAGAGAGGCTGATGATGAAACATGTTTATAGCTCCTTTAACACAAGTGTTAACAGGAACTAACTTACTTTAAATGAAGCTATAAACCGATTTAAAAAGTATGACATGTCATTCTTTAATTAATAATAAAGGTAATAAATGATTGAACTAGACAGGTCAAGTTTGTCATGACAGACTTTGATGTTGGCCAGTCTGAAAGTTTGAAACTGTTTCATAAGCTGGAAGATGGTTTGTAGTTGAAAGAAACAAAGAAAGAAATGTAGGGTGACTGACAGACAGACAGAAAGACAGACAGACAGTTACTGGTGGAAAGATAAGTGATAAATATAGTGATCCAAGTAGTCAGATGGAGTGAGAGAGGGACACAAGTAGACAAATGAAGAGAGAGTGTTATTAGTGAGAGAGCGATACAAGTAGATTGATAGAGAGATAGATGAAGTGAGAGTCTCTGTTACAGATACATTGACAGAGAAGAGGGGCTCCAGGCTGTGTGCACACAGGTGTGTGTGAGTGTTGACAGTTGGAGTTTGAAATCTTGAACATGCCGAGCCAGACTGAACATTCTGACAATGTTAGTCTATAGGAGTATTTTTGATTGTCCGCTCCAGGAAAACTGTAAGTCTGATCAGTTTAAATATAGCTTGATAAGTCAAAATTGCCTGAAGGGCTGTGCTGAGTTTGGTGAACGTAGCTTGAAAGGTTTAGGAGATTTAATAGGCCAAAAATTGTCATTGGAAGTCAATGGGAATTTTGGCCAGTTTGAGCTGTAATGGGGAAACTGTAATCCCGATCAGCTAGAAAAGTCAGAACAGACTAAGCCAGAACAGACTGAAGGTCTATGGTGAGTTTGGTGCATGTAGCTTGAAAGCTCTTGGAGGAATAGTGTTTAGAAATTTTGGGTAATAATAATAATAATAATAATAATAATAATAATAATAATAATAATTATTATTATTATTATTATTATTATTATTATTATTATTATTATTAAACAGCAGAACAGAATATTGGCTTTGTCAAGCGAACTTAATAAAACACCACCCCATTGTTGATTATTTTCCTATAAAAATATGCCCTTGTGTGTTTTATTCCTTACATAAGAGTCCCAACTTATAGTAAGAACTCTGTTGTAGTTTTGAATTTGTTATATCATTGAACATTTCTTGACTGAATTCAACATTTAGACTTGCATTCTAAGTGAGTTTCAAGTCATCCAGTCAAGTCACTGGGTTTTCAGTTCTTTCCTCAGCAGAGAAACATTATGAATGTATTACCGGTGGTTATCACAAATATGCTTAAGATGTAGCATATTGTTGCAGTATTTCTTGGAACACAGCTGTAAATGCTGTTATTTTTATGAGGGCGTAGACTGTTCAGGCAACTCTGTTACTAACTGTCACTAGCATGCCACAAATGAGGTTTTGAATGATGTTGTGGCCACAAGATACAAAAGTTATGGCCATGAACTGTGTAACTCGAGACCACAACTTATATATTGTGGGAACATCATAAACAATACTTGGCCTCCAGTTAATTATTTGGTGGGAATGGATGAAAAAAATTTTATATATCCATGTCACAACACCAGTGACTCCAATATGTCCTAATACATGATTCCAAGATTTATCAGGGCAGCTGGCTCGATCCTGAACTTGGGTTAATGTGTTAATGTCACAAGTTCTCTGTGTAGGTTTCCTCCTAGAGTCAAAAATTAGGTGTATTGACTATGCTAACTTGTCCTAGGTGTGAATTACTGTGTGAATGTGTGTGAGCATGGTGCGTTGTGATGGACGGGCATTTCATCAGGGGTGAATTCTCCTGCCTTGTGCCCAGTGTTCCTGGGATAAGCTCTTGATCCACCTAGACCATGATAAAGCAGGATAAAGCAGTTACTGAAGATCAGTGAATGAATGCTCTCAATGCTTAGTTTCCTGTAGTTTCCTGTATATGTATAAATGCTTTTTTTCTCTGTGTCTCAGTTACTGAAAGTACACTATATAGCCAAAAGTTTGAGGAAACCTGACCATCACACCCATATATACTTTTTCAACATCTCATTCCAGATTTAGTCCCCCTTTTCTGTTATAATAACGTCCACACTTCTTGGAAGGCTTTCCACTAGATTTTGGAGTGTGAGATTTTTGGCTGTGGGGATTTATGCTCATTCAGCCCCAAGAGCATTAGTGAGGTCAGGCACTGATGTCAGAAGAGGAGGCCTAAGGACCAGTCAGCGTTCGAGTTCAATGCAAAAGTGTTCAGTGGGGTTGAGGTCAGGGCTCTGTTCAGAACACTTGAGTTCTTCCACTCCAACCTTGGTAAACCATGGATCTTGCTTTGTGCACAGGGGCATTGCTATGCTGGAACATGTTTGAGCTCCTTAGTTCCAGAGAAGGGAAATTGTAATGCTACAGCATACAAAGACATTCTATACAATCACGTGCTTCTAACTTTGTGGCAACTGTTTGTGGAAGAACCACATATGAGTGTGAATGTCAGATGTCCACATAGCCATATAGTGTTCTTCATATTAGTGACTATACAGGGCTTGTGAACTTAACATGTGGCTGCAATAATAATAATATATAAATTTTGGTTCTGTTGAAATATTATTTATATTAAAAAATTAATAGGATTGTCCATCACAAAAAAAGAGAGGCTAATGGCCTGAAATAATATTTTAAAAAGGACAGCTGCATAACACAAGGAGGTTAAAAAAAACATCTTCCCAAAAACAGCACTAATAAAAAAAAAAATCTAGAGTGATCTGTGGAGTCTGGCACAAAAACATTATTTAGGGGGTGAAGCACTGAAGGCACCTTATTGTTATTCTGTGTGTTCTTCTCCTTCTTCTTCTTCTGGCTAGGGTGTCTATGCCAGCCCATAGAACCATCTGGTAAAAAGTGAAATTTAGCACAATGATTGGGGAGGGTCTAAGGAACATTCTGACCAAATTTGGGCCAAGTGTTGCCAACGCTCTTGCATAACCATCGGGTAAAAATTGGGCCTACTTTAGAAGTAAATTTATAGTCATAACTTTTGAACCATGGTCTTTAAAAGCCAAGTGTCCCTGGATTCCCTGGGTTGAGATGAGTTCAATGCACCCTATGACATCAATAAGCTGCCAAACAGGAAGTGAGGCTGTATCTCAGCAACAACTTTGCGCACTGACACAAAACTTGGTAGGCAGCTTCAGGACCATGACCTGAGGCTATGCAACAAATTTTAGCACCACCTACTGGTCAAAAGTTACAATAACATGCTAAAAATGCTTACATCTAACTGTCATTTTTGCTACTCTTCCTCCAAATTTTGTCCAATCTTCACCACATTTGGCTCACATCATCTTGACACCTATCTGAACAATGCTACAGCAATGCCATCCTGTTGCCCATTTGTTCAGCTAGACCTTTCCTCTTACAGTCAGAGAATTCCACCACTGTCCATAGTCAAAACATACACATCATGAGTGAACTTTCAAATCACTCTTGAATCCCTTTGCCTAAAGTTATGGCTCTGCTTTCCTGTGATTGCTTAGGCGACAACTGTAGCATGTGCTCACCGAGTTGGGTACCTGGCCCCCAAAAATGCTGTTTGCAGCTTTAATTTTCTTTCATTTTTTATTGTTGTTTTTAATTTTATGTAGAAAGAGAGCTACAGAAACTAATGTTAATTTACAGTAATCCTCTTAAGTGATTTGTAGATGATGTACATCTTATATTTTCCTAAAACATAAAAAAGACTTTTAAAAACTGCCTATCCATAAGTGTAGAGACTAATGCATGAAAGGGTTAAAGTGTTTGGTCAGTTTTCGTTTGACTGAAGACTCACCATGTCAGCTAAGCTGCTGAGTAAAGAGGAGAGAACAGTTTAAGTACTGGAGAGGTGTGTTTTCTGGATGAAATGAAGCTGTGTGCATTGAGGGTTAATGTTGCGGTCTCTTTAAAAGCCGGCTGTTCAGCCCCGACATTTCTGTGTCAGAGAGAGAGAGAGAGAGAGAGAGAGAACTCCAGGTCCCTGTGCTCACATCAGTCAGTGTGTGTTGAAGTGTGAGTGCAGGGGCTGCAGTGAGGGGTTGCAGACTGGAAGCCGGGCTCTCAGTGCAGGGAAACAGGATGCTGCTCCTGCTGCTGTTGCAGCTGCTGCAGCTGTTATGGATGGCTATACTCAACTTTACACATCTTTCTTTCTTTCCTCATCGCGCTCCTGAACTTGGAAATACTTATTAATGGATTTTTTTTACTGTGCCATTCATTTTTTTTGAGTTTGTAGTCGTGTCAGTGTGAAAGCGTCATGTGTGTTGCAGTGTGCTGGGGATAGACAATGCGCTCTTCAGGATGGGAGCGAATAACGGCAAACAGTGCGGAAGCGAAGGTAGGTCATCTATCCAGACCTATACCAGACTATTTCACACAAGACACATACATCAGCCTGTCAGAGCTGTTAGAGACTCCTGTACAGTGCGCCTTCTGTAGTCCAGCAGACACTGCAGGATGGCTTGCGTGATGTTTGCTGTCAAACTTCTTAAAGTTGTCGACAGGCACTTGCAGCAGTGCAAAACAAACAAACAAACAAACAAACAAATAGAAACAATAAATAAATAACAACAACAACAATAAATCCACTAGTCATCTCAGCAGTTTTATTTCATGTATACTATCCCAGCTATTCAAATATTAAGCACATTAGACAAATACGTATCACCACATCACCACATTTAGCCTATTTGTTGTTGCCATTAGGACTGCATAATATTTCCTGAACCTTACTTCTTATTATTATATGAAGTATAATAATATGCCATTAGATTTACATTGAAAATTTATACTTCTTTTAAATTTTTTGGGATTTATATATATATATATATATATATATATATATATATATATACACACACACACACAACATTTTGCTGATATGAGTGACCTGTTAATTCTGATTATAACTATGGTTATTTTAATAATGGTCAATTTAGGGTGAAAAAAGCCATGGATGAGCACGATTGCTTCCTCTATGTTCCTCATGGACATGTGGCAGGTGAACCAAGACACTAGCCACTTCTAAAATGTCATATGAAGTGACTTGGAAATGAAAGTCTGTTTAAATCCTTGTCATGATTTGCCTTTTTTAAAGAATGATCCCTAGAGCAGCCATGAGACTTGCTTAAACGTTAAACTATTCAACAGTCCAAGGCAAACATCCACATCTGGGGCACAATCTAGCGCTCAGACATAGTGAGCTAACTGGCCAACTTAAACTTTAAGCATCAGTCAAGTCCTTGAGGAACCCTGAGGGAAGCGTCAAAGCTCTTCAGCTCTCTCTCTCTCTCTCTCTCTCTCTCTCTCTCTCTCTCTCTCTCTCTCATCTGACTACATCTCATTATCTACAGCAATGTAGGCCTACAGACCAGTTGCCTACAACTTAATCATTAATCATATTACACATTGCCCTAAACTTGTCCTCCTTTATAGAATGAAAAGAAGCAGCTACAGACAAATGTAGACATGAATGCCTGTAATTCTTCATCTCAGCACAGAGCCAGGGCAACAGTAGACATTCTGTATTGATTAGTAGTAAGAATAATAGCTAGGCGAAATCAGACACTGTTGATTAATTTTCTATAATAGGAGGTCTGACAATAATTCCATCTGCAAGACAAATCACAGATTTATATTAATGTGCTCATCCTGATCCATTATTGTTTCTATAGTAACAACTTACGCGCGGGCTTGTATGTCTGACGCTCCACGTTATCTAACTAATTAATGGATTAAGAAATGTGTTGTCTTTTAAAAAAATAAAAATATGTAATCGTTGATATGGTAAAGCTTTCTGTAACAAGGCTTTCTTTGTTTCAGTTTTCAAGTTTTCTGACAAGTTTTCCGTCTTCAAGCAAGGTCTTTCTGATTTCTCTGTAACATGGCAAACTGTGTTAAATATTATCTTATAAACGTCAAGAAAAAAAAAGAGGTTGGTAAGGGAATGACTGTTTGTAGCTGCTATGACACAAGTGATAACAGGAACTTGTTTTACAGACATTCCACAACATTAATAGGATAAAAAGTACATGTTATTTATTTAATGTAATGTAAATGTAAAAGTTGGAACTTGTGGTATCACATGAATAAAACGTGTAGAACATGCTGTAATAGGTTAATAATCAATTTCAGGGTGGTAATAGTGAGTGCACTTGGTGCCACTTGATGTTGATTATTTTCCTATAACTGCACATCTCATCATAAATCACAAAGAAAGATGCTTAAATGAAACAAAGACATGCAAGCGATTGATAGAAAAATCAGTGAAAACAAAAGAATATGTGAACTTCAGATCTGCCAAATAAAGTGAATGAGGACAAACTGTCCTTGTCATTGAGAATGGCTGCTTGAGCTGGCTCTAAAGAATTATACGGATTTAGACTCCATTTAGTAAGGCAGCCTGATGTTTTACCTGAGGCAGCTAACAAATTACATCCAAATGCAAATATTTTAAGTTCCAGTTTGACCTAAATTCATACACTGACCCAATATTTCAGCGAAAGGTAACATGCCAATTGCTTGTCAAAACTCGACAGAAAGAGGGAGAAAATGCAAATCTGATTTATCCATTTCATCTTAAGCTAGAAGATCATATGGATCCAATCATGGACAGAATTTATTATCTACAAATTTAGAAATGTAGCATCTGGCTCACTACTGGTACATTTCTCAAGACAGTCTTCATGTTAGCCAGAGTGTATTTCAGTTCAATTAATTACTACAGAAAGGTTAGACTGAAAAGCTGGACAATATTACAGATGTATATGACTAACTTGGCTTGCATGTGCATCTCTGCACTACATGATACCTCAACAAGGGTTTATAAATGCCCTTTCTCTCCGTCTGTGCCACAAGCATCTGTACTTGAGCTCGACCTCGTCTTGAATTTCACTTAGCTAACAAACACTCCACAAAGCTCTCTTTGCACCTTACATAAGCATAAGGCAGGAAACTGGTGAAATTTTTTGACAGGTTGTTTTCCAGAAAAGTAAGCAAACAGGTCTCTTGGCCCTGGAGCGTTTCCCAAACCACTTCTTAAGAATGTGTCATTGGCACGTGGTGAGTGTAAGTTAATGGAGGGGGAGACCGCAGTGCTAAACTCTCAAGGGTGTTCTCACGTTCGCATCTCAGTCAGTTGTGACATGGATGTATCTGCTGGAAAAGTGGGCTGAATGGGAAAATAGGAAGGATTCCACTGTAATAAATCCTTGTCAGTGGTTTTTGGGAAGCAGCCCAGCTTTCTGCATCTTAAACAGGAAGACCAGTGAAATATGACTGGGAAAACAGATCCGATTTATACCCGAGTGCAATGATCCCATGATTTTGCTTTAATTAAACAGAATTCAGAAACCACTCACAAAAATTATAAGCAGAAAGTGATTAGGTGTGCCTGTGGTCTCTGTACAGAAGCAGAGTCAAACCTCTGCTTTATGAATTCAAGCTGTATCTGTCTCCGTTTCAGATATTCACATTTGATCACTGGAAAATAATTATCAATGGGTGCTAAGTTCATTAGTAATGGAAATGCTTGTTTATGTGAATTTTTTATACATCATTTGGAAGATCTACATCTTACAAAAAAAAAATCCTTTTATTAAAGGTTTGCTAATGAAGTGAGTCTGAGCAAAAGGCCAGACTTTTCACTGGCTTAACTGGTCTAAGAGGATAATGTTCAGGTTGATAGGTTTAAGGTTCTTTTAAAAGGTTCAACCAGTGATGGAAAGGAACCAAGGTGAACAGATTAGACGTGGGATTGCTTTTCAGTCCTGCTTATTTCCATGTATGTCTGGAATACTCAATAATACCACAATCCTCAATCAAATGAGAATGTATGAAGGTTGCAGGATCAAAAGCTGAGCTGGTCAGTTCTTCAGACTGATCAATGCAAGCAAATGTCTTTTCAATGTTTAGCTCTTATATTTCAGTGAGCTGAAATTGCTGTTTATGTAACAGTGAAATGACTGATGATATTCCTATTCATATTGTGTGAGTGAAGCACTTTCACTCACTCACTTGGATGCATAGAGGATAGAGTGATGGACTGTCTCATTTTCCAGGAATTTCAACATGGAAGAAAACCACTGGTAGCCAAGCAAGAAAGAGTGATCCATTGGAGTAAATCATTACATCTTTGAGCTCAGTAGGTTAGTCTTGAGCTCTTGATTGAAGATCGGCATGCAAAGGATGAAATTTCTGTGAGCCACAGTCAACAAAAAGCTGACTACTCATCATATACTGACTACTATTCTGCACTGTATTACTCTTTTAGGATTTTATACTTAGCATACACTGGAGCTCATGGTATGTGGCAGAGACAGTAACTCTGTTTGAGAGAAAATCATTTGCCAGACTTCTGTGGTTTTGCTTCTTAATTTCATAGATGGGGAGTGTTGGGTAGCTTTAGTCAACTATATAATTACAACTTTCGCATAATAAATTTCACCACTCATTATGAAGCTGTGCAGAAAAGGATAGCGTGAACAAAGCTATGTGCATTCATAATTTCAACTAATTGAGGCCATTTGACAGTACAGCAAATTGCATCCACTTGCTTTGTGAGTCACATTTTGGGGCCTGATGTGGAAAACGAAGCAGATGTGCTGGTTCGGTGATTTCACCACATGTCTTTACAATGGTCGTGATGAAGGGAGCCCATCTCATGTTAGCCACAATACAGCGCTGGCTGGTTTACCAAAGAAGAAATGCTGGAAATGACTGAATTATCATGGGGCATTTGTGCAGGCGTTACCAATACGGTGGGCTTTTCCACACCAGTTGTAATATTAGAGACATGTTTGAAATTTAGCAAGGCTAATGCTAGTCCTTTGTGGGTTAGGCGTGATGGTAATGGTGCAGCATAGCATTGTGGCCATGTAAACTGTTTGCGTGTTTGTGTGTAGGTATGATGATCACTTGAAGAAAGCGTGTGAAGAAAGGCTTGTTTACATGGTGAACGCCTCATGTGGAATAAAGGCCCACAATGATTTTGCACGAAGCCACTGGTGGTTTGAGTTTATGGCCCGCCATAAAACAGGCCCCTCACACACACACGAACACACATTTTTGCCGATTTTGCATTTGTGGCTCCAGACTCTTTGCTAAAAACCTTGATGTAGCCCTTTTTTGCATGACAAACATCTATAGATTTGTATGTTAAGTTTACTATACTTATTCCGTAAAACTGCCCTTTTTATGGACAAATAAAGATCACGAGATTCTTCTGGTAATCCTGGTAAATGGACTGTTTTCTTTGGAGAGCAGAATGACAGTTGTACTGGTGGACAGTGGAGGTTTAGCTTTAAGCTAGTGATTAGTAGATGGTGAGTTCAAATCCTAGGACTGCCAAAGAACCACTGTTGGACCCTGTAACAAGATTCTCAACTGTTGAGCTCTATGCTTGAATTATATCCTCTCTTAATTACTTAAATCAGTTTGGATAAAAGCATCTGCTAAACAATTAAAGAGAAATAGAATTTTTTTGGGTGGGTAGTTTTGCCGCCACACAGCTCCAGGGTCCCCAGTTTGATCCTGAGCCTGGGTTATTGTCTGTGTGCAGTTTCACATGTTTTCTCCCTGAGTCTATGTGGGTTTCCTCTATGTTCTCTATCTTCCTCTGGAGAACTAAAAACATGCAGGTAGGTGGATTGGCTATGCTAAGTTGTGAATGAGTGTGTGAATGTGTGTGCATGGTGCTTTGTGATGGACTGGCCTTTCATCCATGCAGTGGTGTTCATGGAGCACTCTCCAGATCCACCATGATCTTGACCAGGATAAAGCAGGTACTGAAGAGGAATGAATGAAGGAATGAATGAGTATATTGTGAAATTAGTACACAT
Source organism: Pangasius macronema (assembly GCA_037577455.1). NCBI lineage: Eukaryota > Metazoa > Chordata > Actinopteri > Siluriformes > Pangasiidae > Pangasius > Pangasius macronema. The sequence goes on along the minus strand of CM074945.1, from coordinate 6,993,655 downwards.
ACCATTCTATGACAAGCTTATAAATTCAGTGCATTTCGTCACTTTTGATGGTTTTGGTTTCACTGAAAAGTGCTGGTGTGCTAAGAAAGTCTTCTTTCATGATACTTGTTCATTTAAATTGGCTCCCAAGTAATCCATAAAATTACAGTGTTTCCTGTCCTTGCCGTTTTCAGTTTACATGTAGTTACATTCTACATGTATTTCCACATACACATTGTGTTTTATTGTTGTAATTTAAAGTATAGTTTTGGTAATACAGTATTTTCTGGGTCTCTTTTTTTGCTCTGATTTGCATGTGTTGTAACTGAATTCAGAAAGCTCTAGGACTGTCAGCGGTCAACAAAGTTTAAATGTGTCAAAGGCAGTGCTGCCATAAGGGATCATAACATAACTAAAACCCATAAGTGATAAAACTGAGCAAATTCTTCCATGTTTTGTTCCAGTGCTGGATACTGGCTACTCTTTCACTGGCAGGAAGGCTTAAACCGAAAAAGTTTTAGCTCATCTCCAGTGCATTCCTAATGAGTTTTCCTCAAAATTCTTAATCATGAAAACCTCAAACCTCAGGTTGGATTAAAAATAACACACAATGCCACTGGTAATTATCCAACAAATGGCTGGCCAACAAGGCTTGGATGTCTGATTACATTTTTAAGGCATCTGTTATAATATTGACTTGCAGTGGGAACCTTCAATCCCTGTCTTTATAATGTGATTATAATATATAATCAAACACCGGCTTTCTCACTGCTAAGGTGATTCAGCATCATGATAATCCTTCACATTATAAAAATAGATACGATGCCATCCAGATAAGTAGACATTTACAATGATGAATCATGTTCTACTGTGTTTTTGGTTGCACAGGTAAAGGAAGCTCTAGCATTTCCTCCGACGTTAGCTCCGGCACCGATCATGCACCTACCAAAGCTCCCAGGAATGTAACTGCCAGTGAAGGTAAGGCATCTGGTCCTCATTACGTGCAAAACTCCCTGTTCAACACTCCCCATCTTATGAAATGCTATTTTTTTATGTACTTGTGTGTTTCGAGGGTAACTAAAATCAAAAACACTGTCAAACTCGTTGTTCCCATAAGACTGAAGCACCTGTAGGCTGTTTATATAGCAAATTATTTAAAACAAAACCTATACCTTATAACTGCACTGTCTTATCTGGATGTGCACTCTGCTGAAAGCCTTTCAATGAGTTCTTTCAAGTTTGCCAGTGAAGGGTTTAGACCTGCTGGAATGCAAGAAACTATTTTGTTTCCTAATTGGCTCCTTAAAGGAAGATTGCAAGTGTGATTACGATTGAACTTAAATGAATTATTGTGGTAAAATCTTAAATCAGTTGCAAACATTAAGATACTATAGGCTACTATATAAAATGTTAATGTATCCTATTCTATTTGAAAATTATCTTTTTTTTATTCACTGGTATAAATGCAGTATTTGTAGTGTCTTACTTATAAATCTAATATAATAATGAACCCACAAAAAGGGTGTTAATTCTCAGATTGGCTTCATATGCAATTTTAACTTGGAAGCTTTATTTTAAAATTTGTTATTACTGGTAATCTTTATATTATGCAAAATTTATCTGGTCACAAATGCTCAAATCTCGTAGAATGTGTAAAGTAGACTTTTTAAAAGTGAACACCATTAAACTTGTAAATTTGTAGTGGTTCAATGCTTGATAATAATCCATTCCTGATACACTGTTCTGTGTCTATTGTACATGTTGCAAAGATACTTCTCAGTATGTCATCTTGTGTGTATGAGCCTCCCTGGCTTTCAAACATAAAATACATCGATATAAAATTACATTTTTGGAATTTGCTTATTATATGAAGGTGAACAAGATGTATAATTTACTATCATCCATTTTTTCCCTTTGGAAATCAAATATGTAGCTGCCTATCTGCCTTTAAATGTGTGTGTGTGTGTGTGTGTGTGTGTGTGTGTGTTTGTGTGTGTGTGTGTGTGTGTGTGTGTGTGTGTGACAATTTGCCTCAAATCATTCTTATTGTATCGTCATTGAGACCTTTTGATATAATGCACTGCTCAACCCTAATAGTTTCATTGTCAAGTTATTGATAGACATTAGATTTAAGCTCTCCATGTACTAAACATAGACATGACATCAGAAAACAAGCATGCTGAACAGTCGAAGCATTATTTCCCAGGTGTCGGCATTTGCTGTCCTGTCTGGCAGGCTGCTTTTCTAACTTCTTAGCTGTAGAGCCTCTTCCTGTTTTGCCTTCAACCTCACTTGTAGAAACGTTTTCCAAGGAATTTAGTGTTTCTTTTTTATACCACTATCAGTCCCTATAATGAAAGCCATCTTGTTGATAGTGGCTGTAATGGTGCAGTTATAAGGGCAGTGTGTGGTTGGGCACAAGTACTGCTCTTTGCAAAACAACCTTCCAGGCGGGCATTGTTTTCATTATGGTATGGCACTCAGTTTTCCGAGGCTGGATGCCAGTAAGGCCGAGTCCAACTCTACATTTTGCCCCAATCTTCTTGTGCCTTTGCTTGTAATTGCAATAATAAGTGCCAGGTACTCAGTGAGAACTGTATCTCTGTTTCTGGGATGCACACCAGTGGCTCTGTTAGTCTGTCAGGGGGCATTTACTTTGCTGGCATGGTTTGGATCCACTTGCCTTCTAACAGAGAATTGTTTCTGTGAATCAATTTGAAGTTCTTCTGACTCATCACTTTTATCCTATGAGGAAATATTTCTATCCTGATAGGAGTGGTGTCTTCAAGGATGACCCCACCCCCATCAACGGGGCATGAGAGCTCACTGAATGGTTTGATGAGTGTGAAAAAACAGGTGTAAATCATATGATATGATCTTCATAGTCACTAGATATCAATCCAGTTGAAGAGTTATGGGAGATTTTGGACAAACTGCTCTGGTGACTGTGAATGTGAATATTGGTTGGTTATGTGATACACCTTATGAACTGGTAGCAACATGAGAGGCTTGACCAAAATGACTTGACCAAAACCTGTCTTTTTAATTTTGTTAAAAATGTTCTCACGTTCATGGGAATTACAGGGTCGTAGAAGTAACCAAACTCAAAATCAGCACTTCCCATCTCAAAATGAGAATGGTGTCTACATGCCATCATACACAAGCTATTCATTTTTCCTGACATAAAAAAGTGTAAATCAAAAATAAGCTGTTGCATTCTTGGGTGATTCAGAGATTCCAGGATGGTATATTGGGGTCTTGGAGGTCACCTTAGCGAGCACAGATTTTGAACACCTGCACCCTCAGTTTGTTATGGACTCTGTGGTGTTTATTTGTTCAGCTTGTGGACTGAACAGATGGTGGATGGGCCTGGCTCATCCAAAAATTATAAACTTGGTTTATTTCAAGCACTACATAAAAAACAATGTTATCCCTAAATATCAGTTTGCTCGATGCTGAACAGTGATTGTGTACCACTTGATGAGAAGAACATTTACCAAACCAGGTGTTCTGTTCATTAAACTGTTTTATTTTCACCTTTTTAATAGTCTAATTCAAGACATTTACATCTTGCTGTTCATTAGGAATGAGAATTTGCCTGATTTACTTCCAGGCTGTATGCTGCACATTCCTCAGGGAGAAACCAGGTTCAATGTAAGCATTATAAATTCTGGCCTAGCCTGGGAAGGGCTGTCATCGATGGTTTTCTTTGGCATGCTAGTGGCTTTGGGGCATGGCTTTAAATCCTTTACCACAGAGAGTACATGAAGGAACTCACTGCTTTGGGTCTTGGGTTGTTACTAGCCTTTTTTGTAGCACCATAAGACATTTTTCTATTTGGTATTTTAAGTTATTGTTCTGTGAACCATTTGATAGTCGCTGAAAAGCCAACATATTAAGCGAGACAGAGTTGTTTTATGTGTATTTAATGTTTTCTCAAAGGTCAAATGGACCCACGTTATAATTTAAGATCAATAATATAAAATTTTCTGCCATGTAATTACAATATAACTGAACATCTTTTTGTATAACCTTCATGAACCTGTTTCTTGGTTCAAAGGTGCTTATTTACAAAAGAAAACTGAGATGTTATTATCAGTTTGCTTTGTCTAGACTCAAGCCATAGGTCATAGTGATGGAAATTCCTTGCCAGTTTTTAACAAAAGTTGGTGGGCTTTGCCTTTCTGACTCTACACTATACTTTGTATTGTGCTTGCTATAAAATTTATTTGAAGAGTCCAAGAGAGCCAAATTGGCTGTGCTTTTGGGTTGTGAAGAATGAATGCATGAGGATGCATGAGAAAGAGGGCAAGTTAGTGCTTTCCTCTTGGTGTGTTCAGCTGCTCTGTGAAGTGACATGAGGGTCACAGGAAGCACATGTTAGCGCCCCGTTGGTAGCTGTCATGCAACAGGGGAGAACTAGCTACTGGGTGGGAATTGGCAAATGACCAAATTGAGGAAAGGGCATTAAAAAATCTTATTGTGGTGGATAGTACTGACTGCAAAGCAAGTTAATTAAAAGCTTCTGAAGATTTATGGACATTAAACATGAATACATCATAGCCGAGAGATGTTCTCAGCACAAAGGATTTTGTTATGTTCAACCACATCCAAGGTGTTCCTCCCATGTTCGGGAAATTAAACTGAAATAAATCCTCACTGGTCCCTTTGTGGTACAAGGATAATGTACACAAGATCTGGATTTTAGGAAGGAGGATGTTCTTCAGAGGACTGCTGATGGTTCAGACAGGTTGTGGTTGCTGACTGGCTGTAAAAACTCATCTCATGGTACTAGTGATTATATGCAGAATGTCATATAATAGATAAATAATGACGTGAATTTAATGGAAATTACCTCCTTAAGGGTCTAACCTAGGGTCAGTTATGTTCTAAATGACATTAACTGGCAGTTTCTAAGAATAGTTATGGGCCACAACATCCTGAAACTCAGCTCATTTTTTAATATCAGTGTCATTTGTTCTTTCTTTGAAACATGATTTATCATTACAAGTGTTCCTTCCAATTGTGGGACATGTCAGCACAGCTTGAAGAAACACTCATTAGTAGAACACTAAATCATTCTTCATTAGTTCTCCAACTGATGATCTTTGAAGCACACGTCACTGCAATCACCCCACAAAACACTCTTAATGTCTTCCCTTATACTGAAGCAAATTACTCTTTTTTTTTGTCTTATATAACGGATATTCCCTTTTCCTAGGTCAAGAGCCGAGTTGTATTTCCATCTGAAGTAATTAAACTCACTGTACCGTGTCCTCTCAATGTGGATAATAAGTGTGGTCCTTTTTCTCGTTTTTTTTCTTTCAGTACTGTGGGGTCAATGGAGGCGAACATGTCAAATCAGTATAAACACTCTCCGGACTATTCCATACATCTGTAACACTGTAATGCTCTCATACTACTGCTTGTAAACACGCCAAATGCCAACACTTTCCATGTTTTCATCCATTTATTTTGTAGTACAAACATATCCATGGTGCATAGTGTCAGTGTTGATCTTCTCCTTGCCAGAAAATGGAGGACTGAATGGATATTTGTTTTAGAGGGCCCCAAAAAACTGCTCTGAAAGTAATGGAGTTTTAAATAGAGTCAAGTGACAGTGCAAATTACTATTGGAGGTTTGTAAATAACACTGGATTAGACATCCAAGACCAAGCATTTCCAACAAATCACCATTTCCTGATTGTAATAGAGCAAATGGCCAAAGTAAATATGATGTGAAGAATGATGGGGGAATACTGTAAATACTTTTTTTTTCTCTTTCCAATCAAACAACATGGTACAAATGTTTCATCTTGTGACTACTGTGAGTGTGTATGACATCTGATTAAGAGTTATGGCATGGAAAGACAAATGGCAGTCTTTTGGCAGTCAATGGCAGTCTTTACCGGTTAGAAATTTCAAGACGCATCTATAGTGTACATCTAGACTGTGTTCTACCAGCAACACACATCCGAATGGCTTCAGTTTCAGATGTACCTCTGCACCGGCGAGATTGATATGGTGACTGGCTCTCATCTTTTTATGCCATAGTGCTGCTGAATTCTCAAATCTGATTGGTCAGAAGGTGTTGGTTAATTTTCTATAGCACAGTCTCTGATCATAGTGCCAGTGGCAAGACAAATGAAAAGTTTTAATGCACNATATATATACAGCAGTAACAATGTCCATAGGGACTTGTATAGCAGACACCCTTTAATAGAGGAAATCTAATGTTTTTATCTAATTGCTGATAAGGTGCTTTTTGTGATGAGATGTTTATTTAACATTTATCAGTATCAGTATCAGTGTCAGGACTTTGTAATAGTCAGAGGAAATGCTGTAAATTTTAGTTTTCCATCACAGGAAATTCTAAGGATAGGGAATTTTGTCAGTTTCAGGGTAACATGACAAGCTGGATTTTTTTTTCTGTCCTATTAACTTCAAGAGAGGGGAAAAATAGAGGCTTGTGAGGGAACGACTGTTTATAGTAGCAATAATGTACGTGATAACAGGAACTAACTTAGATTTTGACATTCCACTTCAATAAATGTAACTCTAAATAGACAAAATGTAAATATAAAGTTTAAGTTGTGAGTTTAGTGTGTTAAGCTCGATTTGAAGAATTACACTAAGTGGGAGTGCAGTACATGTACTGCAGCATCAGATTACAGCATTAGCCTTCCGTTTGCAGAGTCTACATTTGCTCCTACTTCCAGCTGTCCTCAATATAAAACTCTTATTANTATTAAGAATCTTACAGTAGCACCCACATATAATTTAATGGACAAGACTTCATTATTATTATGATAAAGGCAGTACATTTCATGTGGAAACATTTCATGTGTGTTTTCTCTAACATCATGAAGCATTGTTATTTGAAAAAGCATAAGGATACATTCCTCTCGTCCTGTAACAACCTCAACTCCTCTTCCCTTTCTCAAGGCCCCCTTATCTCTCACTGAGCTCTCTCACCCTCCTCTGTTCCCTTTCTCTCCAAGAAAGTCAGATTGTTTGAAACAAATAAAAGCCAGCAGCCGATTAAACGAGAGATGCAGGAGTAAAAAGGGTTTACCTCATATAAACAAAAAGAGTAAGGCACAAAGACAACGAGCAAGTTTTTTATGGAAGATGGCTTCTCTTTATGACTCTGTCTGGATGCAAACTGGATCCTGTTACAGGACACTTTTATAGGGTCACTAAACAGTTTGTATATAAGACGCTCCACGCTGTAAGGGCTCTGATCATTCTCAGGTGAATCACATGGAGCAAACGTAAAAGGTAATAAATGTAATAATGTATTACTATGCTCCTTAGCGTAACTGGATAATCCCATTGGAACTAAATGTTCAGCATGAGGCCACGTCCTCTTTATGTGCTCTAAACTGTTTCCTGGTGAAATATCTCCCTACAATAACATAATTTCATACTATAACCATATCCACTGAACTTCCTAGTTGGCACCAATACAGAACACTTTGTTGTTATTCAATTTATCAAGCCACCATGCAAAGTCTCCTGAGAAGTATTTCACTGTTTCTGTGTGTTTCCATGTGTGCATGCTATAATCCAATTATTACACAATGTCATATTGCTCAGTGGAGAACCACACCTCTTCAAACACCTCAATAATCTAGTCAAAAGTAACACCTACCATTTTTATTATATTGGCAACTTTTTTCTTTTTCATCCAGTTTGAGTTTCAGCCATCTAATTCAACATTAATATAATAAGCCTGTTGGACATGGATCAGGAAAGACTTCATTTGGAAGAGGAATATGAGAGCCCAGCAGGAAAGTGAGGGTTTGGCTCCTACAAACTTGGACCAAATGTACTTTGTCTGTATTTATGGCATGAGAATGGTCTATGCATCTCTTTCACTCAGTTTTGACACAATGATGTGCGACCGAGTCGTCTTTTGGGCACACCTCGGAAAAGACACTCTGATGTACCTCCACATTCTTACTAAATGCATATAAAAGCATAGCTATCAAATAAAATGCGGACTTTGACAAGACTTTGCCCTCTCGTATGTATCAGGCCATTTAAACTGACTCTTTAGCGTTTGCCATTCCAAAGGTTATTGGGTTCCCAAACTTGGATTTAATTGACTGCTTGAAGACATTGTTCATGGAATATTTTACAATGACTTTATGGTTAGAGGGGAGTCAAAAATTAGCTCTGTGTGACCTAAAACTACATATCCACACCTCATCCATTTTAGAATTTGGGCTTCTGTGTCCAAGAAAAGACCTTAATACAAGTTTTTATTACATTTAGTTTCATATTATTAGCAAGCACATGTAGTTTGAAGTGTGTGTGGGTTGTGTGTGACGTGTGCGTGCCATGTTTAATGTTTATGTACTTTCGCTCGCAGAACTGTGATTCTGCATGGTCTTATTAATTCATTCATTTATCCATTCATCTTAAGTATCCACTTTGCCCTGCTCAGGGTCATGAGAGATGCAGACCCTATCCTGGAAACACTGGGGGTGAGGCATTAAAGCATGCATGTACACACATATTTGCACACTTATTAAAAGATATGGGCAATTTAGCATAGTCAGTCCACCCAACAGCAGGTTATTTTGGAGGTGGAAGAAAACCGGAGAACCCAGAGGAAACCTATGCCAAACTCCATGCAGATAGTAACCAGAGGATCAAATCGGGGACCCTATAAGCTGAAACACTGTTCCACCCCTCATGGACATAGTATAGTTTTATTTGTTCTGTTTTGTTGCTCTCATCCTTTGAACACTCCCCAGCCAGTCAACATAACACGTTTTCACGTGTATCCTATTTTCAGGCTTTTGAGATCGACTTTGGCACATAATGCACTTAGGCTCAATTCCAATTTGTTTCCTTACTTTAATTTGTTTCCTTAATTTAAAGTAAGATGTTTAAGATGTGTAACAGTCTTGACAGTATGCTGCATACAGAACACAGCAGACCCAGGGTAAGAGTGCATGTGAGCTTTTTTCATTTGTGCATGTGCCCTTGGCATGGTAGATAAACAGTAACATAAAACTTTCAAAACAAATCACGTCACATCTTTTCAGCTCACTGCTTTCTGTTCAGTTTTAGGCTGCATGCGCGCACACACACACACACACACACACACACACACACACACACACACACACACACAAGCTCAGCTCACTGGTAATCTAGTGAGCAGCTATATAAGGCACTAAATCAGCTTTGCCTTAGAAACACATCTGAGAATTTGAAACACAACTAGTAAAACTTGCTTTAGAGGAAAACAAACTCTGCCATGTGGATCACAAAATGCCATGAGGTTGATGAAAAGAACCCCAAATCAAGGCCTGCACTGGGGAACCATTAAAGACAACCTGAATTCAAAACTGAGAGGATCATGTGGGGAACTGCAAGCCCTAAGCGAAATCAGACATGACACATTCCTCAGAATCCCCCATCCACAATCCCCAATATTCCATATACACTCCTGAACAAAATCTTAAGACTGGGGGAAACATTCCATATTCACATTTCACGCTGGTGGATCATAACCAGGTTGTAAGAACTGTCAAGAACAAAATGTCAAAAGAAGAAAAAGGAGCAAGAGACAAAAAAACAGAGA
>CM074945.1:6968192-6979321 GCA_037577455.1 Pangasius macronema | reverse complement strand
ACCCAAATAAAATTATTATTAAAAAATTATAAAATAATAAAATGACCCTTGTAAACAAATGTTTAATATTATATACTGAATATAAAATTCCAACTAAACAATGACTATACAGCATGTATGAAATTAAGAAATAAATGGGCTCTTGCTTAAAACTCATTATGACTCATTACACATAGAAAGTATTTCTCAAGACTGATTTTCACCCACAAACTTCTTAAGAGTTGCTCTCGGCAGAAGAACAGAAACACTGTTGTGACTAATTATTTAACCAGCCATTAATATTGTGGGTTTACTTTTCACTTTGGGAGGACAGACTGTCCTCTTGCACCCTAATATGTTTAAAGGTTTATACTTAATGGCTGTTATTTTTCTCAGGACCTGGGCTGCAGTACTAATGTGCAGTAAATCAGTAATTCAAAATGCAGGCAAGTTGTTGTTCATAAACATCTGCTAGGAAAATGTAGGTACCTGGCTCTGCTATAGTAAGAATTGAATAAATATACACATTGTTCCTTTCAAAATTGGTCAAAGAATCGTAAGTGAGAATTGTGGTCTCTAAGCCCAAAAACTGTGATTCCTATTTCATTAAGAATCATGCAGCTGTATTTCCAGTTGTAATCCTGGAATGTCAGTGTTATGTTCTGCTTGGACATGAAGCACAGATGAACTGACCATCTGGCTTTGTGTTAAGTTAAATTCATCCAGGTGTGCAGTGTATCAACATTGTGCAACAAGGCATCCAGCTAATATTTTGTCTGGGACCTTATATTATATTGACCATCGTATATTGACCATCTGGTGTCATTACACTCCTTCATTTATTCATACTCCAGTGTCACCCAGAAGAGGACTGGTTCCCTTTTGAGTCTGGTTCCTTTCAAGGTTTCTTCCTCTCATCACCTCAGGGAGTCTTTACTCACCACCGTCGCCTTTGGCATGCTCATTAGGGATAAATTTAAATTTTATATCCAGATTTTTGTAATGCTGCTTTGTGACAATGTCCATTGCTGAAAGTCCTATATAAATAAAACAGAAGTGAATTTAATTGATCCATCATCATCATCATCATCATCAAAGTGTAGTAAATACATAGGTACAAAGGTACAAAATAGAACAGCTATAACATGTTCTCTATGAATTAAAAGGCCAGTAAAATTAAAACACATGATAAAAAAGAAAAATGAGAAAACAAAAAACAAAAACAAACAAACAAACAAAAAAACCCAGCCACTTAGTCCCAGAATAGAGCTAAAGAAAACAAGCCCAAAGTCAGTCTTGATCTAGTTGTTCCTGCCAGCTGTGATACAAGATGGAGTACAAGTAGGTGGGCTAATTATCTCCTTTCTGATTAGATGACTATGGACCATTGCCTGGTCAGGGACACATGTAGACTAATTAGTGTTTTTGGAAACTGCTTCTTGGCCACAACTTGGAATGGATGGATCCCAAGTTCAAGTACGCTCTGTTGATTAGGAAGAAGTGAGCCATTGGTTGGCAATTGGTGCAGAGTATTTAATTCAGTTTGATTCATTCTTTACTAAGAAAATGTAGAGTAGCATCAGTTACAAAGAGGTTAATGTGGTTTACTTTGGATAGACTATGGGACAAAGCTGAACAGGGCTTTTCATTTGTACTGGTTTAAGATAGAGTCTACAGGAGTAATTATGACTTATAGATGAGTGCATAGGCTTGCATACCCCTGGTTGTTGTGTGTAAAAAATTACAATCTACAGAGCCAAAGAACTCCTATATATTAAAAAAATATTAAAATTAATCTACATGTCACGGATGGTTTGGAGACAGATGCAAGTGCAGAGTCTTTTATTAATTGTGAAACACAAGGGACAAGGATTAGCCTTAAACAAATACAAATTAGACAAACATGGAATACACATGAACATGGCATGGATACGATAACCGACAATGACTCTACATACAGCAGATTCTAGACAAAGAGTGCTATATAACCATTGCTTAAATACTAGTGTTCGTTGTGCATAAACGTGGTTCAGGTGTTCATGATCATGTGATTTTGTGCATGATATGAACATGTGGTGTGCGGTGACTGTTGGGTGTTGTAGTCCCGTGCCACTATCGGCGCTAACCTGACACTACAGTGTAAGGGGTAAAAATGAAAAATAATTTGAAATGAAAGAGGTGAAAGTTAATATCTTAATATACACTATTTGACCAATTTTGTTCCTTGTGATAATGAAGGAACATGAAACCTACCTCACTAAGGCCCTTATTTACTATATGCAAACTTGTTGAAAATGTGCACGCTGATTTACTAACAAGGTCTACAGAGAATCGCGTATTTCACATGAGCAAAATAGCACATTTTGTGTTAGCTTTCTAAAAAGGTTCTTCTTGAAACCCTTTCTGATAGAGAAACACTCAGTTGTGTGGTACTACATAGAACCTTTAAGGGTTCCTCCAGATGGACAACTGAAAAACACATAAGGGTCCCTAACGAAGATTCTCACGTGTCCCGTCGCAGTCACGTTTGACTACTGAAAACGCGGGCGTTACTCTAAATTGTTCGGACTTTCTCACTTAGGGAATGCCAATTACTTGTGTGAATTAATGCTTGGAGAGCGTTAATTCACACAAGTAATACGGTAGTACGATAGTACGGTAAACTCCACCCTGAATGACTCGCTAATTAATCATTATAGTTAATATGAGATCTTCAGTGTGATCTGAGATTTATCTTGTAATGAAATTCTGAGCTGATGGTTTTTTAGTTTCAGCCTCTTTCATCAACATGTTAGTCTATTTTGAGTTTCCTACATCACCCACAATGCTGTTTGACTACTTGCTGATAGTGGTGCCAGTGGGAATTCGCCCTTGCTTCATTGCTACCTAAAGAGAGTGATGCAACAGCACTTTAGTCCTTTAGTCTATCCAACATTCTTAGCTTCTCATCTGTACATATTTGGATAAGCTTCTAAAGCTTCAATTTTCATGCTAATACCGCAGTCAAAGCCATCATGCTCGTCATCTCTTAGATCACTATCTAGCTGAGCCAAGTCTCTGCTGTAACTCAGCACAACTCTGTTGTATAGGTGCGTTGCACTTTGGTTCAATGTTTGTCGTCTCAGCTATTTCTGGATTTCTCATTAATAATGCATTGAACGTCACTGGAAATTGATCATTTAAGCTCATTATTTTATGATAATGATAATGATGATAATTGGTGGTAACATTGACGTGTCCCTTACAAGCAGACACTACTGTCTCATCAAACATAACTACTGTCTTCTCATGGGAATAACCCAAATACACCCAATAAATGAACACCACAATCACTAAGCACATCACAGGTATTTCTGTATAAACATATTTAATGGGTTTTAGGGTGGAGTTTTCCTTTAAACAGAGCTTTTGAAAATTTTAATTCATTCACATTTGACAAACCATGTAGAGAATCATATATAAGACACATGCCAGCTTCTATTATGATGCTTTCTAATTTAGTTGGGCTATATTGTGTGTTGTATATGGACTTGTGTTTAGAGTAAATGTTATTTGGCCAAGCAGAATAAACTGGCCATGACTGTACGTGGCTTTAAACACTGAATATGAGCCAAAGTCTGCTTGAGTATTTATAAAGTCTGAGGATAAACACAATGGGACACAATGCCCATCTTGAAGTCCTTTATGCAGGAATGACAAGCATGAAACCCATGGCAGATGTGGTCCATTTGCCATGTAGCTTTTTAAATGCAGCTCCAGGGAGAGTGGTACTGAAATTTAACAGGTAGCTTGGAAAGGACTTGTTTCACAATGGTAGAAATGAACTTGCCTCTCCAGGGGTCGATTCCAGCTGTGTAAAATGTGTTGAATGTGCTACATGCTACAAATCTACTGGGAAAGGCTACACAGGGAGACCACCCAGGACTAAGATCTCCGTTGTTGAGGGGCTGGTGCACTGAGCAGGGATTGACCTAATCCCTCTTCTCTCCCGTTTCAATTGTCTGCCTTTTCTGCAGCTTTCTCTTTCATATTGAAGCTGATCGTGTCCTGGAGCACATTCAGTGCAAGTTCTGTTTTTGTGTGTGCTTCAGTCTATCCGGGATAGAGTAGTCAAATAGTGGGAGAATATTAATTGAAATTCCTCTTTATTACACCAGCTCTTCATTGCTAGTTTGACCTTGAACTTTCACACAGTGGAGATTGATTGTTGTAATCAAGTGATAATCTAGGACATCTTTCAATTTATGGAGCTCATAATAATTATAATTATTCAGTCCAGAAATGTTTTGCTCTTTGCTGAAAAGGATTTCAGTGCATACAGTATTTATCTGAACAGAAACAGGCAAACATTTATGAATAACAAACACTGGGCCTCATTTATCAATCTTTTGTAAAGTTGCAGGCCAAACCAAACAAAAAATTCCCATAGATTTACCAAAATTACCAAAACACTGATTTTTTTTTCATATTCATGTGCGTATGCTGATAAACTTTAAATTACCAAGTGTGTTTATAGCACAGCAGATCTTCATTTAGTAATGGCCACAAAACTCCATAAAGGTCAAAGCTCACAGGGCTGAAATCTTCCAGTAATGTAGCTCAGCCACTGCAGCGCATCAGCTATCATAGACACACACTTTTATACACACATAACTTTTATAATGTGGCACTTCTGTCATCCTAATTTAATGGCGAGTCTCATTTGTCATAATTTATGGATATCTTTTGGATTGCTTATGGATATTTTTGGATTGCTTTTTAAGTTATTAACATGAATTGACTGAGTTTCATATTTTGTTCATTAAAATGGTGTGTGTTATGCAAATAACTAAGTGTAATCCTTATATAAAATTCTAGTAACTCATGCCAAATATACATAAATTGAAGCTAATCAATCGAGGTTCACATTAGTCTTATACATAAATTTACAAAAACTCAGGAGCTCTTGTTGTATATTTTACCATGATTCTTGTTTAAATGCCCTTGCGAACTATTTATTAATAAATTCAGTCCGGTTTGACAAATGAGGCCCAATGTGTGTCAAAGACATATGGCTGAATGAAATATGTTGTCCCTGGCCAAAGTCATCTCTACGTTTTTTCATTAGTCTAAAAGCAATAAAGCAAAGTGAGCTAAGGTTAGACAAATATTTCCACTGGAGTGTGCCATATTGTCAATGTACTAAAACCAGTTTATGATTAAGTCTGTCCGTGGAACAGTTAAAAGGATGTAATTTTTAATATTTTTTTTTAATAACTCCATGCTACTCGATTCATTTGAAACTACAATCGTCATGGGACACAGACATGTCTAGACAAAAATGAATTTCAGTGAATGTGTATTTTATTCCAAGATAAATAGTTTGACAAAAAATGTTTTGGCATCAGGGGTTTAAAACTATACAGACATACAATAATAGATTATGTACAGCTAATTTGTTTTCATTTGTCTCATAGTACTCTCTAGATAGTACTGAGTAAAAATCCCTGGTTTGTCTGTGCATGTCTGAGAGATGGTTGGATGGTTGGTTAGTTTTCAGAAAGCTGTCTGCTGTCCCAGTGAAGACATTTTGCCCCTGAAGAGAGAATCTGTGTATGTCATCATGACCTGGCCACCAATCAACATGGTCTCGGGTCACGTCTGGAATACAACTTTACGTGACATACTGTATATATATATACACACACACACACACACACACCATAGTCCCTGAGATTTACAAGGCAGAGAAACAGGAGGATTTGTGTGGCATTTATGCTTTAAAACGTTAAGGAGAGGATCCGACTGTCCATGGTGATGCATAAATCTACAAGTCAGCCGCTCAGACTGCCACCATCTTAAAACTATGTATGTGTTCACTTGCACCTATGAATTCACCCAGCACTGTGAGAAATAAAGACTGGAATATTCATTACATGCAAAGCAGTTTATGAGACAGCTCATTACAAAATTTTAACATGAAAATGTGACACTAATTTACCTTCTGAGAAAAGGAACCTGAGGTAGGCCTACAGCTGCATGAATGTTTTCCTCATGCAGTCTTGTGACCAGAATATGGCAGAGCAGCGGGAAATTTGATGGGCTGTTGGGCCTGGTGTTATGGATGCCTCACTAATTCCTCCAGACTGATCCTGATTCCTTACCAAAAGACCTTGAGAAGCCCAGGTGCAATAATAAAGATATTTCCTGTACATAAAGGCATATCACATTTAAACCCTCATTTCCTCACCAGGATCATCTCCCAAAACTCTGGAAATGGAGCAGTTTATTGTGGGTTTCATGGATACAGGGACTATGCATGTACAAGTCAGACTTTCGAAGTGTTTTTTTTCCTTTATGATATTTTAGTGTATGGAAAAACAGAGTGGATGGGAAAGCAGGAACATATTATAAAAATGTTCCCAACTTAGTATATCTCCTTATCTAGCAAAGAGTTTAGCATTCAAATCTAACACAGATAGATCTTTGCCTTGACTTTTGACTAAAGATTCTTATCTGAGACCAAGGAATTATTGTTTAATTCCCAAATATTATAGTTCATAATTGCTTGGTGTAAAACCTTGTTCATGGGATTTCTGCTAGCACTTGAGAAGAGCATGCTGGATTCG
The DNA here is from genome assembly GCA_037577455.1 of Pangasius macronema. NCBI lineage: Eukaryota > Metazoa > Chordata > Actinopteri > Siluriformes > Pangasiidae > Pangasius > Pangasius macronema. Next base: position 6,972,734 of record CM074945.1, on the reverse strand, counting down.
AGGGCCAGCTGCGATGTGAGAATCAGATAAAGAGTGATGTTAATGCAGACTGAGAGACCTCATGTCACGCCACTGGTGTTGATGAGATCCAGCCAAGCGCTCACTGGTTACTACATATGTTTGCTCTCTATCTCTGCAATCAGTGACATCTGCTGATAGTATGACTTTCAGTGTTTATAACGACCAATCAAGAAACACCACACATGCCATCTAATGTCTCCCCTTTGAACAATCTGCTGAGACGTTTAAGATAAAAGTGACACTTGATCAACACAAAATTGCACTGAGATGATAGCTGTGGAAATGCCCTCCAGATCTGGGCTGAAAGCTTTAATGAAAAAGTTGAGTGTTCATTTGAGTATTTGATGACATCTGGTAAACCAGGCTGAAATGGTCACACATGATAAGTTAATCAGACTGTGTTTCAAAGTAAAAGCTATTGTTTACATTACATTTGAATACAATAGAATGTGTTGATCAAAGCTTAAGCATTACTGCTAAATAAGTGTTAACAACTCCCTCTCTCGCTCTTGTTGTTATTTCTTTCTCTCTCCAGACTCAGACCTGAGCATGAGGACCCACAGCACCCCGAGTCCTGCTCTCATCCTGAACTTGAGTCCTTCTCATCTTTCTCCTCAAACTCTTCCCAATGGCCATGAGTCTCCATCCTCATCCCCATCTCCATCTCCATCCCCTACCATTCCTAGAGAAACTGTTGCTATAGTCCATGCTCCTCCAGGAAGCTGCAAAAAGGCCTCCAAATCTCACTCGACAGCACTTGTTGAATTTCTTCCAGACCCCGTCTTGTTGCAGATCTTTGCTCACCTGTCTACTCCGCAACTGTGTCGCTGTGCCCGAGTGTGCCGCCGCTGGTACAGCTTGGCCTGGGACCCACGTCTCTGGAGAACCATCCGACTGAGCGGAGAGTCACTTCATGCCGACAGAGCCCTGAAGGTCCTCACTCAGCGCCTGTGCCAGGATACCCCCAATGTCTGTCTCACCCTGGAGATGGTGGTGGCGAGCGGATGTCTGAGGCTGTCTGATCGCGGCCTGCGTGTGCTAGCTCAGTGCTGTCCTGAGCTACGGCTCCTAGAGGTGGCAGGCTGTTATAACATTACTAACGAGGCGGTATTTGACGTCGTGTCCCGCTGTCCTAACCTTGAGCACCTGGATGTCACAGGTAAGCAAAGCAGCATGGATTACATAATTGAATCATAATAATTAACAGTAAGGAATTCTACCTCTTCACACCAAATCACAGTTCCAGGGTCCCCAGTTTGATCCTGAGCTTGGGTTACTGTCTATGTGTTCCAGGTTCTCTGTTTTACTCCTGACTATAAAAACATGCCAGTAGGTCAATTGGCTACAATAAAATGGCCTCAAGATGTGAATGTGTGTCTGAATATATGTGAGCATGGTGCCTCGGATAGACTCCTGATCCACCATGGCCTGACCGTTTACTGAAGGTGAATGAATGAATGAATGAATGAATGAATGAATGAATGAAATAAAGTGCTAAGGGTTTTTAGAGGGAACTATGTGTATTTCATGTTGTGTAATAGTTAGACATGTGGTATGGATGATTCACCAACATGGCTTAGTCAACATGCTGAACTTATCAACACATAATCTATATTTCATGATGCTGAATTGCTGCCATCATCCATCACGCCGAACGCTGTTGGATTTGCTAGGAGAGTAATTCATAGCAGTTCTGCTTTGCTCGGAAAGCTGGGAAAAGCATTAAAGAATTGGGGAATTACTGCCAGTCTTACAGTTCCCTCTGGGAGAAGGACTGCCGAGCTCTGAGAGTCTTAACGTCAAGGAGAAGGGCCGGTCTGCTGCTTTCATTAATGCAGTGACACACTCAAAAAAATCGTTGGTGGGCAAAGCTACTGGTGCGCCATTCAGAAAAGGAAGTAAACCCTTTGTCATAAGAACAGGTTTTGTTAGTTGTGGCCATGCATGCTGAGAGTGAGAAAAGAAAGATATCAGTTTAAACTGAAGGAAAACAGACACTGAAATGTTTCCTTTGATATTAAATGTTGCCTTGTGTTTTCCTACCTTTTTATATGTTTTCTTTATTTTCTTCTCTACTCCCAGAAGCAGACATAAAACATGAGCAGACTTAAAAATACCACAAAAATCTTTTGAGTCCTTGAATAATAATCTAAATTATGACATTGACTGAGAATGTCAGAAGAATGTCCTAGCAATACGGTGGCCACATGAAACAGTGTGTAATGTGTATTTGTGGGTTCTTACTTGGACATCATACTTTCTGTCTATCAGAGAGACACTGGCCAATCATAGGAGTCTGTGAGCTCATGTATGTGGAAGAGGGTAGATGGTGCTTTTCTTCAGTGTGTGTTATGAAATAAACAAATAAATGAATCCATAACATGAAAACAAATTGAAATAGAAAACTTGATGAGGTGCAGGTACTTATGACATTGAAAGTAGCATGGTCAGATAAAGTAAAAATATATATAAATAAAGTGAAATAAAAATGGACCTTTGATTGTTCATTCATTCCTTAAGTGACTTTATTCCTTTTTTACATTACACATATTACACGAACACCTGCCATCAGGATGATTTCTATGTAGGGGATTTAAGGCTTTATTTTTCTACCTATAGTTTTTTGTTGGTAGTAATTGAGATAGGATATTGCATATTAGGTTTTTTAATAAACAGTACAATTGGACTGCAAATGTGTTGGAAAACATGGGGTGGGCATTGGAAATGAATGGAACAGTAGAGTTTAGATAAAGCACTCACAGTGTATCTCTGTTTTCCCCCAGGCTGCCCTAAAGTGACATGTATAAATCTGACCCAGGAGAGTTCACTGCCTCTCTCTCCACTCCACGGACAGCAGATCGGCCTGCGCTATCTGGACATGACAGACTGCTCATATCTGGAGGATGAAGGTCTGCGTGCTGTCGCTGTTCACTGCCCACTCCTCACCCATCTCTATCTGCGCCGCTGCACCCGGCTGACGGATGAAGCCTTACGCCAGCTGACTCTTCACTGCCCTGCTCTGCGCCAGCTCAGTCTGAGTGATTGTCATTTACTGGGCGACTTTGGCTTGCGTGAGGTGGCCCGCATGGAGGGTCAGCTCCGTCATCTGAGTGTGGCACACTGCAGCCGCATCACTGACGTAGGCCTGCGCTATGTGGCACGTTACTGTCCACGTCTACGCTACCTGAATGCTCGGGGCTGTGAAGGTATCACGGATCAGGGCCTGAGCCATCTTGCTCGCTGCTGCCCCAAGCTGCGGGCGCTGGACGTAGGCCGATGCCCATTGGTGTCAGACATGGGTCTTGAGGTGTTGGCACGTTCTTGCGCTGGGCTCAGAAGGCTCAGTCTAAAAGGATGTGAGAGTGTAACTGGCAGAGGGTTGAAGGCATTGGCTACAGGATGTCCTGAACTGCAGATGCTTAATGTACAGGAGTGTGAAGTGCCCGCAGAGGCGCTGAGGCTGATACGACGCCACCGCAGACGCTGTGTGATTGAACACACCAACCCGGCTTTTTACTGAACACATGGGGTCTTCTGACAAGCGGTTTATTTACTGCAGCTTTATGAGTTGAGAGCGTGTTAGACTTAAGATGACAAGGTGTGCAATATGTCTGTAAAAATAGTTACCTTGCCACTACATGATGTGTGTAATAGTATTTATCAGATAAAAAGGTTACTGGTATTCTCTCTAATGTCTGTTATGTCTGTCTGGTTTTGAAAGATGATATGTCTCCAAAAGCTTTAAATGATATTATAAATCTGGAACATGCTGGGTCTGTGGCATTACCACTGTCCAAAGGTACTTTGCTTTATTTTAATCTAAAACATCTGCGTTTTAAAGTTTTTTTTTAAAACTATGTCCATACTTCTTTTATGGTGTTTGTATAATACTGTTTTATGTGGATATTTGCACTTTAAAATTCATATATGACAATAGCTAGCATTGCATTAAAAAGAAAAATGTTTTTATTGTATTTTGCTGAAGGGCCCATATTCAAGTTTTTCCACTTACAGTGTTGAAGTAAAAAAATTATTGTAACTGACTTCTACATGACCATTTTCAAACCTCTTTTGTCCCTTAGTATCAAATGGGCTGTATTGGTATTGTGCCTTTAAGAGTGACATGTAAGTAATCTCTGTGCTGATTGGCTGACCTCTTCTTGCCCCCTATCTGTGACATGTAAAATAGTATGGAAATCTGCAGAAAATTCAAAATGGCATCTACTCAACAACCATAGAATAAAGTGGCAGGTTTATCCATCTTTCAATCATCATCATCAGAATCATCAGCTGTTATAAAGCTGTAAAAATGTAGAGATAATTATATAAACAGGCAAATACACTGCTCAAAAAAATTAAAGGAACACTTTGAAAACACATCAGATCTCAAAATGGGGAAAAATATCATGCTAGATATCTGTACTGATATGGACTGGGTAATGTATTAGGAACGAAAGGATGCCACATTGTTTGAGGGAAATGAAAATTATCAACCTACAGAGGGCTGAATTCAAAGACACC
>CM074945.1:6956490-6967011 GCA_037577455.1 Pangasius macronema | reverse complement strand
TTTGGATCTCACCATGGTGATACCTCTCACTTCAACAATTAAGAGCAAACCAAACTAAATGTCTGAGGTTTAAATAATACAAGCTTCCTTCAAAATGCTCTGTAACGATGTTCTAATAATTTGCACCTGATGTGATACACCTGTAGGTCATTTTAGCCATTATAAGTGCAAATAAATGAGGGGGTGTCCTTACTTATTCCTCACAAGATTTTTTTTTTTTAATTACATTTTACAGATCATTTTAAAAAGACTTTTCTTTGGTTTTATGTGTTTAGTTATATGACTTGAATCTCCCAATATTGTTAAAATGAAGATCAAATGTACATATGATTAACTATGTTAAAAAAACAGGCTTTCATGGGGTGTCCTATTTTTTCACATGACTGTATTGTTTGGTTTATAAATGTGATACATGCAGAGGGTTGCAGAATGTTGAAATAGGTTAAAATCTGTGACTGACCTCTAATTGAGAGTATCTCCCTGGTCCAAAGCCACAATGACACTGCTGCCCCCCAATGGTCCAAACTCACAGAGAGATACAAACATTGGGCCATTTGGAGCCCTTTATGAAACTTATTATTTCAGATTACTACAAATTGTCAGTTTCCCACATGATTAAGCATGAATTTGATTTGCTCCAAACCTCATTGTGTCAAAACATTACTACAGTCAACATAACTGACCTGACAAACGCAGTTTAGTTTTAAAGTGTCCATGAGGTCATATGTCATGCATGCATGTATTGGAGGAATTAAAAGAAGCACTGGTCACTCAAATTCAAAGCTCACCAACTAGTATATATCAACAGAAGATCATTGCCATATACCACAAAAGGTCTTCCGCAAAAAAACCACAATGTTCCCAACAAAACTGCAAGTTTTGTAACAGACCAGTGCAAGGAATATATAGCTTGAGCCATTTCCTAAGGAAAACCAAAAATCATTAAGGACTGATGAATTGTTTAGAAAAGGTCTCAGACCTGCCATTCGTTCCAGTGTTTGGAGTTATGGGCATCATCCTGTGGGAATCACATTATAATATATTAATATTTCCTCTGTGTAATTGTGTAATGGCTAAGTAATATAAATCCATTTTACAGGCCCAGATGTTAAACACTTTTCCACTACAATTTTCCTACGGTCACATATGACTAAATAAATTCCAAAGTAGTTTTATGAACACTAGAAAGCTTCAGATGTCCTCTATACTCCCTTCCCAATCAGCATATCCAAACATCTAAACCTTTGTGGGAAGTCCAGTGTGTGGCTTCCTTCTTCCTGAAGAATGTAGTATTATACTGAAAATGGTCACATGGTAGCTGGTGTCTTTTAACATAAGCATTGCCACCCCAACTGCCACATCATCTCTCAGATGTCTGTTAGTCATATCTGATTCAGACACTGTGTGAATCAGAGTTATTAGGAGCTTGAGTTATTAGGAGCTTATTCTGAAGCCTTATGTGGGTATTTATTTTTACACCAAGAGACAAATTAGACTCAGCTTTGTCCTACACATAATTAAGCGGTGCCCCATGTGTGCTCTGAGCCCCACCTTTGCCTTCCCATGGTTAAAAATCTGGACAACTCACTTCTGTCTCATTACACACTTTTCAGGACCTGCATTCCAAAGAGTACAGAAGCTGATCTGAAGGATAAGACTGACCGTATTAGCAGATGTGGTAAAAGTATTCTTTACCCAAGTAAAAGAGCAATTACTCCTCTTAAAACACACTTAATAAATAAAAAAGTTGAAATACAGCTTTAAATTCTTCAAGTAAAGTAGAAATGTATAATAAATTTATTTTTAAAAAAAAAGTAAATTTAAGCATATAAAAATAAAGTAAAAATGTTACTTTAAAAAAAAATACTTAATTTTTTTAAAGTATGCGAGTAAAAATTACAAGTAAAATTCAGAAAAGAAAAATCACATACAGATTTTAGCTACTAATGGTAAATTTGTGCTCTTTCATTAAGGAACCAAGGAACATGGGACAACATTAGCTAACAACATCTCTCAAATATTAGCTAGCATGATGATAACTCTGACATTCAAAAATGTATCAATCTATCTGAGGCCAAAATTCATTTTGCTCTGTAACGGGTTAAAAGTAACAGGGTTGATTTTTTTTTTTTTTTATAGCAGAGAATTAGCAAATACACAAAATATGGCTAACTAACATCCATACTAATGGCATGAAGCATTGTAAAGATATATGTCAAATATACATTTTAGTTTACCTTCAATCTGTATTTAGAGTGACATGGTTTTTTACTGTACAAGCGTTTACACAAGAAATTTGGTATTTATGAAAATCCCTGAAAAAAACATATGCATCTTACTCAATGCTTCAAGAAGACTAACTAAAATAAACCTTCAACTTAATTGACTTCAGTCAAATAATTTCCATGGATTCCTGCACTTTTATACATAGAATATACTGTCAAATTTAAACTGCTTTAGCATTTAGCAGATGCCCTTATCCAAAGTGACTTATAGAAGTGCTTTGGAGCCTCTATCAAAAACATATCCTAATGCTAGTTCACTAGAGATGAAGAATACCATTGAGAACATTTTGTGAAAACCATTCTTTTTATATTATTGGAATTAATTTAAAAATATTAGAAAAAAAAAAGAAAGCGAGCCAATATATTAAGACTAATATAATTAATCAATCAATTATGACAAAAGAAATGCCATTATATGAACAGAGGAAGGTCTGTGCTTTTGTGCTCCCAGCTGTCTAAGTACTTGAACTTTTATGGCGTTTTGTGGGAGTCACTAAATGCAAATGAGCTGTGTTGGGAAGGCACTTTGCACGTTACGGGTAATCAACATACACATATGAGTATGAAGAAAATCAGCCTTACTGAAACTCTGACAGGAAATTTTAGTCCAGTTTTTGGCTTGTGCAAACATTTACACACACCTTTAGTAAAAAGATTGATAAGTGAGACCCATTGTCAGTCAATATCACAAGGTTATTAACAGTAAAGGAAAAAAGAATGAGAGAACTTACTTTTCTTCTTCCCCTGATCTTCAGGAAATTCGGATGATGCAACTTCCTGTGACTATGTGACTTGTGAAATACTTCACATATTTGATAGGGGTGAATGTGTTCAGGTAACAGGGTTGAGTGAATGTAGTGGGAAGCAAAATGTACATTTTTCATAATGTATTCAAATGGACGACTTATGGAAAAAGAAGGTTTTCAAACACGGGATGTTAAATGGATTCACACATGGAGATTCAAATATGGAGTTGGTCCCCCTTTGAGGTTAGGGTCAGGGCTCTGTACAGGACACTCAACTTCTTCCAATCCAACATCAGTAAGCCATTTCTCGCTTTGCAGAAACTCGATTTGTGTACAGGAGCATTGTCTTGCTGGAACAGGTTCGGGCCTCTTAGTTCCAGTGAAGTGAAATTACAATGCTACAGCGTGCAGAGACCTTCTAGAAAAGTGTGTGTTAGCTCAGTGGTTAGGACGTTGGGCTACTGATTGGAAGGTCATGAATTCAAGCCCCAGCACTGCTAAGCTGCCACTGCTGGGCCCTTGAGCAAGGCCCTTAACCCTCAACTGCTCAGTTGTATAAATGAGATAAATGTAAGTCACTCTGGATAAGGGTGTCTGCCTAATGCCGTGAATGTGTGCTTCTAACTTTGTGGCAACAGTTTGTGGAAGAACTACATGATCAGGTGTTCACAAACTTTTGGCCATGTGGTGTATGTCAGCAATTATACGTCATGGTAAAGTGTATGTAAGCATTGTTGGTATGTTTAAATGTAATTAAAGGTTACCTCTCTGAAACATGTACATGGTTGTTGTGAAGGGCACTTTACCTTCGTTAAGAAATGTCTTTTATTTTATTTACGTACATCTTTCTCAAATAATATCGATAATGAATCAACGTTAAAATATATAGCTGTAGCAGGGAAGTATTTATTTTGTTATTTTGTGTTTTTAAAAATGGCTAATGGACAAATTTCTTTACTAACAACATCATCAGGTCAGCACAGCTCCCTCTAGCGCCGGACGTTTTCTGTTCGTTTGTTTTCACGAGCGTTTTCCTAACTGGACAGTGAAGTAGCCAATCGCAGAGCAGGAGGCGGGGCAATAACGCTCATCAGTTGCGACCCGGAAGTGAACAAAATTGTCATCTCACGTTAGGAAGAACGATCATAACAAACCGGTTGTTTGTTTGTTTGATATAAACACTACATGGTGAAAGAAGCTGCATCAGAAGCATGGCTCAGAAAATAAACGAGGCCCACGAGCACATCGCGAAAGCGGAAAAATAGTAAGTGTTTATGGTCGGGTTTGTTTCGTTTGTTCCATGGCGCTAGTCACAGAGTGACAGATGTATATACACTGTGTCCTGGCATGTGTCTGACTGTTAATATTTCAGTTTAAAGACCAGTTTTATGAAATGGAAGCCGGATTATGACAGCGCTGCGTCAGAGTACGCTAAAGCAGGTAAAGCTTTTAACACACACACACACACACACACACACACACACACACACACACACAGTGTGTACAGTATACTGATACAGTGATGCATTAATCCTCCTCTATACAAGCTGGTGCACTGTGACATCAAAATCTGAATAATGTATCAGTATTTTCCTTTTACATAATTTAGAAGTTCTCTTGAATGCTGGACTCCATTCGAACAAATCTAAAACATACATTATATATGCATACAGTATATTTCCAAAAGTATGTGGACACCTGACCATCACACCTGTATGATCATCCCATTCCAAAAGCCTTGGCCATTAACATGGAATTGGTCCCCCTTTCCTCCACTCTTCTGAGAAGGCTTTCCACTGCGGGGTGTCTGAAAAGCCAGGACCCAAAGGTTGTGCCAATATGTCGATCTGAATATGCTGAACAAAATTCACAAAAACATGATATATACCACCTGAGAAATGTGTAATAAATACAAAATTAAGTATAAGGGGCATGGTGGCTTAGTGGTTAGCAGGGTTGGCGGTTCGAATCCCGCCTCCTCCCTGTGTGCTTGGAGTTTGCATGTTCTCCCTGCGCTTCACGGATTTCTTCCAGGTACTCCGGTATCCTCTACCAGTCCAAAGACGTGTGGTAGGCTGATTCATCTCTGAATTGTCTGTAGTGTTTGAATGGGTGTGTGAGTGTGTGTGATTGTGTCCTATGATGGGTTGGCACACCATCCAGAGTGTCCCTGGCCTTATACCCCAAGTCCCTTGGGATAGGCACCAGGCTCCCCCGTGGTACTGTGATAAGAGGTATAGAGAAAGGATGGATGGATGGAACTTAAGTGTATGCAGTTTTACTGTCATTGGCTCCTGACTATTTGGACACCCCAGAGATTTTGGAGCGTGGCTGTGGGGATTTGTGTTCATACAGCTACAAGAGCATTAGTGAGGTCAGGCACTGATGTTGGGCGAGGAGGTCTGGGGTGCAGGCGGCATTCCAGCCAGGACTTATAACCCGAAGGTCGTGGGTTTGAGTCTCAGGTCCGGCAGGGATTACAATACCACAACTGAGGTCAGACCCTTGAGCAAGGCACCGAACTCCCAACTGCTCCCCGGGCGCCACACCAAAAAAAGGCTGCCCACTGCTCCGGGTGTGTGTGTGTGTGTGTGTGTGTGTGTGTGTGTGTGTGTGCGCGCACTTGGATGAGAACCATACTTGGCCACACGTCACTTCACTTCACATATGGGTGTGCACATACTTTTGGCCATATATTGTATTTCTGCTACACAGCGAGGAAATAAAACTGATTTTTGTCCTGTAACATTGTATAGGATGTGGATAGTGAGAGTGAGAAATCTCTCTCTCATTTATCATAAAACCTGTATCTTTCTATAAATAAATCAGTAAGTAAATAAATAAATGCTTCCGTGAATTCATTTAACCATTCAAGGAATGATGTATTTATTCAATGCTATGTTGATGTACATCTTACTGGATTTATTCAGTTCATAGTATATATTAACTGACTGATATATATATTCAAAGACTGAGTGATTTTCACTTCACCCTTCACTGCACTACAGAATCATGGCTAAAATTCTAATCCCAATGATGTACTGCATTTTGTACACACTACTTTTATCTCATTGTAATATTTTAGTATTTCATATAGAAAGAAAGCAGCCTTTCTTCTACATTTCTTCAAATGGATAAATCTTTGAATCAAAATGAAACTGCTCTTTGCTTACATTAATGGAGTGAATCTTTTAAATACTAAATTAACCTATACTGTATAGACAACGACATTCTACACCTCGATGTATATGTGATTTCATTTTCATCAGGGATAATAAAAACAGATATTTAAATACATTTTAGCTAAGCTTACCATTATTGCAGTTGGATATGTTTAACGAATTAAGGAAGCCAAATATTTTGATCATGGGCTACATAGGTTGAATTGTGCATCCCTAGATTTTCTTCTCCTCTGTAACCTGTTCTTCTGTTTCCTTTCAGCTGTCGCTTTCAAAAACGCCAAACAACTTGAAGAAGCAAAAGATGCTTACTTACAAGAGGCAGAGGCTCACACCAACAACAGAACGTATCCTTTCACCTCTCAGTGGCTTTCCTAGCTAAACGTGTCCGAATAATATGGTCCTGTTTAACCTTTACGATAGAGTTAATAATTCTGCTGAATGAGACATAACCCACACAGTGTTGACTAAAAATACACCGTGCTCTTGCTGGACTTTTCTCCTTAAGTCATGCTACAGTCTTTTCCATGCTGCAAAGTAAGATTTTGAAGCACTTAATTGACATCATAGATTTCTGCATGTGTGTACACAGGCGACACTGAACCTGATCTTTGATTTCTCTGCAGGGCCCTCGAGCAGGCAGGGATGATGCTGAAGGTGAGTTCTTGTAGTGATCAGAAACATCACTGGTCCGGGGTGATGAGGTTGATAGCACGCGGGAAGAAGCTGTCGTGGTGACGAGCTGTCTTGGTGCATATGGTTTGGTAGTACTTACCTGAAGATAGCTTCTGAAACTGCTGGCTGTCCTTGCTCAGCTGGTGAACAGTTCACTGATGTGGGAATGTGGTGATGATCTCAGCAGAACAAATTACTCATTGTAATACTTTCTTGAATTGAAAAGAGGAGGAGGGGAACCACATGGTGATGGAGGAAGTAGCAGTAGGGGAAATGAATAGCAGCATAATGAATAAATATGCTAGTATTCAAGTTATTCTTGTTGTTGTTGTTCTTTCGGCTGCTCTCATTAGGGGTCATTGGCGTCACAGCGAATCATTGGTTCACGTTTGATTTGGCACAGGTTTTACGCCGGATGCCCTTCCTGAAGCAACCCTCCCATTTTATCCAGGCTTGGGACCGGCACTGAGAGTTCACTCCCAGTGGCTGGGTTGGTTCCCTGCCCCGCGGCAATGAGAGCAAGGGCTCCTTAACCGCTAGACCACCAGGGACAATATAAATATGCAAATTAGTAACACCCCCAAATCTATAGGGACCACCCCTTTCTCCTGGTAAACCAGCACTGCATGGTCTGAATTTGCACATCGGTCCCTGAAAGGCTGTTAGATGTTGTAACACTGCAATACTTGCCAGTCATGTCTTCAATCCTGACTCAGATTTTCTCTGAGATTTTCAGCTCCTGTTTTTATGCCGCTAGGTGGTGGAGGCATCATATTTTCTCGTCTGTCTGCCCGTTCGAGTTGCTCATTAGCCTGATATCTCAGGAATGAGTGGTTGAATGTTTATAGGAAAATATCTTTGTAACCAGCAGACGAACTGATTAGATTTTGGAGTTGATCCAGACAGTGTCAAGGTCACAGCAAGGTCAAATATCTGAAATTGATAGCTTCCTTCCTGTTTGTATTGTATTTTAAGGGTATTTGAGGCATACAAACCAGAAGTACTTGCCTTGTTAGAGGCATCAGGTTCTACTTGTTTTGTAAACACTTTTAAATACAGTCAGTATAACTTAATATACTTCCAGGATAACTCTTCAGTAAAGGTTGAAATGATGCATTTTGCTTCTGTCTTCTACAGGACATGCAGAGGCTGCCTGAGGCAATTCAGTACATAGAGAAAGCCAGTATGATGTACATCGAGAATGGCACACCAGACACTGCTGCCATGGCTCTCGACAGAGCTGGAAAGTGAGTGATTAAAGAAGATCCGTTAAATATTTGTATAACCTTACACCATTAGAATGAGATATCATATCTATTTTATTAGAATAATAGTGACAATATGATTGGCAGGTTGATAGAACCTGTGGATTTAGCCAAAGCTGTGGACCTCTATCAGAAAGCTGCATCAGTGTTTGAGGTGAGTGACTATAAGACGTTTGAGCTAGAAAACATCACTGACTTGTAGCTTTTGGATTTATGATCATAAGGTTATATTTGACTGGATCAACAGGTAGTCAGCTATATTTACATTTTTATATTGTGATAATTGCCTTATTAGACCTGGTCTGTATGACAAAATAACATCCATATCACATTACATTACCTCACAATATGCTGTATCTGAGATATCTTATTGAGGTATGATCTGTTACAGTTCTTTTATACTGGGTGTCTTTTCTTATCTCTCACATTAACAAGTGGTTTGTTGGATACTCTCAAATATTTTATTGTGAATTATTTCCCCTACTGATGTACATGATAAATACATATATAGTGACTCATGGTGGGTCATTACTGCTTTGCTGTCACTGAATATTGTGATAAACGTTGCTTATTGTAAAATGTCTTTGAATATCGAGAGAGATTTTTTCCCATATTTCCTATTTATTGTTAGTTTCAGTTTCATTATTACAATTCTTAATTGTGATTGCTTATAAGCTGTTGATTAATTTTCTAAAACTGCACCTCTGACCGCTGCACTGAAAAGCACAAGTTTATATGAATGAATTTGTTCTAATGCGTTATCTTTTCTTTAGTAACCACTCATTCACAGAGGCATGTATGCTCTGTAATAGGTGGCTAAACCACATAATCTAAGGCTTTTGCTTTTAATACTTTATTAATCACGAAGACCTTTTATTAATCACAAAGGTCCTTTATTAATCACAAAGACCAAAATCAGTTGTTCATTTAAAATGACGCATTCATACTTAATCAGCCCCTTTAAGTCTGAAAACCCTGGCAGGTGAAAGCTAACCTATCAAACACAGCTCACTATTTAGTTAGTTCACACATGTACGATTAAACAAACGAGATTCTGATTGCATAGTACATGATTCAATTAATTTACCATCCCACCATGTTTGGCAAACCTTTTACCAGTGCTTGTTCAGTGAATTGGATTATGGGATGGCCTTCTCTGAGGAGGACCCATGTGATGCTGCCTTCTTAAAGTATTTATTTAAAAAAAAAAAGAAAGAAATAAGGAACCTTAGACGCTAGATGTCCTTATGCTGCCTTCTGACTGGGAGAGACTTTTTCTTGGGAGCTCTAACTTTACCTGAACATTGTGTGTATCCATCCAGTCTCCTCCAAACTGGAACATATACCAACGTTCATGATAAGAATATTGCGTAAATACTACAGTATATCAAATTATCAACATAATTTTGAGAGGTTTTCTGTTACAGAATGAGGAACGTCTGCGGCAGGCTGTGGAGCTGCTCGGCAAAGCGTCTCGGCTCCTCGTCAGACAAAAGAAGTAAAGCGCGCTCATGTTTCCAAACTGTATAACATCCGCTTTATAGCTGGACTTTGTCCTAATTCACAGTTTCTCCTGTTTTTCTTTTCCCCTAAAGATTTGATGAAGCAGCATTGTCGATCCAAAAGGAGAAGAACATGTACAGAGACATAGAAAATTACCCGACATGTTTTAAGGTATGACCTGTTTTACCCAGTCCTCTGAATCAGCAGTTCAGCGCTTGCGTACCTCATAATGTAGCGGATCTTTTGCTCTGTTGCATTTAGAAAACCATCGCGCAAGTGCTGGTTCACCTACATCGAGGAGATTACGTAGCAGCTGATAAGTGTGTGAGAGAAAGCTACAGTATCCCAGGATTCAGTGGGAGTGAGGACTGTGTTGCGTTGGAGCAGCTGTTACAGGGATATGATCAGCAGGATGAAGAGCAGGTGGCCCGTGTCTGCAACTCCCCACTGTTCAAATACATGGACAATGACGTGAGTGTTACTTTGGCTTTGTCTGAAAACATGAGCTCATTACTTTAAGCTTTCCAACTTAAAAATGTTTAATGGTAGATTTAGGAGTTTTTTTTTCCTCTTTGGTAGAAAAATGCTATCGTGAGCTACGTTTGGTAACGCGGTTGTGCTGCAGTAATACAAGAGTGAAATAATCCACTTTCATTGAGAATTTATGGCTGCATCCCAAATTACATTCTACACACTAAAAGGAATGCCTAAATAGCTCTAAAAACATCATTAATGTGTTGATACAGTATTTAGTACTGCAGACCTGCCAATATGTACGGATTCTGCGTAGTGGATACGCATTTTGACTTCCTTGTACGCTTGTACGATTTCATGCTCTAAAGTACGCATATCGTTTGATCTAGCATTT
>CM074945.1:6936921-6950154 GCA_037577455.1 Pangasius macronema | reverse complement strand
TTCTCACAAATGCCACATGCATGAAAATCAGTATAGGAATACACCAACATTTTCAAGCTAATCTCTAGGTACCACATCTGTAATGTGTATCTGATTACCACTGACAAGAATTTCAACATTGAGTTTCTCTGTACTGAGAAAAAAAACACAAACTGTTTATCTGAAACATGGTTATAATGGGAGCTTAACCCTTTACTGGACAATGTTGCCATATGGCAACAATTTACAAACTACCCCCCTAATTTTTTTTTTTTAATTTTGAAATATATTTTTATTNTATTTCTTGAACTAATTCAAGTAATAAAAATCCATAAAAAATAAATAAATAATTCATGCAGTAGAGGGTTAAGGACAATAAATGTATGCCAAATCAGTATTTCTCTAGAACACTTCTTTAATAAATATGCATTGATGGGACTACTTTTTAGAGAGACAAATTTCCAGCTATGTTGTTAAAGTAACTGAAAGTAAACACAGAAGTGCATAAGCATGTGTATTGGGTTGTAGATTTCTATTCATGCTGAGAGTAAGTAATAAAACGTGATGGGGCCTGCTGTTATAGGAAAAGAATCAATGGTGTGGTGTGATGTGGCCCGATAACAGCATTTCCCAAAGTGTTATTCCTCGTATACAACAACAGTTGGGCAGTGATTATTTTATATATAATATATTGCTATATATTATAGATTATATTACATTGTAATGTAACTGAGAAACCAGAAAGTGCAAAGTTCTCTGTCCTATATACTCCCGTGGCAGAAAACATACTGACCGTTACAAAGTACTGACACAAGAGATTCCTTCCATAAATGTTAAATAAACTCACAGGAAACTTCACCATATCAGATTAGATTAGTTTGTTTTTGCAAGTCCATGCAAGTCCTTGTGTAGCTGTTAATATTGATTGACCACATTAATAAAAACCTGTGATTTGTCTTATAGCTGGGACTACTGTCAAAGCTGCTTTTACAGGAAATTAAAACACCTTCTGACCAATCAGAATCGTGAATGCAACAGCGCTGTGGTATAAAGTATTTATTTATTTATTTATTTTAACTGAACTGCCATTAGGCTTCCATTATAAATGAGATTTGAATAAACAGCCTTCATGTTCATTCCTCCATACTGGAAAAGGTGTAAATTATTTTCAGCGGTAATCGCACATACAGATTGGGTGGATAGAGATTACCCTGGAAAATACTGATGTATTGCTATGAAAGTAAAATGAATAGTATTTGCAATATCCCAATAATCAGCAAATAAAATGCTCTTTAGATTCATACTTTACCTTTATAAAGCTGTTCTATAGGTTTTGCATTTGAGTCACTGGGTGCTCGAATAAAACAGGGGAAGACGTGCTTTATAACTCTGTAAACAACATGAAACAGAACACAGCTTTATGCCTTTATGTCCTTCGGTGGAATTACTGATTAAACTCAGTACAGCAGTTTTACTCACACAGCTTTGTTCCTTGTTCCATTCAGCAAATCTATTAACTCTTGTCTTGTATTCATATCCAGATATGTAACATGCTTGTCCATGGCAATTTCAGCCTTAGCCCCAAGACTAAGATTCCTAAAAGACACAATGCACAAAAACCTTGATATATTCTGAAAAAAAAGTCCATATTTCATATTCTTCACTGACAAGCAGCAATATTAGTGTTTCTCTCACACTGGTGAGGTCACACTACCTTTACATACACTGTATTTTGTGATGTGTTCATTACCTCTGTATAGTCCAGGACATGGTGACAGGAAACTGGTCCTCTTTGCTCAGTACTTCCATGAGGCTCTTCCTGCTGGGTGGGCTGATGGTCCACAGAGAGTTGGAACTTCCCTCTAACTCAGCTACTGTCACATCCTCCGCAGTGTAGGCCTCCAAAAACTGCATTGCACTCTGGAAACAAGACAAGAAGAAGATATCTTACATAATACAGTACATGCTGTGAATACGAAGTAGTTTTGTACATGCTATGTGTTTTCTATGCAAACATACTGGAATGTAGTTGTAGGAATTCATAAAATCTAGGAATTCTGCCTCGGTGATGTCCTTCAGTTGATTTTGCTGAGCACTCATTGTGAAGATTGGCTGCAGGACACACAGTAATAAAGTCAGTCCTGTTAATGTACACATATTTATATTTAGTGATGAACTGAAAGTTGAATCAATCCAGTGAGTTGGACCCAGTATTATAACTTAATTTGCAGAATTTTGTCACCTTAATTATTTATTTTCTAGCCCCTTGAACTTTTCCACATTCTGTAGTGTTACAATCTGGAACTGCCTAATTCATCCTTGCGCTCACTGACCTTTGGCAGACGGCGTCCTTTAGGCAGAATCGCTATATTGTGCCATATTCCTTAGATTTTTAATAATGGATTTAATGGTGCTGTGCTTGATGTTTAAAGAATATACATATATTATAATTAAACCCTGGTTTATATTTTTCCAGAACATATTTTTGTCATGGACATGCTTTGTCAGCTCCTTGGTCTTCATGATGCTCTCATGTCTTCCAGGAACAGGTGTAGTTATAGTGATATGATGTGGCACGTTCACTGCACACAGGTAGACCCCATTCAACTATTTATATGACTTCTGATGGCACTAGAGCTACTTTAACATTTAAAATGACTTGGCTTCGCACAGGGGTGAATATGTATGAAATCACACTTTTACACTTTGTTTTTATTTGTAAATATTTTTTAAAAAATATTACAGATTTTTCCTTCACATTTAACCCTCTACTGCATGAATTATTTATTTATTTTTTATGGATTTTTATTATTTGAATTAGTTCAAGAAATAAAANCCATATGGCAACAATGTGCAGTAAAGGGTTAATTATTAATAAACTATAATGGGCTATTTTGTGTAGATTCATGGCATGTAATCCCAATGAAGTCTATTTCAGTTCCAGGTTGTAACATTACAAAATGTGGAAAAGTTCAAGGGGGTGAAAACATATACAAGTCACTGTGTTTAGATGGAAATCTATCAGCTAGTAGCAAACTGTAGTGCAATGTCATTTGAAGCTACTGTTTTTTTGCATATAGTCCCTGCATGAATAAATATAATAACTAAAGTGAAACTAAACAGAAGATTCACCTGAAATCCTCCTAGAGTGATAGTGACAGAGACATCCAGGGGTTTGTTGACGACGCCGGCCACTGATTTGACCAGAGACATGAAGAGGAGCGGGAACCAGACGATGCAGATGAGTAACATGACGATCATACCACCCATCCCATACTTAACCACCTTCTTCTTCTTTTGCCCGCGTGGCTGAGGATATCTCTGATGGATCACACACATACATGTTTGTCTTACTATCATTGCAGGGTGTTCATGGTGGGGACCAGCCAAATGTCCCCACATCAGATATTCCTATCCTTGTGAGACACTGGGTCTCCACTGCGATACAGTATAAAAGCATGCTCACACAAATTGCGTTACAACACCAACTGCATCATCCATGTACTGTTTATTCTCTCCTCTGTTTTCCTGAGTTAATCTGGCACTTTTCTGAATGCATACATGTTTGTAAAATGCAAATGAATATTTCTCACTTTCTCTGATTCCCTCCAGCATTTCAGTACAAAGATGTGTGCGTAAATGTCCTCCACACAGATCCAGCTAGAGAGACTCAGAGTAGTGTCTGTCCAAACCCAGTCCATCACGGCCCTCAGCTCAGTCAGGAACGGAACCAACCGGAACCTGAAAGCGAAACCCGCACAGACATGAGGATTGACTGAGGACTGCAGACAGTATATGGACACATAATGTTGATTCATTTTAAATACAGCTGATTTAATTTTCAATCAAATTTTTAATTTTGGGTTAACAGATTTTAAAAATCGACACTTCAAGTTCCATCTGTATTATTTCCCGTATTTATTTATTTGTTATTTCCAGTATTTATGTGGCAGGGCAGTGATGTGTGCGATGGTTCTCACCCCTGGAAGAGGAAAAGGTTGACATAATTATAGCTTTTGGTCAGGAAGTTGCCCAGCACACGTGTAGGGTAGCCACAGCGGATCTGGTAGGCTGATAGACCAAAGTAGATGCACTTCACAAAGTACCAGAGCTGAGCCACCATGTTCTGACTGAAACGCCTAGCAGAACAAAATAACAAAACAATTCAAGCACTGAGGATACTTTTGTTTTTAAATTTATATTATAACTCTTGAAAAGTTTCATTCTGCAAATAGACAGGAAGTATTTACCTCTCAGTGACTCCTGGAAGTATAAAGAACATCCAGAAGTGGATACCGAACACCAGTATGACCTGAAAGATGACCTTCCCCATAACAGTCTTCCTCAGGTAGAGCGCTCGGTCCACCACCATAGTCGCAAACTGGATGAGGACCATGACGAGGAATGCTTCAGGGACCTGATCCTCTGAAAGAGATGATGTGATGTCTGCAGCAGCAGAGTGTTTCTGTTAAGACATGAAGAGAGACGGGATTTAAATTCATGCTACTCTTTCTAAAAATGTTGTGTTTCTCAACACAACAACTCCAATGTCATAGTACAAAAAAAAAGAAGTCACTGAAGTGAAACATGAAAGAGAGATGATAATCTTAGTGGAAAAGCTGAGTTAGTGTTGAAGATGACAGATGAGTTTAATTTCATCATAAAATATATGTGCTTAATTTTTCAATATGCAAGTGCCGGCTATGCAACACCAATTTATCGGGGGAAGGGGGTGGCTGATTATTCTATGAATTAATATATTCACTGTATGAATGTCATGTCATCACAGGAAATGGCGTTGCTTCCCACGCCAGGTAACGCAGAGTGGTCTACAAGCAGGACCGCTGACTACAACTCCCAGACCACAGAGTGGCCTACAAACATGGCCGCTGAGGACTACAGCACCCAACAGCCATCCCAAACTCTCTCACGTTCCAGCCATCCCAAACTCTCTCACGTTCCAGCCATCCCAAACTCTCTCACGTATACACTCAATGATATACGAAGTGTCCTGTAGCTGCTGATACCAAGCCTTATGTTCTACTGCTCTCGTATTTATGGTTACGAACTCTGTGTGTACATCGCCTGACTTCTGCCTGTTTCCTGACTCTAAATCTGCTCCATGTTTTTGGATTTGTTTGCCAGTTCGAAAATAAAGACTCTTAACCTGCAGCTGTCACCGTCTCTGCCGCCTGACAATAAAATTTGAATTTCTTGATGGAAGTATAACTACAGGCATTTTTCTGTTGTCTAATTGCATTTTCCTGTGAAACCAACCCAACCAAGCAATTTGTTATTGAACAAAGGATAAAATCTATAGTCTATAGTCCATTGTGACTTGAATTAACCATAAAACCTCTGAAACTGAAGGCCTGACTGCCTATATGTCTCATAAGTGAGTGTCTTCGAAAGCAGCATTTCTAAAGCTACAAATATACCTGTAAGGAAAAGTTTGTAACATGATTTGAAAGCAACGTAAGTCATAACATTGTCACTAGCCCCAAAGGTTTGTTAAGGCTAAATGTAATAAAGTACAAGTGAAGATAACATACGGTATACTGTATAGAACATTCTGTAAAAACAGCAGCTATTTCTCACTAGGAATAAATTCCTGAGTAAAAATTACATATAAGTTATTTGTTTATAAACCGCTCCCATCCAGTACTACATTCTTGTACCAGTTTTGTCCAGGCCAGTTGCTGCACCAGGGCTGATTCACACGATTATCTAGGTTGTATCCCATGTCATAAGGTACATCAGAAGGTAGTAGCCAATGCAAACATACAATTCAGACATAACTTGATGTCTTCCTGCTTCTGTAGCCAAACTGGAGCATTTATTACGGTTTGGACACACCCAATAAATGACTGACCACATACAGTGAATCAGTGGGTGAGCTCCTATATTACACTCAGTTCTACAGAGGTAACAGTGGTGCTGAACACACCCCAAAAGCCCAGAATCCAAAAACGATGATGATGAAGTCGACGGTATCAGCCAGGAACATGAGCACGTAGACATCTGTCACTGCGCTGTATTCTGGGTGGATGAGATTGTAGAAGAACTGGCGAATTGGAATGAAGATATCCAAGGCTCTGAAATCATACACATGTTGGAGAAACTAGTCATGTAAACCAGTATTCAAATATTTACTGTATGTTTTGCATCCTCAGTATACCTGGCTTCAGAAATAAAACATTAGTTTTTTAGCTCACAACATGCTAGTGAGCTGCTACATAAAATACTTAACAGGCTTCATGGAATACATTACAAATGAATTACATCATTTATATAGAGCATGCTTCTACATTCTAACCAGAACTGCACACATGATGCACATTTACATTTTGACTGTGAATTTCTTGGCTTTGATGAGCTGCTCTCGGAATTTCTCCAAAATGAGCTCTTTGCGACTCTTCTGCTGAACTCCTGACACACTGCCCGCTCGTGACACACTTGACCTCGTGGCTGAACTGCCTGTGGACATATACACACACAAACATGGAATGAAACATCTAACAAATATAAAGACAAATATAAACACATACAGTATGTTAATAAAAAAAGAATCTTTACACAAAACTTTCTTGCATTTGTTTCACTATGTGTGCTAACCTCCTCTGGAACGTGCTGATCGGTGGGAAATGTGTGATCCTGCACTGGAACTCTGCCGGCGCAAGCCGGAGGGCGTGCTTGAGAGTTTTCTTGGCATGCGGACGTGTGTAGTCTCCATTAAAGTGTTGCGGGTCACTGAACTCCTTTCCCTTCGGACCGGGGGTTTCTCTGTGCTGTCCGAGTCTGAGTGACTGTACAGCATCTTTTTAGCTTCTGATCTGGTATCGTCTTCATCCCACAGACCATGACACTGATTTAAGAGCAGAGTGAATACACACATCAGCTTCTACACGGCTGTTACACAAGTCATATCAGTGAATGTGCTGGGAAATAATAACACAAAACTTAAATTCTGCATTCGAGTGAATAACAGTCTTTTAATTTAAATTATACTAAAATTAAAATCAACAGCATATCATTTTAAAGTCTAAAAATATAAAGCAAACTTCAGAAAATATTCATATTCTTGAAAAGAAGATTGACCATCTAACACATAAGATTCTGTCAGGCAAAACTGATTTCACAGACATTTCATTATTGGAAGACAACTTCATTTGGTGTTATTAATCTTTTACAAATTTTCTTATTAAAAATAAAAAAATATCTCGAAGATCATCTATAAATTTGGAATTAGGTCATTCTAACACAAACAACCAATCATGAACCTGGATGAAAAGGTGACAGAGGTGACAGATAAACATGAACATTCTAGTTTAATGCAGTAAAANAATTATCTAACATAATTATCTAACATAAAAAGTGTTCATTGTACTATTAACCTGATGGTTGGCAAAATTGTTATTAGCTAATTATATTTTGATTCATTATAAATGAAAAATTCTATGAAGGTCTTAATGTGGTTTAATATGAACAACTAATTAATAATTAAACATTAAAAAGAAATTGAATATAATGTTTTAGAAAAATAGATTCACACAAACAACAATAAAACATGCAGTGCAAATATGATGAAATGCTGTCTTTTTGTAAAATGACTAAAGTATTGACAGAAAAGTGATTTTTTATAAATTAGAAATAATTTATTAGCTGTCAACTGATTTTGACGTCAACTGAATAAAGTTTCATCAAAAGCACTACACTACAGGTGACATGTCAAAACTCTGATGCCTGACATCGTAAGACTGCTCTTTACCCAGATAGAAGCTCATTAGAGTAGCGTCAGTATAATGCTTAACAGAAACATAAATATAAGAAGTACCTTAAGAATTGAGCGATGGAAGAAGAGTGCCAGTAGTTGAACGAGGTCATAATGGACATATCCCTCTTTCTTCTCGACTCCTATTATATTAGGAGGGTGGAAAGGTTTGGTCTTGTCCAACTCTATGTTCTGATTGAAGGGGAAGAAACCAAACTGGAAGAAGTATTTTATCACTATGGTCACCTAGATGTGGAAAAAAGAAAGAAAAAAAGTTACCTTCATGGGAATAGTAGTAGTTTTTTGAGTGCGACCTGTCACCTTAGCTGTCATTTAAAAATGTAACAACAAATANAGATGATGGTGTTACTGAAGCTGTAACATAGATGATAGGGTTACTGAATCTGTAACAGAGATGATGGTGTTACTGAAGCTGTAACATAGATGATAGGGTTACCGAATATGTAACAGATGACAATGTTACTGAAGCTGTAACAAAGATGATGGTGTTACTGAAACTATAACAGAGATGATGGTGTTAATGTAGCTATAACAGATGATAGTGTTAATGAAGCTGTAACAGAGATGATCATGTTACTGAATCTGTAACAGAGATGATGGTGTTACTGAAGCTTAAACATAGATGATAGGGTTACCGAATATGTAACAGAGATGATGGTGTTACTGAAGCTGTAACATAGATGATAGGGTTACTGAATCTGTAACAGAGATGATGGTGTTACTGAAGCTGTAACATAGATGATAGGGTTACCGAATATGTAACAGATGACAATGTTACTGAAGCTGTAACAAAGATGATGGTGTTACTGAAACTATAACAGAGATGATGGTGTTAATGTAGCTATAACAGATGATAGTGTTAATGAAGCTGTAACAGAGATGATCATGTTACTGAATCTGTAACAGAGATGATGGTGTTACTGAAGCTTAAACATAGATGATAGGGTTACCGAATATGTAACAGAGATGATGGTGTTACTGAAGCTGTAACATAGATGATAGGGTTACTGAATATGTAACAGATGACAGTGTTACTGAAGCTGTAGCAGAGATGATAGTGTTAATGAAGCTGTAACAGATGATAATGTTTTTGAAGCTGTAACAGAGGTGATGGTGTTACTGATGCTGTAACAGCTGATAGTGATACTGATGCTGTAACAGATGATAGTGATACTGAAGCTGTAACAGATGATGGTGTTACTGAAGTTCTAATGGAGTTGATGGTGTTACTGTAGCTGTACCTCTGTGTAGACTATTGCAGTCATCCAGAAGCGCTTGCTGGGCCGGGGTACAGACAGCATGGCCCACAGGAAGATGAGGATGGGCAGCACCAGCGTGGCCACCGAGGCTGAGACCATGTGATTAAGGATAATGACTAGGTAGCACACCATCTCTGAGTGGGCAACCAGCATGTTATAGAGAGCATAGCACAGCTGTAGGATCTGGGGCTGGGAGCTGTAGAAGCGCTCAGATTCCTCAAGCTCTTCATCATAAAACATCCTTTGGAGAGAAAAAGAAACAATGGTAAAAGACTGTAGATGAGGAAATGTAGGACAGAGCATTTGACCAAACTCACCAGATGAAGCTAAATAAAGCAACGTGTAATCATGGTTTATTTTATCTTTACCACACGTACTGACACTACTACACAATATGCATATGCTACTTCCACAATATTCTGCAGCCTTGATGTGAAACATCCACAAGAGGGTGTCACAGGAAAGCCTACCCCTACGTACTCATTGTGCTCATGATTCAGTGCATCACTGTAGCAGCACATAATGTGGCGTCCAAAAATTCACTACCAACAGCTGTTTTTATTTTACATGTTAGGGAAAACACAGAAGTATGTCTTAGCAGATAAAATATTTCGAATATAGTAAATTCTCATTATGACATTTACATAAGTCGTCAATTACTGGCTTTCTTTTAGTGTGTTATTAGTTAATCTCCAATAGAAGGTGTTAGTGTTTCTCCTTGTATGATGTATCATGCTGTAAGTATTTAAACTGTTTTAATGACAAAGTAATGAAGTAATATATTACATATAATTCAGCATGATTATTAGCTTCTGTTGACTCATATTCTGAGATACTTCACTATTAAATGTTTAATTAGATATTCTTGAGTTTTGAGTTCCAAACATGCTGATAAATTTTTGCCCTATATACACAATTTACTGCAGTCTGATAACTGCTTTAATCCTATTTATTAAAGAATCCTAAGTTTGCTGTTTACATGTATGACCCCTTTGTAAATTTAGATAATGATCACACTATTAGTAAGTTAAGACACTCAGTACAAGAGTGGGGAGACATCATTAACAATAGAATTACATAATCTATTCATGTTTATTCGGTTAAAGCAGGGGGTCTTGAAACTTTGTGCTGACAGAGATTTTAGACAAAATTCACTGACCCAGTTCAGTACAGACTTATTTTGTGAACATAATCCAATTATTCAAATATTAAGCTCAATTAAATATGTACCTTAGACTATTATTGCCATTATATTTATAATGATGAATACTTGATACTTGTTTTTTGATGTTAGGATTAAACTTATTCAACCGGAATAATCAAACAGGTTAACAATAAGAACTCAATAATAAATAAAATAAAGACAAGTTATGATTTCCATCACTGTAACAAAATGCAAAAATGGAGAACCCCCTGGCTATGCTTCACGAGGTTTTTCTCACCTGTTGCGCAGCAGCTCACTGGCTGTGAGCTCGTGGCTCAATGAGGGGAGTGTGCTGTTGTCTGGTGCATTTATCCTGAGCTTTTTCTCTTCAGTGTGAACTGCTGACTCACACACAGAGTCCAGACCTGTGGCCTTGCTGTAGGACGGAGGAATATCTGCCTCAGAATGGAACCTACTGAGCTCTGGCCATGTCGTCTGTTCGGATGCTAATCCAGTGTCCCACTCCGATGCTAAACCTCCTTTGAGAGTCTGCACCTCACTGCTACAACGCCGGATAGCTGAGGGCTCAGGCAGCTCTGTGGGGGTCCAGCCGTCACCACAGTGAGGGCTTTCTCTAGCATCGTTATGCTCTTCAATGGTATCACCAGTGCCTTGACGAGAGCATAATGCTGTGCACTGTGTGTTTTCACTGTCATAAGAGGAAAGATGAGGACAGAAGTAAGCAATCAGAGGTTAATGAATAGAAAAATCCATTAGGTGTCCATTACGTGACTATTAGGTGTCCACTGTGTGAAGTATTACACACTTGGGACATTACAGAGAAGCATTTTGCAAATATTCCTTACCTTACCTAATAAAGTCATTATTTTTTGCTTTCATTCCTACCCTTTCCTGTAATAAAAGTCTTCCTATTTTAATACAAAGGCTACTTAATAGTTATCCATGGGAATGGCTGTTCAGGGTCACAGACGGCTTTGGGTGTGAGGTCTTTTGCGAATGTAACCNTTAAAATCAACATATTAAGGTTTGTAGTTTTTTTCTATGTCCTGTTTTAGGTACATTGCACTCGAAACAGCCGCAGCCTTATTCCCAAACTTCGAATTTCCCACCAGACCCCACATTCAGGCATGATGTGTATCACCAGTACTTATGGATCTCTGACGATAATCATTCAACATGGTAGGTCGCAAGCGTCTTGACAATCTGTGATGTTCGTGTCCAGGTAAGTTACACTGATAACTCATATATGTTCTGAACCTTCTTTTTGATTGGATTGAAAATAGACTGAAGTGTTTATTGAAATATTAAGTTAACAGATCTTGAGGTCCAAATTATTGATTATTTTCAAACTTCCGTTAATGTTATTTATTTGCTTGGCAAATGTTTTCCTATTTTTTCAAATAAAATTTTTATTGATAAATTCATTGTTATTTTTGTTTCCTTGTTACATGCACAACGCAGCAAATGCGAAGCCTCATAACCCATGTTTGAGTGGAGATGTTATTTTTTGACCCATATGCCATTATGTCTGATGGTAATGTCAGAATAAGGGTGGAAAAGTTCTTCAAAATTCCTTTTTCTAGAAGTTTACCCTCGTATCACAGTTTGGCTGCAGTTTTCATGGAATAACCCAGTTCCAGTATATCCCACATTGATCAGAGAGCTTTGGAAACATCTTTGGATGTTTGGATCTTTGCATGCCTGTCTGTCACCACTGAGCAGAAACCGAAACCACCCACAGTGTAATGTGTGTTTCATTTAGACAACAAAAAAAATCCCACTGTCAAACAGCCACCTGTGTCTTAAAGACAGTTAAGCCACTTTACTTAGCCTCTTTCCTCTCACAGAGAGACAGAGAGAGAGAGAGAGAGAGAGAGAGAGAGAGAGAGAGAGAGAGAGAGAAAATAGATCACAATCTTTACTCACAGAGTTGTGGATTTAAACAGACAAAATGGAAGCATATGAGATCCATTAGAAGTGTGATTAAAAACACTACAGAAACACATTTGGAGTTTGGAGTTTTAGTGTGTGGAGTGTGGAGATTGTTTGGTGCTACCTGACTGCAGCACTGGCTGAACTCTCTGCAGATGATGAGGAAGAGGAGGAAGAGGAGGAGGACAGCTCCACTCCCTGCAGGCGACACAGTTTGGGTCGAAGCCTCTCGCTCGTCCTGGGCACGCGGTCCACACCGGTCTCACTGGACTCCAATGTGGACTGACTGTATGCTATCGTGGACTCAGTGTATACACTGCAAGCACAGTCAGAGAACAAAAACATATGGATTCTCTTAATCACAGGGAATTTTTGTGATTCTAGGTTGCATGACCATACAACTCATTTAAAATGCTGTCGAAAGGATTCAACACTGTCACACTGAAGCTCAGGTTTTTACTTTATTTAATTTCATGTTTTACTGTATAAACACAGTTGGTAGATTCATTTAGACTCCTCAGAAGTTAAATATGAACACAAAAACCCCAGAGGTCATGCATCACTAGTCATATTAACGATTTGTAATGACATATTGAGAAAATAAAGCATGGAGGCTTGTGGAACTTGCAGAAACAGAAGCAAATAAGAGCTGATGAAGAACTGGAAATTCTTAAAGATGCTTAGAACAACATATAAAAAGTGAGAAAAAAATACAAATTTAATGGGTGGTTACACCAAATATATACACAGTCATGTCCATAAGTGTTTGAACAGTGACACAATTTTCATAATTTTGCTTCTGTACACCACCACAATGGATTTGAAATGAAGCAAGATGTGATTAAAGTGTAGACTTTCAGCTTTATTTCAAGGGGGTTGAATTAAAATAGTGCATTAACCATTTAGGAATTACAGCCATTTTCTCAGGCTCAAATGTAATTGGACAACTGACTGATAAGCAGTTTCATGGCCAAGTATGGCCTGTTTCCTCATTATTTCATGACAAATTAAGTAGATAAATGTAGCATTTGGTAGCTGTTCATGGGAACTCTCAATATGCGGTCCAAAGAGGTGTTGATGCAAGTGAAGGAGGCCATCATTAGGCT
>CM074945.1:6917402-6934763 GCA_037577455.1 Pangasius macronema | reverse complement strand
GCTGATGACCAGCCTGTTTGAGTTTAAATGCAGTTTTTAATAAATTGCCTACTCTCTATTTTTTGTCTCTTGCTCTTCTTCTTGTTTCTTCTTTTGGCATTTTGAAGAAGTTCTTACAACCTGGTTACGATCCATCAGTGCGAACTGTGAATACTTGTAATATTTTCCCTGGTCTTAAGATTTTGTTCAGGAGTGTAATACAATTCGTGCATTAATATAAACCTTACAGCTGAACCTACTGTCAGAATTGCTGTTATAGAAAATGGATCAAAACTTTCTGACCAATCCGAAAGAAGAATTCAACAGAGCTGTGGTATAAATTATGTGGCATTAGTCATGTTTGGTAAGGCTGACTATGTGGCAGCATCATTACCTTTTTGACCTCATGTGTGAGCATACAGCGTTCAGTACGCAGCACAGTAGAGATGTCAATGTATTCCTGGCACATCGAGTTGAGCCAGGCAGTGAAACTGTCCAATAATGCCAGGAAGAGCACCCAGGAAAACTTCATTATGTTAAACACACGCTTCAGGATGTTGTCTGGAAATGTAAAGGAAAGCAATAGAAAGTGTACAGACATAGAAAGAATGTACGTATACCTTTTTTACATTTATCATGTGTAACTCATGTCTGATTTAATCTCAATGTGTAGGGGTTAACCAAAAGCTAGTGGCTGTATGTAAATATGTGCAGTTTAACACAACGATGATGTACCTGGCCCATCTGATCTCTCTTCTTCGACTGTGTCCTCCACCTGATCTCCCACCTCAATGGCTACATGAGCTGCTGAAGAGAGGCAAATAATATTGCTAAACAGCTACTAACATCACTAAACTCTGAAATTATTAAGCCTGTATTAAATATAATGTTTAAAGTAATGACTTGATGAATAGCATTGAAGCTGGTATAGTGTTAGACACTAGTTATTAGTGGTTTTCAGGCAAAACTACTAGTTGATTTATGAAGGCATTCGTGTTTTTCTTCAGTTTCTCAGTTTCAAACGTGAGCTACACTCATAAAGGTTTGTGAAGTATCACTACACTAGATATGTAAGCGAATATGTATATATCATTCTGAAAGAACAGATGATTTGTATTAAACAAAAACAAATAATTTTTTTTAGAAAGCTGAAAAAAAAGTTCACATGCCATCTAGTTTAAACTAGAGGTGTGCATCCTGACTGGGAAATAGATCCAACTAAACTTTGTCAGATAATACTGTAGACAGTTATAAACATAATAATAACTGAATGAGCTAAAATTTGAATGCAGATACAGATATGATGATTTGGAGCACATAGAGATCCAGATAGTGGCATGGCATTAGACCCCTACTGTACGGCTTTTTGATGACGGCTGCAGATTTTGTCCGAATTAAGCCTGTAACTAAATACATCAACCTCAAGATTTTGAATAAGGCTAAAAAAATTACTAATGAAGAATGTCGTAAAACTTTAACTTATCCCTATATGGTATACGCTCAAAAGTTCTTATTGGCACATGGGTTACTGATCAGAAGGTCGGGGGTTCAAACCCCAGCACTGCTAGGTTACCACTGTTGGGCCCTTGCACAAGGCCCTTAACTCTATCTATTCCAGGGTCACCATATCATAGCTGACCCTGTGCTCTGACCCCAGTTTCCTAACCAGGTGAAGAAAAGAATTT
The DNA here is from genome assembly GCA_037577455.1 of Pangasius macronema. Classification (NCBI taxonomy): domain Eukaryota; kingdom Metazoa; phylum Chordata; class Actinopteri; order Siluriformes; family Pangasiidae; genus Pangasius; species Pangasius macronema. Next base: position 6,933,099 of record CM074945.1, on the reverse strand, counting down.
ACTGTAATGTATATGTGACAAATAAAGGTGTCTTCATTTTAATATAATCCTAATAGGCACGCTCTTTCCAACTTTTTGACTAACTGTGTCTGGCACATTTATGCTTGAAGTTCTTGGCTGACTGAGTTACTCCTCTGGGGTCATGTCCAGCAATCATATGGGATGAACTGACCATAGCAAATGCAACATGCAGGTCTTCATCTCTCAGCACCCTCTCCTGAAAATGCCTAGATCTGAAGAGTGCCAGTGCAGAGTTGGCCGTATTCAGGACTGGACACAGCATGGCTCCCATTTAAAGACCAAGGCAAGAAAGCCCTTGAGAAAGCCCTTGTCTTAAGTTCCTCGTATAGAGGCACACACAAAATTTCTATTCATGATCAAAACGTGCCATTTTGGGGTGAAAGTGTGCTACAGGGAAGAGTGAAGAATAACTCCAGCAAGTGAGGACAGAAGAAATTGAATCACTCTGAGCCAAGCAGTTTTTCTCTTTGTTCTGAATAAAATATCTGGATTGGATCTTTCACGTACCCTCCCGCTGGTCCTTCTTGGTTTTGCGTCCCTCTGTGTATCTCTGCCAAAAACGCCGCCTCTCTTTGCTGCGTTCCTTCATAGCTGTTTTGGAGTCAGTGATCCATGCATGATACACGAACTGAAGAGACAGAACAATGCCAAAGACAGGCATGAAGAGGTGAGGGAACAGATTTGATTGGTTAGTGTTTGGACGTCATGATCTGGATTATTTTTGTGATCTCTTGTCAAGTATGCAAGAACAGTTTGGCCACTAGGTATACACAACGTGTAAAACAAGGCTCAGGGTGTGTTTTAACCCAGTGTAGTGGATGTCACTGTTTTTTTTTTTATGTTTTAAGCTATGTAAATGTGCTTTACGTTGGAGAAAAAACACAGCCTCAACATCAACCAACACAAAACCACGTCTCCCCTGAAAAGTAGCCCTGCTTGTCATGCATCCTACAATAAAGCACATTACACTGCATTTCCTTCACATGCAAAGCTGCCCATATGGCTCTTGATAGCTGCCTGGAAAACAGACATACAAAGCTGTGAGACATTCCTCAATGCTCAGCCGTTCAGGCTCGGACCGCGCTCCAGTTTTCCTGAATGCACAGTACTAAAAGCGAGTGTCAGGAAAATGCAGTGTGCAATGAAGCACACAGGCTGGGTATGACCAAAGAGGGAAAGAAATATCACACACAGAACAATGGCACAGCAGTACAAAATGGAGGAAGAGGAGAGATATATTAGGCCTGGTGGAAGTACCTTGGCTGCCCTGATTGCATACTGCAGTATAGTTTTGGGGAGCTTAATGACAGACTTTGGTAAAGCCAGCAAAGCAGAGGCAAACATTCGGATAGCTCTCTATAAGAAGGACAGAGCAGGGGCTGAGTTAGTAAGCACATGGCGTGTAGTCTTTACTATGGTGGTTCCACGCTTCCATACAGGAAGTTAGCAGTTAGTGGTCTGACAAATAAAGAAACATTGTTAAATGCAGAGAAAACAAAATGCCTACAAGATCTCAGTGCTGAAGAGCCACAAGGGTTAGACTTTTGATTTTGCATGGTCAATATATATACAGGGCAAATTAAATTCATAAAAACCAGAAGGTGTTAACAGTATTAAAAATGAAAAAAGCACTAAATATTACTGAAATGTGTCATATGACTAACTTGAAATGCAGACTTCTTAGGTGGTTCTTCCTCTTTTTTCTCCTCTTCTTCCTCTTCCTCTTCACTGTCCGTCTCAAACAAATAATAATTCCCGCTTCTCACCACTGAAACAACAGTTAACAGTTAACAGTGTGGCTATTTTGGAACGTAAAAACACGAACACACTCTTTTTTGGATTTTTACCACATTTTCTCCAATTTGGTCATCTCTAGCTAGCGCTCCTCTTTCACACATTCAGGGAGGGTGAATGCTAGCATGTGCTTCCAGTAGAACATGTGAAGCCACCACATGTTTTTGAACTACTGCTCATGCTATGTTGCAGGGCAGCTGAACATACTCAGAGGAAAGTGCTAATTGCCCTCTTCCGCATACATAAACTCACCGACCCATGATTGGTTAGTGTTGCTGTGATTGACAAAGGACAGAGCAACACCATCCTTCCCACCCAGAGAGCATGGCCAATTCTGCCCTCTTGGACTCTTGACCAAGGATGGCTGTGACATCTTTGGGATTTAAACTCACTCAATGATTTTATTTCTTTGCCTAAATGACCATTATAAAGATGAGAAGTGATGTGTGAGCACTCACTAGAGGCATGATCAACCCAGGGTCTCCACCACTGCTTCCTTTTCCCTTTTCTCATCTCTTTACTCGTCTCTCCTGCAAAGCCCAATACAACGAAGCACACATGAACCTTAAGAAGCACCACACGGATAAGAGAATTTGTCCTAATGTCTGGTATGTGTGAGCTCATATGTTTTCAATTGTGCTGCTGTGCATTTAAGGCTGTAGTTAAGCTCAGGCACCTGTGGAATTTATGAACTCGTCTGTCTTGTGAACTTTCAGTACACTCAAACCCAAACCTGACTGATGCATTAAAGCTTGACTTTTGACAAAATGAAATGTGACATTGAATAATACCTAGCTGTATATTTTAAATATGATATTCAGTGTAAAAGAAGGAAGACTACAGTATGGATTAATTAATTGCATATAATTAAATCAACATGTAGTCAGCGTATCAAAATACATAGGTCAGTCAAATGAGACATATTTAGCTGACACACTCTACCACACACCGTCATCTTCCACTTCTTCTTTGGATGGTGATTGACTCTCGCCACTCTCCTGTGCCAAGCTCAACATCCTCTCCTTTCCCCTCTTAAATTTTTGCTGCCGGCTCTTAATACGGTCCATCCTGTGTGAGAGTGAGAGAAAGAGAAAGAGCGAGAGAGAGAGAGAGAGAGAGAGAGAGAGAGAGAGAGAGAGAGAGAGATTGGCGACAGTCCCTACTATGTCCGGTTTCACTGGGTTGAGCTGAATGAGTTCTCCCCTTGGACAGAATTATAGCAATAACACCAGTCCTTAATTGGGGAAAGAGGCTGAGAGAGTTGTTTCATATTGAGGCATGTGCAGATGTGCTAAGTGCTTTGTCTTTCAACAGGGGGGGAAAAAATAAAGCTGGGCAGAGCGTACTGGTGCTGAAAGATCCTTTTTGTCTGATATAAACACATTGCAGATGTCCTGTAAACACAGTGTAGTGACTAAGCGCACCAGTTCCGAAATGTGGACAAAAAAACACTAAGTTAAAGCAGAGTTCGAGATATTACAGTGAAAGAAATCGTTACTGCTTTGTCAATTCTATGAATTAAAATAAAATTCTCATAATTAGCAGGAATTTTATATCACTCATAATCCTACACGATAATGACCAGCGTTTATATTTTTGAAGCACATTCTAGCTCCTTAAAGCAGGGTATTATTCCTTAGGTAAATATAATATCCATAATGGTCCAGGACTGTTTCAAGAATAGTAAATAGTGACGTGTGCACATGAGGTGTTGTATAAACCCACTGTCGCTTTAGCAGGTCCATGGATTTTTTCTCCTCTTCAAGTCGTGCTTTCACTGCCTTCACGATCGTGGCCTGGAATAACTCAGCTCCTCTGAGAGAGAGACAGAGAGTGAGAGACGCAGAGACAGAGAGAGAATAAAGACCACACGATTCAGATTAATGTGTCTGGCTTTGTCTAATGCTTTAGCTGCTCAGTTGGTCTCTTGAGGTCAGTGTCAAACACAGTCAGTGTAAAACATGGTGAATTCTGAATTTAGCACCACAAATAAACATTAGACTTCATTCAATGAAAAATCAGTTAGCTTGGGGAAAAAAATAGGTAGATATAGCTTCTGAGTTTGAGTGAATTTACATATAAGGACACTCAGTACTACTACTACTGTATTACTAACCTATGCTCTTTCACTGTTTAATCATTTTACCATTTTTAGCACTGAGTTTTGCCTTTCATGTAGTGTTTGGGCATCATTAACGTGCACCTTATGGGTGTTTGGCTTCTATCAAAATATGCATATGAGTACAAAGAAAATCAGAATTACTGAAAGCTTTGTTAATCTGGCAGGAAGTTATAGTTTTTTTTTTTTTTTTTTAAAGAACATTTACACGTTCCTAAGCATTAATCTTTATTAACAGATAAGTGAGAGACATCACCTTTCACAACAACGTTACCATACAACAATTACATGTGCATGAACAAAATCTTGCAGACAGCAACTACACTCAGGATTGATAGCAGATTTGTCATTGCCGTTGCTGTTGTTTCGGCTGCTCCTGTTAGGGGTTGCCAAAGCAGATCATTGGTCCACATGTTTGATTTGGCACAGGTTTGCCCTTGGATGCCCTTTCTGACGCAACCCTCCCATTCTTTTTAAATCTGGGCTTGGGACCAGCACTGAGAATACACTCCCAGTGGCTGCGTCGGTTCCCTGCCTGGGAATCGAACCCAGGCCACAGCAGAACGGGATCCTTAGCCTCTAGACCACTAAGGTTCCAGATTTTTCATTGTAATTATTATTATTAAGGAAATCATTTAAGTAAATGTATCATGCAAACACTAAGTGAAGGCCCACAACAGTCCACAAGCACAGAAAGTGATCTAAAGCACACACGTTATGTCTTTCTATCAGTAAAGGTGCATTCCTCTTCCTCTGCTGGATATGAATATGACACTGGGACTCATACTTTACAGTACTTTTGCTCTACATACATTTTTGTTATTTTGACATTGTAAGAAGCATAAAAGTATGGAAAAAGATTTCATTTAAGAGTATTGTCAGCTACATTGGGTGGACTGTGTAGGAATCACAATCTTTCTGAACATACACATATGCAATTAGACATATTTCAATACATATATGCATATTAGCATAAACGTAAGCACAGTTGTTATGCTTAGGGCTTATCCAGCTTGACGTAATTTGAATACTAACATAACAACACTGGCTGTCTTTTGTGCTTGTTTGCTTGGCCCTTTGGAGTCAATGACTTCCAGAGACTTGTAAGTCGTAAACATCACCAGACTCTTGGTATACTTCCTGGTGATCTGTCAGGAATGTGCTGGAGTCAAAACAACACACTTCTATCACTGTTAGTTTATTAACTGTGCTTTTCAGTAGTACTAATTCATTGTTCAGTACCAAAGTAAAGAACCTGAAACTTCACATTTCACTGCCATAGTGTGTATGGAATGTAAAATGTAAACTGTGTGTGTGTGTGTGTGTTTGTGTGTACCTGGAGGCCAGGACCTGTGAAGAGCGGATATCAGCCACCACGTGCAGGAAGTAGTAGCTCATGAAGACCCGTCTCTGCAGCAGCAGGGAGGCAAAACAGATGCTGTCCCAGATGATACCTGCTTCATCACTGGGCAGTTCACACTGTTTATTAGCCTGCTGCTCGGCTAATTAACAAGAGACCGGAAGAATGATTTAAAGCATTCATTATTTAACTACACGATTTACACAACAAGTACTGAAATCACACTTTTTGCGACTGTTACTGCAACAACTAATAGACTCAGAAAGCTTTTGCATGCTTTAGGTGATAACTTACGTCGTGAATAGCCCTTTATAGTGCATGCCAGACTGAACAGCTGGATGAGCCAGCAGTGATTAACCACCAAGGCTTTAATATATCCACAGGCAGCTATCTGAGGAGTGAGAAGAGATTGAGCAGTGTCATCAAACTCATAAACCTGGCCTTATTACGTTCCAGCCATGTGGTGCAAGGAAATGTTGTTGAAAGCCCAAAACACACACACACACACACACACACACACACACACACACACACACACACACACACACACACACACACACACANACTTTTTCGTTGCGGCTTTATGACTGTTCATAAATCATATTTACAATATTTAAGTGCACTTTGTACTGGACCATCTATATATAAAAGATCCGATCTAGATTATAGTGGATGGTATTCAAGACTACAGCACCTCCTGCCCTGATATCTATCTGTCTGGATGTGATTTACTCACAGAGAGGATGTTCTTCATGGTGATGACAAACACGTTGTATGCGATGAGAAAATCCCAGTAACGCAGAATGGTTTTAATTGGCTTGAGTAACAGCTCTCCACCAAAGAGCAAGAAGTAGAAACAGGCTACCAGGTAACCCATGCAGAATATGCTGATGCGTGTTGTCCCCGTAATGAAGATGATGGTGAGGACGAACCAGAACAGATAGCTGAACATGATCACCTTCAGCATATCAAGGTATGATCTAAAAGAATCAGAAAAAGAGCAAAAGAGGGACAGAGGGAGGATGGTCTAGGTGTGACTGGGTTTGTGTGTAGGTTTCTGTAACATAACGATGTAATCCAATTCAATTTTATTTAGTGATAGACATGCAGATGTTTATCAAAGGGTGTCCCGAAAGTCTCCAGACGTAGGGGAAATTAGCACTTTTTAGCAAAATGTCTTAGAAAATATACTTCGTTCATACTTCATTTTTCACATATCTTTTAAAAATGCCTTTGACAAAAGAAGAATGTATTGAAATCATTCTCATGGCTGGATCGGGAAGCTGTCCCAAGGTTTTGCTGGACTTTAGCAGGAAACATGGCAAGCACATCACACACGACACTTTTGCCAAACTTATTAACAAATTCAAAAAGACTGGAAGTGTTGCGGATCAACCAATAAGTGGATGTCCACAAACATCCACTGACGAAGGCACAAATGACGTGGTGCTGGCAAACATAGTCCCCTATTTCTGGAGACTTTTGGGACACCCTGAAGATTCGTAACGAGCAAGCCAGCAGGAAAAAGTTCCAAGAGAGGAACCAGACTCAAAAGTGAATTCATCCTCTTTTGGAGACATCAGATAAAAAAGTAATCATCACTACACTACTATGATTTTTGTTTACTTATGGCTATGATTGTTAAGCATGCAACTTTGTCAATGAAAAAAAGTTCACAATATTATTTTTGTCAGCTTTGAACTATTCGCTTATTACTAGCTTGTTAATGGTCTGCCATGTAATGTTCAACCTCTCTGTCATTCTGTTTTTGACAATAATGCTCATATCTCTAATTATCGTTGGAATTTGTTGGAATGCTGTGGACATTTTTAATTCCTCTGACTGACAAAGCACACTCTTCTGTTTAATACGTTTATCAAACCAACACTTTCAAAGAATCATAGAATAAAAAAACCCCAAAGCCCTTTTTTAGAAAACCATCAACATTGCCCTCATCACACCTTCTTGCTCATTTGTTTAAACTGGCTGTAAGCAGCACAAAAAGTGCACACACAGCAAATTTGCCTTACACTGTTGAATGAGCTTGTGCAGAATCCAAACAGAAATAGCTGCCACACGATTGTGGATTTCTACTTATATGAGTGATGAGTTGTGAGTAAGGTTCATGTTGCAGACCGTATTGGGTTACAGGACATGGTGAATATTGTCAAAGACTGGTGAAGTCATTAAGGGTTGTACAGAGTGACTAACATCCTGGAGTTATCTGATATGAAGCAGGAGAGAGCACCGTGCTACTGAGGACCTTTATTCTTCTCCATGAAAAAAAACGTCTCACTTTTAATGTCAAAACAATGCTGATGTGATGAATGGGATTGCTGAAAAGTGTGATTTTATCTCATTTTGCTCTTGGAGTCTATATAGTATAGAACAACCTCCAACATTTTTTTAGCTCATGTATGAGAAACCACAATCTAAGGGTATGCCTTAAGGCACAGATCCAGAAATATACGTGGGAAAATTTGAACTTACACAAAAAGGAGGATATGCCAAGAGGAGTCTAAATGGTGATATTTGACAATATTGACCACACAGTTGCTTGAAAAAACAGTTGGACAGTCAAGTTATTGCCTAGTTAGGATCATACAAGTCAGGCTATTACCAGTTTGTTAGCATAAATGGTGATTTTTCAGAGCCTGGTGTCCCACAAGGTTCTGTTTTAGGTCAACTACTATTCTCTATGTACATCCAAGCCCTTGAACATGTAATAATGCTGGCTTCCACTTCTACTCTGATAATTAATAGAAACTTCCTTCTTCTAAATTCTGACATGACAGTAATTAGGTTGTAGGTCTGCCGTCAGTAAGTATGTTAAGTACAGCTTTTCTGTAAAACCAAAAGCTACAATTAAGGCCTTTGGTGTAACTCTAGATGCTGCTTCACCATTTTTCCCATGTAAGTAACATGTCTAAAATTGCTTGTGATCATCTCAGATACATCACCGAAATAAGAAATATTGTCACATGATGCTAAGAAACTAGCGCATGCTTTCAGAACAGCTAAACTGGACTGTTGTAACATGTTGCTGGTTGGCTGCCCTGCTGCCTCTTTAAGGAAGCATCAGAAAACATTACTCTATTACTCTGTGAATGGTTTAGCTCTGGGTGTATCTTGCTGTTCTCCTGATATGGTATAGCCCGTCTGACGTAGACCTAATGTTTATTCCTATGGATCAGGCACAGTTCAGCTGGTAAAAGATGTTTTTTATTTGAGGGAATATTAGGAACATTAGTTGAGTAACTGTTTTTAAATACAGATTAAAAAATATAAAATAAATGAAGTAGGCTTTTTGTGACTTGTAATAATTCTCATAGTTTTTTAGCTGATTGATTACTGATTCACAGTGGTTCTTTCACATGCTTTATCATACATGTTTTGACCATCTAATCAACTGTATGTAAAGTACTTTGGGATGAAATGTGCTTAATAATATAACAAGAACTCTTTGTGTCTTCTTCTTCTTCTTCTTCTTCTTCTTCTTCTTCTTCTTCTTATTATTATTATTATTATTATTATTATTATATTAAGTAATTGTGTGGCCACCTACTTTATCCTACTACAGCATCTTTATTAATTAGAAGCATAAACTGGATCTGAGTATCTACTAGAGACAACACAATAAGAAGTGCTTCACAAAAACTGTGACGATAAGGAGCTTGTTCTCTCAATACAAAACATGAGAATGAGGGATGTACAGAGTAACTGACTAGTCTGCTCACTGAAGTATTACCTGCAGTGGATGAAATCAGGGACAGGGTTATGTTGACTGAAGGTGGCAGCGTCCAAGTCTCTGCAGATCTCCACATTATCACCAGCCAGGAGATTAACTCCGGGATTATTCTCCTCCTCAAACACGTGTCTCTGCAGCGATGCACACAGCAGCAACATGACATCATCTACAGATGGAAAGAGATGTAGAGGGGATTGGAATGGAGCATTGATCAAGTCTCAGAGAAAAACTTGCATGTCCTCTGCAAGCCACCACTCACAGAGGAGGAAGAGAGGGTTGGGTCTGGTATGGAAGTCAGGCAGGTAGAGCCACTTGACCACGTTGGAGTCCATGCTGGATGATGGACGTCTCCATGGATAGTCTGAACCACAGTATAGACAGAAGAACCACATAAAGACAGAAGAATTAGCTGACTGTGCAGCATATTAGCCCATGTTTTCTCTTCTCACTCAGTTGCTATTTTTTGTCAGAAAGAAACACGTGTGAATGGACATTGGTAGAATGGTGCAACAAGGAGCAGCGAAATCTCAAATCCATGTTACCACCTATCGAGGCTCTCACTTAGAGCAGACACAAAACCGAAACAGTACTTTCCTGAGAAATATTAAGAGAAATATTAAAGTTCCTGTCCTATTTTTACCACCTATCTTTGGGGACGTACATTATTTGGTGGATGTACATTATTTATTTTAATGTACATTATGTACATTATTTGGTCAGATAAATGTTACTTCCTCTATTTATTAACTGATTTATTACTATAATTTACTAGAATTATTTTATCCTATTGTGAATGGTAAATCTGAATCATACAGTTGACACAGGAACTCTCATTGTGCATTTGTTTAATTCTTGCTAATCTTCTGACCAATGATTTGTTGTTAAGACCATTAAAAGCTTAATATTGCCATTTTGGGCTTGGCCCATTTTTTTTTCAGGAGTACTGTATATAGGTGTTGCTCTATACTCATATCTCCAGGATCCCTGGTTTGATCCTGAGCCCAATTTATCATGTGTGTTTCACATGTTCTCTCCATATTCTCATGGGTTCACTCCAGGTTCTCTGGCTTCCCGCCATCTCCCAAAAACATGCCAGGAGATGGATTAGCAAACGCTAAATTGCCCATCTGTATGAATGAGTCTTTCAACAGGTGTGCATGAGGTCTTGTTATGGACTGGAGTCACATCCGTGGTATATTCCCCGCCTTGCACCCAGTGTTCCTGGGATAGTCTCCAGATCTACTGTGACTCTGACACGGTACAGGACAAAGCAGTTACTGAAGATGAATGAATGGATAGCCTCACTCATGGCTCCCATGCAACGTAGCAGCCGTACAGTATACAGTAGCTGGATAGTTAAATGAACACTTAACTCATTTCTTATAACTGATTTAAAAACATTAATAAACCTGAGCTATTACTAAGTGCTATTCTATAGGTCCAAGTGTCGCCCTCTGACCTGAGCAGGCTGCTGGTGGGATGCCAATGCATATCAGGTACTGGTAGGTAAGCATGCAGGCCAGAAAGCAGCAGTATTTGGGCCAGACCGTAGCGATGGCCTTCCTCCTGCGCTGGTACAGCACTGCAATCAACCCAAACGCATGCAGCATTGCACAAAAATCCATCCGTTGACCAATGACGTTCACTGCTAACAGGAAGCAGGTCTAGAGGAAAGAGAGGACAGGTTACAAACACAGAAAAGTTCTGTAACAGAACATCACAGTAATATGACTATATTTCTAAGGTTAAGTATGCCTGCCAAAAGAAAATACAGGAAGCTTCTTTTCCACATTAAACAAAGTAATACAGAATAATTAGATATGTAGTACCTCTAAGCCGAATTTGTAGAAGAAGTAGTTGATAAAGTACTTGGCACAATTAATGATGCCATCATCCAGGTTTTGGCGTGTGATGTTGTGGAAGATTGTTCTGGTCACAGGAACAGTCAGGTTGTTTCTCATACGGTAAAAATCTTGGTGCCGGTAGACAGTTACCTCAAATGCCAGTAGGGCCAACATCAACAAGTTATTCTGTACAGAAAGACACATGTGAAATATTAAAGAAAACAAAACAGCATACACAGCTATCCGTTTGTGGTTTTACACTAAGCCTACCCTTAAATTCTCCAGTAATGGAGAGAACTTCTTGAGACCGACCCAGTTGGCAGGGTCTACAGGGCTGCTGTAGAGAAGAGACCTGGCCATGTCCAACCTCTGAACATCTGTATAGTTATCCGGCTGAGACAGAAAGAGAGAGGATGAATAAAGGGAGGAGGAGAGGACAATTTAAGCAATTAACTGTAATGAATACTAATGAGAGCCTCACACCTCACAGTATTTCATTTCTACTCAGAAGTGTTTTACTTTCACTTCATTCAAATGTTTTTGCATGTATTTGTATACTATATGTGTGCATGCCTTCATTCTGTGGTGCTATAGTAGGGTAGTAGTGTGTGTGTGTGTGTGTGTGTGTGTGTGTGTGTGTGTCTGATTTGTATCTCACCATGGAGCAGTTTTTGGAGTATGTGGCAGGCTGGATGGAGGTGAGCTGGTAGAGCATTTTGCAGACAATAATGACGCAGGTCCAAACGGTGCACACGCTGGAGGCCAGAGGGCGAAACTGGCTGAAGGGCAGAGCGAAAGCCCAGCTCACCAAGAAAACATAATTAAACAGCGACACCTGGTAACACAACACCAAGATCGTTACACACTTACTTACAACTTTCTTATATCATAAACAGCATCAATCAGTCATTCATACAATTATATAGAGTTATTGCTAGTTGGCAGAGCTACAAGATGAGATATATACAGGATGTCCGAAAAGTCAGGAACTAATGGGCATATGTTGAGCAAATACGTCGATCTGAATATTCTGAGCAAAATCCGCAAAACAAAAATGATACAGTGGCTGAAAAAATGGGTAGAGTGTGTGTGTTTTACTCTCATTGGTTCCTGACTTTTCACTTTTCAATAGTAACAGCGCTTACAATAGTACTGTCTGTAAGGTTTATATTAATGCACTTGTTCTAATACATTATCGTTTTATGGTCATTCACAGGGACTTGTATAACAGACGTTCTACATAATCTAAGCTAAATAATAAATAAAAGAAGTAACATAGAAAAACATATAATCATCACTCAGACCCATGAGCTGCATGTAAGCCAGAGTCAGTTCTACTTCATTAACAGCAAACCCATATCAGCTCTGCACCAAATCATTCTCTTTATAACCACCAGTGAGCTCACCTCTTTGACAGAGACCCAGATGATGTAAGACGACACAATCTTGATAACGTGAAGCTCCAGAAGCCACCAGATGAAGAGCTGCAGCTGATGGACATACTGCAGGAACTTGAGGAACAGCACGGTCAGACGGTCCATCACCAGGTGCCACTTATTCCTCAGATCTGCATGTGTGGAACAATATACCAAGAGCTTTGAGTGACTTACTCCAAAAAGCAATTACAATCTGACAGAGATAATAACAGACCAGCAGGAATGCTTGCAGGTGAGAAAACCCATGAACGTATCCTCTAAATAGAATAGCAACAACACTTGGTGGGCCTCGGGGTCATGAGAACAATGTGTATAAGCAATATCATTCATTTATCATTATTCCATGTTTCTGTATTTCAGCCACTCTTCCTTAACTCCGACAGAGACTGATTGCTGTAGACGGCACACTTAATAATCCATTCATCAAAAATTACTACCCATAAGTGGTGTTGCAGTCATGTTTTGAGGGCATGAGGTGAACAGCTGGTGAAAAGCAAAACATTTAGTCTAGTTTCTTGACAACAATGAGGAAAAGCAGTAAATTCCTGAGAGCACCACGCAACATCCTCAAACACTGATGAATCATCATGGCATTTTTTGACACATTATGTCACTTCCTGATTAATGAAGAAACAAAAAGGTTTATAAAATGTAAGCAGATGAAAAACCCTGATGACGCCAAACCTTTTTGATCAACACTGGTGTAAGCTGTGCGTATTTCAAAGCAGCTGCTTTGTGTTAAGTAAAGTGTTGTTGGAAACTTTGGTACACTGGGAGCAAGACCAAACTCAGTTCAGGTCTTACCTGGCTATTCATTTTAAGAAAGAAAAAAAAAGATATGTACTTTTCCAATTTTAAATGTGATTCCTGAGATATCTTTTTTTTTGTGGTACAACAACCAACATAAGAAAGTACAAACACACACTTTTGGAAAAAAAGATTAAATCTACTTCGGAGAAACTTAACAGTCAGACTCCTTTGGGAATTTAGTCCCCAGTGGTTGACCACCTTGTGCTAGACTTACACAATGTGTCAACTGAAAAAATACAGTAGCAGAGCATTCACTGTATGAAAATCTGGCGGAAGTTCAGCAACTCCAGATTTCTAACCATCACAGCTGAATGAACCATCACAGCTTCTGTAGCATATCCTCGGTTGTGGCTTATCCAATCCTCCTGCATCTATTAATTAATTACTTAATTAATTTATTTATTTAGCTGAAGGATGCCAATTGGCCCATACATGAGATCCTGGGGTAGAAACCTTCACAGATTTTTCATTTCCTCTCTCCGGTCTGATTGAAGTTACGACTAAAACTCTACAACAGAGGATTTCCCTATTACAGACAAAACACCTGTGATTTTAAAAGTGTATGATGAGAAAAATGATCATAAATATATTTTTCTTAAAGTAAAGAATTTGAAAAACACTACTAGGCTGGAAGTGTAGACATGCAGTGTAAGCTGGTGTTAAAATAGGTGTCACGGAAACACTCTGCTCTTCCACACTGAGTGTAGACAATAGCGCAGAAGAGTGTTTTTCCTCTGCTCTGTCTGCGAGTGTGTTTACTTATCAAACAAGTCTAGACACTTTTACTCCTGTCTGTTTACTTCTCCGCTCCTGTCCTCTGTCTACAAGTGTGTCTGCAATAAAGGCCTCTGCCAGCGGTTTTGTTGGAGCACAAGGACTTGAATAAATTTGTATATGTTTATTATTACTGGATATATTTATTATATCCATTATTTAGATTCAGGATTAGTAAAGATTAGTAATTCGATATTAACACTAAGGTTCCCTTAACTAAAAGTATTTACTGTATTATTTATTAACAACGTAAGTTAACACATGTATTCACTGACATGTTTAGTTATAAATTCACTAATATATATTCAATCCTAAAATTGAATAAATAACTCCACTTAAAACAGCAGACAATTCAATTACAGCAAGTTACTACTGAACTTTGACCTCCAAGTGTAAATACTGTAAACTGCTTCACACTCAGTTCTGAATTTTCTGACATAAATATGAACTCAATTTTAAGTTGTATGAACATACTGTAGTAGTAGGAACTTTGGTTAATGAAGGGGTTGATTATTTGTCTTATTAATTAAAAAAATAATAATATAAAAAGTGTAAATTACTTACTATACTTATTGTGCATTCAAGTTCATAGTTTGTTCATGCCTACTAATAATAAAAAAATATTCCTTTAGGATTGCTATTACTTGATTACTTTTTTTTGTTTTTCTTTTTGTTATTTAATTATTATTATTATTATTATTATTATTATTATTATTATCATCATCATCATCATCATCATTATTATTATTAATAATAATAATACTACTACTACTACTACTACTACTACTACTACTACTAATAATAATAATAATAATAATTGAATTGCATTTTATTATTAACTGTTTTTGATACATGTCTATATACTCCTATGTAAAGCACCCTGAGGGCCTTTTTAAAGGCACTATATCAAATAAAATTTATTATTATTATTAATAATAATAATGTCAGTTAATGTCACAGTTATGTTACCATTATTTCACTGACAGTTAAAAGCAATTGCTATACAGAATCACTGCTCATGTCTGTGGAATTCGGCTGGAAGGAATAAAGTGAGAGTGATTGGAAGTAAAAAAAAAAAAAAAAAAAGCAAAACCTTTTTTAAGTGACAAAGTTATATATTGAGTGCAGTTGATTTTCTGGCCTTCTGAAGAACTATTCCCTCTCACATTTCAGTCAACAGACAAATTTCGAACCCTACTGAACACGATATGTAAATGATTCTGCTTTATTGACTGATGACTGACCATTATTCTATAGTTAAACCCCAGGTCTGTTGCATATACACATCAGGCTCCAAACCACGAGATCCACTCACACATATTTCACTAAAATATAGAGAGCAATAATAAAAGTAATAATTGATGGAGTGTGTAGAGTAAAAGTTACCGTCTCCCTGATCAGGCTCTGGTTCTGATAGTATCTGGCAGGAGAAACTCGCTGTCTTGCAGTACACGTTGCATATCTCTTCCTCTTCCTCTTCTCTTATCTTAATGTCATCCTCATCCTCGTCAAGATCCACCTTCTCCCCCATTTCTTCATCTTTTACAGAGGAGTTAAACTCCGGTTTTATCATAGATAAATCTGCCAAACTGCCATCAAGATGCACAAGTCTGAAAAAGACAAGGTAAACTCAATTCAATTTTAACAAACAACAACAACAACAACAACAATACACATAAAAAGACAATAGGAAAAGCAGCTTTACATAAATAAAGGGGGCAGTCGTGGCCTAATGGTCTGAGAGTTGGACTTGTAACCCGAAGGTGAACCTGAAGGTCGTGGGTTCGAGTC
>CM074945.1:6895502-6905572 GCA_037577455.1 Pangasius macronema | reverse complement strand
TAAAGCTGCTTTGAGGCAATGACATTGTAAAAAGCGCTATACAAATAAACTGAATTGAATTGAATTGAATTGAAATTTCCATAAAGAAATCTTACCTGGAAAACCAATGGGAACTACAAAACATATGTCCTCAGAATGTTCCCAGAATGTTCCGGTAACCAATAATTGTTAGCTACGGAAGTTTAACAGCACTCATTAGGGCAATCAATCAAAATATATGCAAAATATGTATTTTTTATTCCTTTTCATCCAAATCTGCCTGCGAGGGAAGCTGTATAATTGTATTTATTGTCCTTTCAGAGATGGAATTACTTTTGCATGGATAGTATAAAACCATAGAGAAAGCACAAGTAACCACAATGATTGCTCTAGTGTTGGACAAAATGTCATAAAACCAGCTTTGGTATGATCTCCCTCATTCAAAGACCTTTAATGTTAGACTGTTAAGGCTGTAGTTTTGGATTTGCATTATATAGTAGTTCCTTATTTTGAATGTTTATCAATGGCGTTCAACAACTGCCTTGAAGCCAGCTTCATACTGTGAGATATTTGCCCAATTTTACTGTCGCAAACAAAAAATCTCATAGTAGAAAATCTTTTTTTTTGGTGTGAATTAAGATACTTGATTGCCATACTCAGTAGCAATGGTGAATCATAAACAAATATGGAAGATTGGAAAAGGAGCAGTTTGTTGAATTGGTTCAGCGGTTTTGTCGTTGTCTCATCACAGTTTGATCATGACAGGACAAAAAGGTTAAAAAAAAAAAAAAAAAAAAGGAAGATTAATTACAGCTTCCAGGTATGTAGCTAGCTAATTAGCAAATAAATGCTAATGCTTTTTTTTTTAACTATCATGACAATGTGAAACTATTTCATTCTTCCCAGTTGAAGAGGTATAAACCCATGATGCATAGCACAGTCTGGCAATTTATGGGGCTCATTTAATACAATGTGACAAGTAATAATCTTAAAAGGCATCAAAATGATTGACTATAGTTATCACACATACGCTACACATGGATTAGCCTGAAATTAGGTTGGAAAAAAAAAAAAACGCTGAAATATTCCTTTAATGGTGTCCTCCCATGCTGGTACTCAGTGTTTTTCCACTAGACATTCTCAGTACTGTTACAGTACTACACCCACTTCTCTCTCTCCCCATTCACGTCTCAGCAGTTTCAACCAGGCCAAAGCATTTCATAGATGAAAGATGGTATGCTAGTCTGCCCTATGCAACTGTCCAACACATTGTTACCTGGCTGATTTAGAGGCTTTATTCTGCCTTTAATCAAGCAGCAGAGTATTTACTGACAGCAGATGGGTGCATAATGCTTCAGTGAGGAATGAGGCCAAAACCCTACAACTCTGTACACACTGAAAAAAATAGGAATATGTCGTCGATCAGATTTAAGAGAAAATATAATGTATAACTGACATAAAAATATTCTCATTAAAACATAAATACAAAATTAGATTAGACTAAATTTAAACAAGCATCTAATCTACTAGTCAGGATAATATAGAGTGAGTGTGATCAACTGACGTAGTATTAATGTCAATCACGTTATTAAATCTGTTGAAGGATGTTGGTGCTGACAGGAAGAAGGAATTTAACTTAATTAACCCGTGTGTGGCATGATAACGCCATAGGCAATGTTGCTGCCTCACAGCACCAAGAATGCAGATTCGATCCTACGCTCACAGTGAGTGTGCAGAGTTTGATTTTATCTTCTTAAATTTATCATCTTAATTCGTTCATGTGGAACCTATGTACACAACTGGATTAAGTAATTTCAGTGAAGGAAACAATCTGCTGCATACCACACACACACACACACACACACACACACACACACACTGACATGATACTTCTGAGGCAGGTTGCCATCAGACTGATATCCCATCACCATCTTTCAGAATCAATTCTCCATTTTTTTTTTTTTTCATATCGTGATCCAATATAAAGCTGTACTCTCGTTGGCCACAGTGTGAAGATACGTCACACGAGTGTGTCTCATGCTGGAAAGGTTAGCGTGCAGCTGAAAAGCCTTTTTAACTGCAAAATCAAGCATGACCAAAATCAGACCATCAACCTTGAGACGTTTTATGGACCTTGTTTTAGACCACCTGTATAACATTCTGCTTTCTATACTGAAATCAAACGCGACATTCGGTAATTCAAAACCTAAACCAACTGAAAAGGCTTGGCCAAATATGGAGTTACTTGTTTACCTCAGAAAGCAGTGACATAAATCAGCAATACCGTCAGACCTACATGGCAAAATCATCCGAATGCTACAACAAACACAGAAAAGAGAAACCTCAGTAGATGCATACGACGCCGGCGGTCTGACCTGGCATAACGGTCTCCAGGAGGAATGGTTTCCTGGAAGAACTGGAACTGGTAGAGGTAGAGGATGATGAGATGTCCCGCGCAGAAGATCGCCATCAGCACGCAAAGGCAGCTAAAGAGCAGCGTGTCAAACGAGCGGCAGAAAGACCACCACGTGCACAGGCCCAGAAAGGTAAAGAAGTACATGGCAGAGGTGAGGGAGGGCAACATGATGCCTGCAGGACGACACAGAGCACAATAAAGTTTTGACCGTCAACATTCAAAGAAACAGTTAGCCATTTCTCCCAAATGTAGGTCAGCCAAGACACTGATGGTGTCTGACGTCTGTTTGTTTAATTCTGTACTATGAAGCTAATGGAGGCAGTGAAATGGAAGTCTGTCTCAGTCAAAATCTATTCCATGAAATACATGTCGAAACCTTTGTGTGTGTTCTTTAAATAACATTGAGCTACATCATCTTAATTTCAAATCAAATGAATCAGCAATAATATATCTGTAAGAAAAGAAAAAGAAAGAAAAGAATATTCTGTTAAAGAGCGTAGATGCTATGTATTTACAAATATACCAAACTGAGCTAAGGACAAACGTGATCCGCTCTGTTCAAGATGGCCGCCCGCGTAACCTTTGTCACGTGTTGTGGACTGTCCAACTTTTTAAATTTTTTTTAAAAACAGATGCTAGCAACAAACAACTAAAAAGTGTACTGTATAATTTATACATATAACAGTGTTGCTTTTGTTTAAAATGTATATAATACTGCAGTAAAATGTATATTTCTAACATGTTTTCATGCTGTCGAATGACAACTAAATGTAGAGAGAAACTGTTCAGGATCAGATGTTTCATCAGACAGACTATGCTGTCTTGGTTTGAGGAATAACCTGGAGCCCGTCGTTTGTGTTTGTCGCTTTAACGCATCATTTGCATAGAATTGAGAAAAATCTAAATCAAGATGTTTGTACATTACAGTATGTTATACTGTGACCTTAACTATACTACTGAACTGGATATGATTTCAGGCAAGTGTACACACACTTACCAAATTATCAGGAACCACATTCTGAAACTGTGTAACACTGCGTGATCGGAGATGCTTTTCTGTTCACAACTGTTGTATAGAGTGATTATTTGAGTTTCTGTACCCTTCCTGTCAATTTGAACAAGTCTGTCCTCTCTCATTAGTGTCCACTCACAGAACTACTGCTTACTGGGTGTTTTTTTCCCTACAACATTTTCTAGTGTAAAGTTTAGACAGTTATCTTAGAAAATCCCATGATATCAGCAGTTTCTGAAATACTCAAACCAGCCTGTCTGGCACTAACAATCATGCCATGGTCACTGAGGTCAATTTTCCCCCAATCTGATGCTTGATCTTGATATTAACTGACACTCTTGACCCATGCCGACATGCGTTTATTTAAGGTTTTTCATTCATTTAGATATTTGCATGAATGAACAGATGTACAAGAGTTCCTATTAAATTGGCCAGTGAGTATATATATATATGTGTGTGTGTGTGTGTGCGTGTGTGTGTGTGTGTGGTTTTAGTGACATACAGCAGGCAGTCTCCAGGTATATGTACCTGTAAGGCCCAGTAATACGGTTACAACGACTTTCCCTGCAGTCGCAATCAGATTTCCAATGATTTCTTTTAGTCTGGATGCCACTTCTGCTATCTGCCTCAGGATCTTCATCTTGGTGCTCTCCTCCTCTTCTTCTTCATGCTCTAACCCCTCCAGTTCTTCCTGCCCTGCTTCTAACTCCTCATCAGGTAGTTCACAGTCTTCAACCCCTAACTCAAAGTCTTCCTCGAGGTGCAGTTCAGGCTCCAGCTCGAGCTTTTCATCTTTCTCCTCCTCCTCCTCCTCCTCCTCGTCCTCTTCTTCATCATCCTGCTCCTAAACAGATATGAGAGGGAAGAGCTAAGAAGAGGTCTGACTCATTTATGATGAAAATAATTGGCTGTACTTAAAGTAATATGTACACAAAACGATACATAAGCAGGAAGTAAATATCAATAGCATGATTCAATTATTTCAAGACTCTGCAGTCTAATGTTACACCCTCAAGGATATACAGCACTTAAACGAACAAGAACTATAAATCAACATATGAGTGCTAAATAAATTGATGCCACAGCGCTGTTGAATTCTCGAATATGATCCGTAATCATTTCTATAGTAGCGACTTACACAGGAACTTGTAAGGAAGAGGAACTTGCTGTGCATAAACAGTGACGTTTTCTATGAGGAGTTTTTGTAACGGCCAGAGCTTCAACTCCGTTTAAGTTTACTGACATGGGAAAGTCTTTAAGACAGACGACTCTGTGGTTTCGTAGTAACATGGCAAGCTGCGTTTTTGTTTCTTATTAACTTCCAGAGAGAGGGAAACAAAAGAGAGGCTGGTGAGAGAACGACTATGTAGAACTGATCTAACTTAGGTGATAACAGTGTGTCATTATTGTTAGTGCTGTTAGGAATATTGCTGTGGTATGAAAGGAATAAAACACATCTGGATGTGCTGTTAGAGGAAAATAATCCACTTCAAGGTGGTAAAAGTACGTTCACTATGTGTCAAGCTGCTGCTCGTGACCTGGTTGCTGATTATTTTCCCCTAAAAGCACACCTCATTGTGTTTTATTCCTTACCTAATAAGCCGATGTGATGAAAAAAGTTACAAATTAAGTATCGTTTATGGTTTTCTTACAACTAAACCAGGTAATTTTTTGCATTCATTACAGAACTGGTAAATAAAAGTGTGGGTCTTTTTGTGTTTTCATTCTAAAAATGATATGAGTTGATGCGTTATGTATCGTCTTGTATAAAATGTATAAAGTATCGCCTTAGAAAGTTATACCAAGCTAAATACTTACTACAGGAGTGGAACAGGATGAACATCTCTGTGCTTGATTAAATCGTATCTGTTTGTTATGTCTTAAATTATGGCTTCTTAATAAAGCCTTTTAGTCCTTAACACAGTTGTCCCAACTTACCAAGGGCTTAATAATTAGTCAATCAGATGCTGGATTAGGTGTTTCAGCAATGGACAATGTCAAACTGTCCCCAGGGGACTGTCCCCCTCTCTCCTACTTTTGTACATACAGGCCAATAGCTTTAAAACAACATGAATGAGAAATACTCCACACAAGAAAGCACATGCATTGCCAACACATTCGTATTGTCTCTGAAAAATAAAGTAATTAAGCACTTAAATGAGCTTCCTCTCGAAGAAGGTAAGGTAAAATAAGAAGGTAAGAGGATATGTCCAAAGTAACATAAAAAAGCGTCAAGTCCAAAATTTAATACATTTGAAAATATACATAAGTGCTTTATAGCAGTTAAATATAACTCTACATATGCATTTCTTTAAGGCTGCTTTGTGATGATTTCAATTATTAAAGTATATGTATATGTATCAGTATATGTATATGTTCATTATATGTATCAGTATATGTATATGTTCAGTATATGTATCAGTATATGTTAACACTGCACATAGGCCATACTAGAAAAAAAAAGAAAAGTTCCCAGTACTCGATCAATCTAATCTAAAGTCAATCTAATCTCTTTGAGTGGCTTCAGCATATCAAAGTGACTCCACTGCAGGCGTACAAACACAGCTGATTTAATCACGAGAGACTATAACTCAACACGACTCGGTTCAGACTGCTCGAGTCCTGTTACAAAAACAATGCATATAAAAGACACTAATGTTCTGCTTGGAACAGAGATGTAAACTCTGGTTGCATAAAATTCAAAGTGATTTGATTCTGAACACACACACACACACACACACACACACACACACACACACACACACACACACACACACACACACACACACACTCCATACTCCACACAAAAATTGGCCTTTGGAGTTTCCTAGTCTCAGCAAAAGCAAACAGTTCTTCAAACTTCATTAGTGAAGGATTAAGATGACGTATGAGACACTGACTCACATATGATCTCAATTTCAAAGTTGTTAGGAGTATTTCCTCCAAATGTCATTCTCAGGCTGTGTGCGTAATAGTTTACTATTTTCTCACTGGTAACTGTAGTGAAGCAATTAAAAAAAAAATGTATTACTGCCTTCTTCTGTTCAACTAAAGATTGAATATGACCAAAAAATAAATAAAAATAAAGCTCAAGTGTACTAATGAAAAGTATCTAGGAGTTGCAAGGTAAAAATCCCCAGCATGTCTGACCCCACTGTATTTATCATACCACTGTGGTGAATGAAATCTCTGTGCAGCACCATTAAGGAGTTATCTAGATGGGCAAAGTTATACAAACAAATCTTTTTCACATGGCTGAGCGAAAGGAAGAAAAATCCCTCTATGATCTGTTTAAACTCAGACCACTGAGCTTTCCCACTGATTAAATGAGTTGCATTTGGTGAGTTCGGCGGTGTTTGTGTAGCCCGGGTCTAGCATGCGGAGGGATATCAACTATGCCATTCATTCACCCAGAGTGAAAGACTGAGGAGTTTGAACCTTATCTCGTAAGGAATTCCGGATTTGAATGAGTAAGGATAGTGCGGTTGGATTTCACTCTATTTCACATATAGCCTAAACTAAATCTGTTTATCTTTCAAATGATTTAAATGCTGCAAAGTGTGAGAGCATTGGATAAGTGCTTTATTTCTGTGACACACTTACGGTTTGGCTCGAAACTGAGGAGACAGGAGGTAGGCTTGGGTCAACTCAAAAGGAACACTTTATCTTTGTTTACTATTTTCTTTGCTTCTCAGCAATTTTATTTTTACGAAGCAAATTATCCACACACACACACACACTCAGCTCTGTGCTGCTCGGCTCTTTCTCGTGGCTCTCGTCTCTCTCGCCCCTTTATCCTTGCTGTCGTTCACTGAAACACAGAACACTAGAGAAATCCCGCACAGGTGTAGGTCTTTACCGCTCACTTTTCCCGGCTCCGCCCTCCATTCACAAACCGGCGATCAACCACGCCCCCGCCTCCACAATTTCACCAAAACGTTCACTTAAAAATGTTTCTAAAGACTGAGAATGGGTCGTCATTGATGGACATCAATTGTCTAAAGGCTGCGTTCACAAGGAAATGTTAGAATCCTTCTGAAAGCACACTCGTATGCGTTCCTGGCTTGTCATAAACATTTTTGTGGGTTGTAGGTGAAATGTATTTTGTGTAATCGAACCTAATAAACCTGTGCACACACAAACACACTATCACGTTGGAAGGTTCTCCAAGACACTTTAAACACCTGTCTCCTGATTTCCTTATAAAACAGCACCACAGTGTATGTGAGAATTAAAGGCCAACTTTTATATGAATTAAGTCAAGTAAAGAGTGAGACCATTTGATAAGTACTTTGATACTATCAACAAAAAATTCCCTTTTTATAAATACTGCTAAAGAATGAAAATGGGTCATTGTTGACGGATAACAAATTACTAAGTAATTGTCCAAATAATTTCAAAGCTTGCATTTAGAAAGAATTTTTGGAATCCTTCAGAAAATGCACTGATATATATTGCTGTTTTTTTCCACACTAAATATTCTTTATCTTTTGCTTTTGACAGCAATTCTGGTATCTAGAAAAATAAATTTATTATTTTAAAGCATCTACAATTTACAGAATTTTGCACCATCCAATAAGCGTTTTTGTTCATTCATCTTCAGGAACTGTTTTATCCTGCTCAGGGTCACGGCACCATCACACACGTTTGCATACTCAGAGCTTTAGAGTAGCCAATCCTCCTACTAGAATGTTTTTGGGAGGTAAGAGGAAACTGGAGAACCCAGAAGAAATCCACGTGGCCACAGGGAGAACATGGAAAAACTCCATACAACCCAAGCTCAGGATTGAACCTGGAACCCTGGAGCTGTGAGGGGGAAGACCATGCAAAGACCATGTCAGCTGGACATCTGGTATAGTCTTCAGAGGAGCAGAAAACATCTTCAACATTAAGGTACTTAGCATCTAAAATCATGCACCTCCAGTGTATAGCTCAGTGTGCATCTAGTGCATCCTCATTGTACAACTGCACAGAAAATGTGCTGAAAAATACAATTAGCTTTTTTCTTCATCTTCCTCAACATTAGCATGAAACCACTGGCATGTGTTGGCGTAAGTTGTCCATT
Organism: Pangasius macronema; assembly: GCA_037577455.1. Taxonomy (NCBI): domain Eukaryota; kingdom Metazoa; phylum Chordata; class Actinopteri; order Siluriformes; family Pangasiidae; genus Pangasius; species Pangasius macronema. Next base: position 6,897,100 of record CM074945.1, on the reverse strand, counting down.
AACATATCATTCTCATCGATGCCAATGTACAGAAGTCAAAAAGTCACGGTAAATACAGCCACTAAACGTGTTTACAGGACATTCCTTTGAGTAGGCTACTTCACATCATAGGTGTATAGCAACACCACAAACAAAGCTTTCCTAACTTCCTAAAATGTTGCCTAATAGAAAACGCCTAATTAAACGTGAATCGTGTGTGCTGTCCATGGTGCTGAAATTAAGTGCACATACAATCAAAATCATTGATAAAGTAGATTTTACAGGAAAACAGGACATTTCTGTTATACACACCTTCAAAGAAACATGCACTTATACTCTTATACTACACTTATACACTTATACTACAGACCATACGGCGGAATCTGTGTATCACAATCCAGAAACTTCTTGGCCACGTGGAGAACGCTGCACCTTATTACCACGCTTAAACTACACGTAAAGACAGAACACGTACATGTAAGAAAAAAAGAAGAGTGACAGACAGGACACAGACAGGAGGAGAAGAAGGAGAGAGCCCATAATTCAGAGTAGTGAGTAAAAGTTTAAATAGTGTATGATGGTGTGTTTATGGCTATACGTGTCTGCTTGTAATCAGTAATTATTCTGATTCAGCATTCCAGTTTGGCATCTGTTTGACAGCACAAAAGTATCTTAGCATGAGAAAGAAAGAACGAAAGGAAGAAAGAGGACAAGAGAGAGGCGGTAAGAGACAGTGAGAAGAGAGGAAGAGTGGGAGGGAGGAAGAGAAAGACAAAGAGAGAAGGATGGTAATTTAAGCACCGTTCCTGCCACCAAAAACACAACATCAGCTAATACGTTCCAGATGTGGCCTTCTTTCCAGTCCCACACACACACACACACACACACACACACACACACACACACACACACACACACACACACACACACACACACACCATTGATTTACACACCTACACAAACACACAAGGAGTAGAACACTGGAATGCACATTCATTGTTAATGACATTGAAACACACTGAGGTGAGGAAGTGGAGCCGCACTGCACGTGTAGCTTAGTGTGGCTACATAAATATTGTACCAGGATTAATGTTGCATTCAACAAAATTCCCTCAAGTTTATACAGCACCCACTTCACTGGCAGGATGTCTTGATAGTGCACTGCGCCAGTTATTCAGCATTATACTGAGATACTTCATACTCCCTCCTGACAGACCGTGGATTTATATTTGATCTAAAATCGAGGGGTTATAAAAATATTCATAAAAGCTGTATTCAGAGTTGAGTTGCGCATGCGTTGAGGTGTTGATACCAAAATCGTGCACGTCGGTATTTACACTTTTAGCACAGCTATGGCTTTATGTGCTGCTTGGACAGCATAAGATTTGTGCAATGGTGAGAGGTTTGCTTAAAACAGAGGTGTATCTCAGTTATGCGCAATTCTAATCATGCACATAAACCCATTTTTCTTACGTAATAGCAGCATGAGCGAGGAGCTGTATCAAGTCCAACACCCCGTCTGGTAGTTTGATATAACCACAGTGTGTCACAATTGTGTGTTTTGGGCTGTGAATACAATCTAATTTCTTATGGAATGCCATGAAAGAGCAATAATACAC
>CM074945.1:6866280-6880386 GCA_037577455.1 Pangasius macronema | reverse complement strand
GGTTTTTGGCATCCAGAACCCCTTGTCTTTGTAACTCATTTTTCTTATTCTGGTCTGTAGAAGTATTTGCCACGACATAGGCTGGACACAACAGTTATGTCTCTGTATATAAAACTGCTTTATGCCATCAACTGTTTTTACACGCTGTGAATGAATGGCACCTGAAGAGACCACTGTGTGCCTAAAAACAAAAGCTTTCGTGGTTTGAGGAATTGCTGAAAGCCCAGCTTCATTCACTCTGCAGATTCCATCCCAATCTTCAAGGAGATTCCGAATGCATGGGTTTTTACGCATGGGTCTCTCTGACTACGGGCCGGATGTACTAAGCTGTTTTCAGGTGCACTCTGAAACTGAGCCTTAAGGAACAGTTTATGCGGCATGCACTTACACGCAACGTGCACTTTTCTTCCTCATACGCATGGATTTTTGGCAGGATTCCACAAAATACGTGAGATGTTGGCACAAAAATGGGTGGAGAAATCCAATGTGTCGCTGATCAAATATTCAATGCAATGTAACCAGACTCAGCAAGTAAAGCATGGACACGATTTTTGTGCAGAATTTTGTTCCCCAAATCCAGGGATAAATTAGCACACAACATTGTGTTACTCAGGGCATTACGGGCAGTGTTGCCAGGTGTGTAGAACTGGTATACTTGTCATCTGCTGATGCTCATTTTTCTTTTCTTTTTTTAAATCTAATTTGTTTTAATACTACTTGTTCATTGGGTTACTACTGTCAAACAGATCTGGCAACCCTTGTCACAGCACATATGTCACAAACTCAAATTCAAATTCCTCACATCTAAACACACTAAACAGGATTTTTGTGAAATCTTGTAGTAATTTTGTACATGAAGAGAGCTTCAGTTGATCATATACATATAAAAACTGGCCCAAGCCCAAAATGGCAGATATTAAGCTTTTAATGATTTTAACAACAAATCATTGGTCAGAAGATTAGCAAGAATGAAACAAATGCACTCCAGAGAGCTCCTATGCTCGTTTAATTTTGCTGCAGTGAACTGCTTGGGGAAAAGCTAGAAACAGGGAAATTCGCTTGTATAGTCTTTTTCCTCATAAGTTCCTTCATCTATGAAATTTGATATTTGAAATGTGTGCCTTCGTGCAGAAAGCATGCAGAGGTGCAGATTACATGATACAGCTACTAAACTAATGACAGACCCAATGCATTTTGAGGCTGCTTGAAGTCGTGTCTTGTGCAGTCTTCTTATGTGTGCACATCTGGCCCTGTGTATGTGTGAGTGTGTGTGTGTGTGTATGTGTGTGTGTCCTACTAGCGCACAGTTCATCACAGTTCCTTTTCTCAAATAACTGCCTATTTTTCCTGTTCCTATTTTATAGCTTTGTTTACAGTCAGGCCAGTATGTAAGTGTGGTATGTGTTTGTGTATATGTGTGTGTTTGTGTGTACAAACAATTGCACAAATACTCAGTGTGTTGCTCGTACTTGCGGTTAATGTGTATTATTTGGCTCTCTATTAGAAGCTCTTTAATTTGGAAGATGTAGTGTGTGTGTGTGTGTGTGTGTGTGTGTGTGTAACTTTTATACATGTATGATATTTGTATTATATTAATAGCATGTTNGGGGGGGGGGGGGGGGGGGGCGCCGCCCCCCCCCCCCCCCCCCAAGGGGCTCCGGCCTGGGGGTTGAGGGGTAGTTCTTTCTTCCTCTGTTCTTCCTACAAGTATCTTACACTTATGTGTGGTAAGTTAGTAAAAACTGTCAGCTCCTTTAACAGCTCTGTGCTTAGGTTGGACTGGATTCTGCCTCACGCTTGGAGAAAAGTGACTGTCTTTTGAATAAACGTTCTTTTCGTCTATATCCATGGCTTGATACGATATCCTTCAGTCTAATATCCTGGCTTGTTGTGGCAAAGAAAGTGTGGTCTCCAATGAAAACAGGCAGATCAAAGCAAACGCTAAATCGCTAAATTGTCTGTTGTCATCGTTCACATGTAAACGCTGTCCAGCTGAATTTATAATCTGGAGGCAACACACTCCTACCTTTCAAAGCCCAGCTGTCTTATTGATTTCTCCCATGATGAACCTGCGTGGAAAAGAAAAAGAGACACAAACAACTTACTGAATATAAACTACAGAGATATACAGCAGCAATTGCTATTAGGTGGCGAAAAATTTAGTGGCAAATAATTCAATTCTGTATGTATACAAAGCATATATACAGTATACACACACACACACACACACATATATATATATATATATATATACATATATACATATACACTCTTTCAGATCCTAGTTACAGCATATATCCCTATACATCTACATGTATCCCTATACATCCCTATTCTGTATGTATACAAAGCATATATACAGTATACACACACACACACACACACACACACACCACACACACACACACACACACATATATACATATATACATATGACACTCTTTCAGATCCTAGTTACAGCATATATCCCTATACATCTGCAGATATTCCTTATTTAACTGTATATGATTATAAATCTTTCATGTTTTTCTATAATGTTTGTATCTTTAATTGCTATGTCACCAGGTGTCTATCGAGGCTTTAATAAAGCGAAATACGATTAAAAAGAAATACACACAAGCTGCACCTTTGATAGAAAATGGCCACGTAAACCAGGCAACACTCAGCTGTGAGGATTTCATTCAGTGGTGGTAGTGCTGTACAGAAGGGGGTATGAGATATACACACTGCGTGCAGTGATTCACACCTCCCTTACAACATTTCACTGATAGAAAGCATGTGTTTCGAATCACAACACATACCCTGGGAGCTGCGCAGCTTCAGGAGTCAGACGCAAGCTGTCGAAGGCCATGCATAACAAATCAGTACGTCTGGAGTGAGCCCAATTTCTAGCTCCCATTCCCCATGGTTTCTGCATCATGCTCAACCTCAGATGCGATCGAGAGGATAAAAGCGCCGACGCAAGCTGTCCGCACAAGACACACTGTACCTTCCTGTTATGAGGGAGAGTCTGTTGATTATACTGAGGTTCAGTGCGAAACGTGTTTACATGCACAGTCTCAGACCTTCTGAACACTCAGTGTGTGTCTGAGAATGGCTGATATGAACTTTATGCCTTCCAAGAGCAGTGAACAGACAGTTTCTTGTGGTCCCTGGATATTGAAAAGAAAACTCTGTTGTTTTTTTCAACATTTTTTCAAGCTAATCTCCATCCACCACATCTGAAACATGTACACACAGACCACAGACAAGAATTTCTCCACGTTTTCTTGCGCTGAGAAAAGAAGAAAATGGTTGTTTACTTAAAGCTCACTTATAATGCAGGTCCAAGTTCAGTTATTGGGAAATCAATAAGATGTATATTAATCTTTTCATATTCACAGGAGGTCTCAGGAGTGCATTTGTTTAATTCTTGCTAATTTTCTGACCAAGTTTTTTTTTTCCAGGAGTGTATGTGTAAAACATATTTATGCAAAACGGTTTCATGAATTCGTTAGTCAAAGTTGTTTGAAAAGATGGTTGGTGGCTACAATTTATCAGCATAAACATGAAAGAGCCTCCGTTTCCACCAGTTTGCACATGGATAATCCTAGAATTCCTTGTTACTGTATTGCCCCAGTATTGGGAAGTGAACAAGAACAGGTTTGTTAAGACTTTTTCTAGTATCTTTCTCACCCTGAGATGTACTGTATCATTGCATTTTTGAATTTAAATTTGTGATATATAGTCACCGTTTTAACCACCAAAAAAAAAAAGAAAACTCTGCCCTTAGTCTCCCATTATGAAATGACAAAAGAGTCATGTCATTCCGTACTACTTTAAGTACCGACACCATAAGAGTGTATGTGGTGTTTACGTCTCTAATCCTTAAAATGTGTGAGTGCATTCATTTTCAGTAACCGCTTTATCCTGGCCAGAGATCCACTGGATCCAAAGCCTATCCTGGGAACACTGCACTTCTTACAAATGTTCCATGTTAAATAGAAAAAGAAAAGGTGCTGAAAGATTTCTTTAATGTCTTTGTGTGGCACTGAACGTCTTTTTTTTTTCGTTTAAACAAGTGTCACTGATATCTCTGACGGTTTTCAGTTTCCCAGATGATTAGCAACTGAGGACGATGTTCAGAATCAGCAAATTTTGAAAGCTATGTCAATATTTACAAGAAGAAAGTTCTCCATATTTAGAGGCATAGAAAAAATATAATATGTACATGGCATAAACTATATGATAATGCATTTAATTTGAAATTTAAAAAAAAATTCCAATGTTTTAAATACTTCGGTTAACGCTAATATTCTTCTCTTTCTATTCCTTAAAGTTTTATGCTGTTATACTGATATACTTTGTGTTATGTATTTATAAAGCAACCTTGGGTGTTAGATATATAGGCAGTACATGTACATTAAACACATAAATAAATAACTCAAGGTGCTCAAAGAAAACATGCACATGGTTTGAATGATAAGCTGACCAAGCAGTTATCCACTACATTTACAGCACACTTTAATTTCATTCAAAATTGTATCCGAAAAAAATCTGGACCTTCACCTAAGGAATTGTATTAATATATGCTGCCACAATGTTTTGTAGACTTAGTAATGAAGTATATTTAGTATATTTGCAGCCCAAAATATTCTTTTTAATGCGACATTATTCTTACATTAAACTCTCAGAACTAAACTGTCTCTATTCTAGGGAAACTCCACCGACGTAGCACGTACATTTAATGTCTGAACATTGCTGTGTGCAATTTTGGGGTTTAATCCTCACTATGTTCACGTAACTCAACTCCGAGTGTATAGTAGTAGTGAGTCAAGCCAAAAATAACTTGCGTTATCATCTTCAAGATATTTCACCAGTACATGCATACATTCATAGATATTTCATCGGTTCAACAGAAAAGTGCCAAAGAAGACAAAAGATGAAATGCTCTGCACAGCAGACAGTGTTGTTCAGGCATGTCGCATTACCCTGACAGGTGATAAAACCTGTGTGTATACAGCACACTCTCACCACGTTGGTGTTGTATTGAAATTTACAAGCGTCTCCACCTGTACCACCAGTGTGTGCCAAAAGCAACACATCATGCACTGGACTAATGATAGATAGATGACATTATCCACTACAACAGACACCTGTGACATATTTGTTCACATTGGGCATCTGACATGAGGGCCTCCAAGATTTTATGTAAGTGTAAGTGTCTATTGTGTATTGATCTTAGCAACAATAATCCTGTATGAAGTGTATATGTGTTCTCTAAGGTTCACTGATGATTTATTTTTAGTAAATTTAGACACACCCGATATGTACACATGCACAGCACATGATGTTTCCTCTCCCTCTCTCTCTCTCTCTCTCTCTCTCTCTCTCTCTCTTTCTCTCTCTGCCTATTTTTCATTATAGTTTCTTTTTTTCTTAGAGTTACATAGTACAGTGCCTCAGAGCAGCATTAAAACTGGGAGCAGAGCTGAAACCAGATCCATGAGTTACCTTGATTTTGGACTTGTTTCCTCTTCATTAATGCAAAGGCTTGAGTCAAGATTTACTCAGTGACAGGCTAAAATACTAGCCCAACATCCAGCCAATGTTTTTCTATCGGCGCTGTGTGCACTTTCTGGTCAGTTTGCGTGAAACTTCAAAGTTTTGGTTTCTCCAGAAACTCAACTCCAATCTGCATCTGTGTGCTTAAGGCTCCTGACTTCCCAGTCCTCCTCTAACCAATCTCTCCTATCCTTTCACCTAGGTTTTCATTAGGTATAGTATGCTTGTGTTCTTGCTGTATTCACCCTTAGAGCGATTACACCCATAACCTTTAGCTGCCTAGCTTCAAAAATCATAACTGGTTCCAAAGTTTTCTTTGGAGCTCATGGTGTATTCTGACTCAGCATTACAAAGCTCTGTATAACTGTACGATAAAAAAATAACAACTTGTGACCAAGTCCGTACATGAAAATGAAGTAGACGGACTTCTCAAGCATGAAGGAATCATCCACACGTGTTCATTAATATCAGTTTATAGTTACTATATAGTATTTAATGTTGTGGAACTAGTACCTGTTATCACTTACGTTATAGCAGCTATAATCAGTCATTCCTTCACCAAGCTCTCTTTATTTCTTGCTGTCTTGAAGCTAATAGGCCAATCAGCTTGTCATATAAATGAAAAACTGCAAATACCGAAGTCCTGAATACTTAAAGAAACAAACTGCTGAGAACAATGTGCATTCATTGAACAGTTAATATCTGCAGTATGATACAACAGACCTTAACGCTTTACTGCATGGTGTTGCCATATGGAGACTATTAGTTTATCTCAATTTTTTTGTATAGACAATAATAAAAAATGACTTTTTTCTATGTAAGTGGAAAAAGGGGGCTTGTTATAATAGTAAGTNTGAACTAATTAAAGTAATAAAAATCCATAAAATATTTTTGATGTAAATATAATAATTCATGCAGTAGAGGGTTAAGTTAAATTCTATAACGAATTATGCTTATACTCATAATCGCTCATAACTTAACACAAATAGCACTTTTTAACTATAGAGTTTACAGTTATATAAGGGAAATTATTTATAATCGCACTCTCCCGTGTCACCCAGGTGAGGTTCCTCTCAAGGTTTCTTCCTCATGTCATATATATATATATATATTTCTGTAAAGCTGCTTTGTGACAATGTCCATTGTTAAAAGTGCTCCACAAATTAAAATTGATAACGACAATTCATTTTTATCCTCTTATTGTTAGGATTAGATTAAATGGAGCGCCGCCATCTAGGTCCTAATATATTATTAACTCTGAATTCCAAATATTTCATGTGAGCACTGTAACTGATATAAGTGATATTCCACACCATTTGAGACTCAGTTACATTTAGTAGTGCTCTGTATTGGTGGGAACAGTGCAACAGGATATCAGTTAAACTACTGTCTATATGTACAGCAATGTCATTGGGTCCGAGCTGAGAAATCTCTTCAGTATGAACTGGCCTTTAGTGTTTGCCTATACTAGCCCCAATTTACTAAAGATTTGTATGTATAGAAATGTGCAAACTTGCAGGCTGATTTACTAACAGGGTCTACAGAGATTTAAATCTTGTTTTAAGTCTAAAAAAACAGCACGTGTTTTCCAATTTTGAGTTTGCCGTAATGTATATGCAATTTGGTGGCATTTCTAGTTAAAAATAAAAAAAATCCAAGGTAAAGTCAATGCAAATAAATTCATTTAGCACCCGTAATGTGATTTACTAAATCTGAAAGTCCCTTCAGGAAGGGTGACAAATAAATTTCCACAAGATAAAGATTTATGAGTATTAATCCTCAGTACAACAAAATGATCAAAATGTTTCACATTAGATATTCACCACACGTGAAAACCATATGAGCAGATCATACACTATTATCTCATGTTTATATTGCACTTTGGACAGTTTCCTGATACAACTCACACCCTTAAATCAGTGTTGTACTGGATACGCAAGTATACATGTGAGGCAAGGTTTCGTTTCAGTATGACCTTTCTGAGATTCTCTTAGTTAGCCTATCTCTTCAAAAACAACCAACACATACAAAAACCTGATTTAAATATTGTTTTCTACTTTGCATATGACATAAATAAGGCACGTACTCTTTTTTAAATCACTCCCAATGAATAAAATCTGCATCTAGAAGGAAAAAGCTTTTTCTGAGTTGGTTGTATTACATCATTCAGCATGTATTCTTATCCAGCATCTATTCTTCAATACAATTCTTACATTTTCTCAAACATCTTGGATTAGGGTCAATCTAAAGCATATGATTATACAACACCCATGATTGAGGGTTGCGACAAACGATTCTTTTTTACTTTATTTTCTGTTTCCCAAAAACTTTTCTCCAACTATTCATGCATGACTATTTATGACTTTAATCTCTGTAGCCTTTTCTGTTTCTTTTCCTCTCCTTGTTTCTGGCTGTCTAAGAAGTGGTGTTTTGTCAGGTGTGTGTGTGCGTGTGTGTGTGCACGTGTGTGTTTACGGCAGAAGACTGTGAGCGTGGTGTGGAGGAGAGCAGCTGCAGGATCAGCTCAAGGCCTTGGTGGTGAATTTAAAGACAATAACGTTCAGGAAAGCATAGAACACAGGATGGGGTATAAGTCTAAATAAAGCCTGTTCAATTCAGAGTGTGCTGATTTAATAACAATGTTCTATGCAAAGAATAATAACAAATGTTGATGCCAATGAGCCTCTTGGGTTTATTACTAGCCTTCTTGCTTTCTGTTCTTTTTTTTTTTAAGTTGGTACTCAATTTAAAAGTGTTAAAAATGCCGCACTGTCACGTACTGCTACAATGAGAAATAAATAAACTGGGCGATTCCCGCCTTTCCCTGAAATTGTACGCTTTTGTTGCTCAAATACCAAGCAGCTCAGAAATTATTTTTATAAAGGCACCTGCGGCGTAGTTGCACTAAAACCAATCCCTTGCAGAAAGCGAGTGGTTTCTTATTGTTGAAACACAGCCACTGCCAAGGCGGGGTGCATGCCAAAGCTCGGCAAAGAGTGCAGTTAAAAAAAAAAGTGGTACTGAAACCAGACTTTTCATAGAACTAGAGAGAGAGAGAAAAATATGACACTAAACAAGCAGAGACGAGAAAACTAAATGTTTAATTATCACAACTTAATTACCATTCCAACGAAAAAATAAAAACTCAAAAGTTTTAAGATTTAAAGATTAAAAATGGTTTTCAGTCTACATGCCATATAACTCTATAGGAGTGTATGTTTAACATGTATACATGTATGTCTNTGTATGTCTTGATGAGACACATCATGACATAAGACGGTTCTTCATAATACGCGTTAATGTCACTGTCACTTAGATTTGTGAATCAACAAAATCTTGTCACAAGAATAAAACCAAACCTTAAGAAAAATACTTGTATGTTTTGGAGAGCATCAAGTCTGTAAGCATCTGCACAAACTACTGGAGTCTCTGTGAATGAAATTCTATCCAAGATCACTCCACCCTTGCGAGATGCACAAATACAGTACTACATCATTACCCCAACCTCGCGTGGGTAATGATTTAAATCTGCCCTTTGTTAGAAGGCTTCATGTAAAAAAAACATAGAGTGCCGGCGTATTTTTAGAGTGTGTGGGTTGTGCGTCCTGGGGAAGACGATTCTTATCACGCGTTTTTTTCATAAGCTGTTGATGACACACCAGAGCACGTTGGGACGTTGTTGTTATTATTACTGGCTGCTTTTCAGCTCGGGGACAGTTGAAAAGTCAGGATTCTGGCTTCTGGATAAAGCACATCTAGCTTCCACATGCACCAGAGAGGCGAACAATGGCTTATTAATTCACACCCAGAGGTCATGACAGGAGGTCACAGTGAGGTGGGAGACTTGAGGTGGGATGTCTCATTAGTGGGCTTATTGGGCTTAAAAAAAAAAAAAAAAAAACGTTCACATTCCACAACATGCGTTTCAGACTGGCTGGAGATGCTGTGTAAAACTGCGCTCGCCTGCCACAAGAATTTTTACCATCTGAGAACTTAAAACTATAGGAACCGTTTTTACGTGGTTACGCATTGCTCTTATAGCTGGAGTCTAACTGATGAGCAAACCATATAACTACACTCGGAACCTTTATGTTATAATATATAGTTGTACAAAACTCACTGTAAAAGTAAATAGTCAGGTTAAAAACATCCTAATACATTCCAGTACACAGATCTTAGCTCTGCCACAACAAATTAAAACAGCCATGACTAACAACGTCTTATAATCATCCGCTTTACATGACATTTTGATACTTATGCTTATTATTCGTATAGGAGAAATGAGCTATTTATATGGTTTACAAGTCTTACGGACATACACAAAGCCATCTTCTGATTGGTGTAGAGACTGAATAACAAACACGTATTATTGGTTCAAAGTTGCGAACCTGCTGTTTATAGTACAGCTAACTTTCTCCTTGAAAATCGAACAGCAAATAAATAAAAAAATACAAAATCTCCGTGGAGAGCTTGTTTCTAACCAGGACAAAATAACAAACATACAAGACACATTTTCAATCATGCAATCATGATGTTTGTTCCCCAGAAAGCCATGGGACTCTCAGTTGAGATGCAATTTAAATAATTTCAAAATGAATAAGCAATATGTAAGACATGATCTAACTTTCGAAGCTTAATATTGTTAACTTTCATTATTTTATACATCCACTCTCATAGCTGCATTATGTAAAGCAGTTCTGATTATACTGATACAGATGTTTCTTCTGTTACTTATACAAATGATTTACTATATACATACACTGCGTTTTTGTGTGTGTGTGTGTCACGTTTTAACCACTGTGCTGCCAAAATTCATTTTGTAGATTAGGTGATTGGAAGGGGTGAAGCATTTCCAAGAACACTGTGGACTGTTTCAAGGAGAAGTTTTTCTTCATTTATTTTTACTGTTAGCACACACAAACACAAATGAGTGCTCTTCCAACCATAGTTGGCACAATCTTTCTACAATCTCTCATTTTGCCAAACCAATCACAGCTCCACGGTCCCCAGTCCAATCCTGAGCTTAGGTTACTCTCTCTGTCTGCATGGGTTTCTTTGGTTTCTTCCCAAAAACATGCCTGTTGGTGAACTGATGACTGGAAATTGCCCCTGGGCGTGAATCAGTGTGCAAATGTGTGTGCATAATGCACTGTGATGGACTGGTGTCCCTTCCAAACTGGCTTCATGCCCAGTGTTTCTGGGATCGGCTCTGGATTCACCAACACCCTGACCAGCAGAAAGCAGTTACTGAAAATGAATAAATGAATGAATATAAACTGATCAGCTGTAACATTAAGACCACTGACAGGTGAAGTGAATAACACTTATTATCTCATTACAATTTCACCTGTCAAGGGGTGGGATATATTAGGCAGCAAGTGAACAGTCAGTAATCAAAGTTGATGTGTGGAAAGCAGGAAAAATGGGCAAGCATACTGTGATGGCTAGACGACTGGGTCAGAGCACCTCCAAAGCAGCTGGTCTTGTGGGGTGTTCTCAGTATGCAGTGATTAGTACCTACCAAAAGTGGTCCAAGAAAGGACAATTGGTGAACTGGCAACAGGGTCATGGGCGCCCAAGGCTCGCCGTTGCGCTTGGCGAGTGAAGGCTAGTCTGTTTGGCCCGATCCCACAGAAGAGCTTTTCAGCAGGATAAAGCACCCCGCCACACTGTTCAGGAATGGTTTGAGGAACATGACAATGAGTTGACTTCAAATTCCCTCAAATTCTCAATCCGATCGAGTATCTGTGGGATGTGCTGGACAAACAAGTCTGATCCATGGAGGCCCCACCTCCCAACTTACAGGACTTAAAGGATCTGCTGATAACAATTTGTTGCCAGATACCACAGCACACCTTCAGCAGTTTTGGTGGCACAAAGGGGACCTACACAACATTAGACAGGTGGTTCTAATGTTATGGATGATACGTGTTTAATAATATACATTGTCTCAAAGCAGTATGAATTTTGGCTTTATCTAGATCCTGGGCAGTGGCAAGAAAACAACTCATTGATGTGTGAGGAGGAAACCTCAAGAGGAACAAGACTCTTCTCAGTGACACCAGATAGTGGAACACATTGCATTTTGCTATGTATAGTATTCTGTACTTTCACAGTTTCTAGAAGCGACATCTTCCATCTTATTCACAAAGAACCAGTTTTCATGCCAACCAAATAGGAGCCAAGTCTTATAAGTCATTTGAAGACCAAGAAAAATTTAGAAAAAAATAGAATCAAGCTCCAGCATGACTGAACTGAAAACCTGCACCAGCACTTTGCAGGTAAGAACTTTCTCAATTGCTACTGCTTAGCGAATGATTACATAACATTTCTAAAAACTTCTACATAGGAAATGATTAAACAGCCTTTCTCATAAATTCTACAAAAAGGGTGTCAAAAAACCCAAACTGCTTTCACGTTCGAAACATTTATAAGAACAAATTTAACATATTAAACATATTATCAATCAATTAACATTTCCCTTATCATATACTGTCATATACATATATCACACCTCTTAACCATCAATGTTTATTAATTAAAGTCTAATGTGATTAAGGACTTAGTCTTCACTTTTACAAGTGCAATATTACCCACGTTGCAAGACATAAGAGAAGATTTGAGAGTGGTTTGTGCTGTTTGGTTCATTGACCGATTAGGAATGCTTCATGCAGGAACTCACCTCTTGCCACAACACACCCTTTGAGCACAGGGACTCATTTTTCAAGCCCGTTCATCTCTAAACTTCCTGCTCTACAGAAAGGGCGCTTGTTTTCCTGCACCTCGGCGCGGCCCGGCTCAAAGGGGTGCACTGCTGAAGCACACGGCCTCTTTTTTTTGACAACTAGCTGAAATTTATTCACTGCCAACAGCTATTGGGTGGGAGATGTCATTTTATGGCATGAGTCTGGCATCTAGCATTGTACAGAGATTTAAAGAGATGTTAAAAGCAGTCAGGAGACAGGAGAGGAAGCTGGTGATAAGTAGAGCAGGATTCACATAAATGTGTTGAGTTATTGCCTATGTAATACTTGCAATAGGTTGTTGGTAAGACACTGAAGCTTTCTAACACTAGTCTCATTCAGAGGTAGAGGGAAAGCGTGAAGAACAATTGGTAAGGAAGAAAATTTTACGTGCACATGATGAACCAAACAGGCTGGCATTCCGCAGGAGCTAGTTTATATATGGTAGATGAATCACTTTATTGCACTGTAATATAAAACTGGTGCACACTAATGAGTCCACAGTGTAGTAATTAAAGGGTTTCTATTCAATACAATTCAATTCCAGAGGACTAGAGGTCATCAACTGGTGGACCACAGTCTGGGTGTGAACCCAGCAGGATCAAATCGAGCCCTCCAAAAAATATTGCAGCAGCCGATCAACATATGAAAAAACTGGATGCTGCTCAGCAACAAACTTTTTAAACGTGAACCCCTGGGGCTTCCGTAGCAGATCCTCTACAGCAACCAATCACATGCATTTATCTCAATTACTTCTATCTCACAGAGAAAGGGAATTACATTCACAGACTTTCCTATGCTAAAATTGTATTTATCCTCTCTGGCCTTATTAGTGAAATGACAACGTGGCTTGTTTAAAAAAAAAAAAAAAGTCAACGGGGAAATTGATCATTTTAAGACTACCACTACTACTACTACTATGTTAATTCTCTGCTTCAAATTCAAGACAAATGTCTCTCATCTGTTCAAAGTCTACAGCACTTGTCAAAAGTGGTAACAAAAAGCGCCAGTGAGAAACAAAACATAACCACTTTGAATTGGTTTCACTATTCAATCTTGGGTTTTTTTGTTTTTTTGGTAGTTGAATACCTCCTGTCTAGACTTCTGCAGATATTGCCCAAAGGGAAACAAATGACTTTGTAAAGTATTGTAAAATATCTTGCTAAAACGTAGGATTAAAAATGACAGAATTTGTTACCCTATACTAACTCTATCCCTGTGTATGTCTAATGTAGTTTGTCTAAACACCAGCTGTTTCCAGACGTCGTTTGCGGCTCAGCTGCTGCTTCCTCTCGACGGCGTATGGATGAGGACAGACCAGGCGCTGAGCTTCTCTACTGTACTGTACTGGGATGAGCGTATATGTATACATCCTTATATCACACTGTGTGAACTGAAGCAGCACCAGATCCACTTTAAACAAATTGGGTAATATGGGAGTCGTGGTGAGTCCAGCTGGACTCTGACTGGAGATCAGTTGGGGCCACTTGGGGCCACTGCTGACCAAGACCAAAGGAAATGGTTTATGCATGTCGATCAATCGCAGAGGCCTGTTTATTTATTGAATTTAATATGACACAGAGTTGGTGCATTGATAATGGCATATTTTTTACTCTATGTGCTGTTATATTCAGCTTTTTGAAGTGAAGTGAAGTGAAGTGACTTTGTGGCGAATTTGTGCTCTGCATTTAACCCATCCAAGTGCACACACACAGTAGTGAACACACACACACACGGAGCATTGGGCAGCCATTTTAACTGCGGCGCCCGGGGAGCAGTTGGGGGATCGGTGCCTTGCTCAAGGGTCTCACCTCAGTCG
>CM074945.1:6837916-6854674 GCA_037577455.1 Pangasius macronema | reverse complement strand
ATGTACTCGTTCCTAATCCTGTCCAACCTCGTCACTCCCAGAGAGAACCTCAACATCTTCAGCTCTGCTACCTCTAGTAGAAAACTGACCATTTATAATAAAAAGAAGAATCGTGCCTTCTGAAATAAAATAATTTTAATGCAGGACAACACACCATCCCATGCTGCAAAAATAAACAAACAAACAAACAAACAAACAAACAAATAAATAAATAAAAACAGATTTCTGCTCTGATTTCTTTATGACCCACTGAATGTTTTCAGACTGCATTCTGCATAATTATTTGGCTCAATGTATTTTGTGTTCTTTTCAAAATCTCAATAAAGCTGTTATTATCAGTACTTCCACTAGTCATAAAGTCCACATTATAATATGATTGTTATATTAATGACTGTTCAGGAAAAACAAAAATGGCGTGTGCATAATAATTCAGGACATGGTGTATATGCTTGGTAAAAAATTAAATCTATAACCCTGAAGGTTTTTCAGTTTGAACGTTTCACTTAAAAATAAAAAACTATTCAAGTAATCTTTTTTCCCCAAGAGTGTAGTGCAGTGTTTTTCACTCTGACACAATACAACTTCTCAAATTAATTATTAGGAGAAGTTCACTTGATGTATCACTGCACTTTAGTGTAAATACTATTTGTCATTTTTTTCTCATCCTTAACCTTAGTTAAAACTGACATTCCCGAGATTATTGGAGACTCAGTGCACTCGGAAAAGAAATTCCACAAAATCAGACTCCAGAACATGAAATCATCGAGAGCTGTAAACTGCACCTGACAGCAGAACCGGAGGTCATTTCACCCTAAAGTGTGTAGGATCTAATCTACTGCCTTTAAAATACAGAGCATTTAATCACTGATAAATCACTGATATTCATATTTCAGATATTCACACAAATTTCAAAAACAGTTCAGCTATTACTATTCACATACTCAACTGCAGACAGTTTAATAACTTATACGTGCAAGCTGCAACAAAGCACATGCAGTAAAAAGAAAGAAAGAAAGAAAGAAAGAAAGAAAGAAAGAAAGAAAGAAAGAAAGAGGAAGGGAGGAAGAAAGGAAGGAAGGAAGGACAGAGGCAGAAAGAAAGAAAGAAAGAAAGAAAGAAAGAAAGAAAGAAAGAAGGGAGGAAGGACAGACAGACAGTGGCAGGAAGAAATAAATGCAAGCAGTTTCTTTCTTTCTTTCTTTCTTTCTTTCTTTCTTTCTTTCCGGGGAACTCAATAAATGGTACATCTTACGTCGTCAATGTCTAGGCCACTTCCTGGAGCAGAGAGGTTAGAGTCATTGCAGCGTGAGCTCGAGTCATTAAGAGCACTAAACTAATGCAGTAACGTTTCCTTTTTAAAACACACTAACTGTATTATGCTGTTAAATCTTTAAGATCCGCCAGATTCCTTTTCAACTTATCTGTTTCTATTTTTTTTTCGATCGTGTCGGGGAAAGGAATTTTTTTAGTGCTATACCATTGACGTTTTTTTATCCTCTAAGTCCTCTACGACTGAAAGAATGTTTCCAAAGTTCAGCTTTATTATAAATCTGACGAATCTGACGGTATATTTTAAGTTCTGCTTTGCGTTTAATTTCACCTGTCAATCACAGAACCTCTCTGAATCCGAATCTGAATCCGGATCAGGATCTCACCGTAACTGATCTGCACTTAACACCATAACATTCGAAGGCAGTAAAAGACACGAGCCGACTCAAACAGCCCTTGATTACATTTTATGACGTGAATCACAGCTGAGATATGTGCTTTTCTTGAAGTGTGTGTGAGAACGAGTAGGAGGGAGGGAGAGACAGACTGAGCGAGAGACTAACACTGAGTCACAGTGTATCAGTAACAAAGAGCCAGTGCTTTCCTGAGTCCAGATCTGAATATCTCCAAGGGATATTCTGCCGTGCTGTAGGCACATCGGCAGATGCTTAAGATTCCTGTCACATCAACGTGTTTCTGTTGGGTTAACTGCGAACTAAACTAAAGAATGAGTTGGACTGACATCAGTAGGACGGAAAAGAAAAACGAGCCTGTTGCCCCATCGAGCCTTGTGAGTCATCGTCTTCCTGAGGAAGCGCTGTGAAGCTGGCTTACGGAGATCCATGAGGGTCGAGGTCCCTTTCCTACGACCTCTCCATTCTGCTCTGTTTCCTCAGGAAGCCATCTTGTCTCCTGCGTTCCCTCAAGTGGACAGATTGCATCTGTTTTGAGGCGAGAGCGGAGGATGGCCTTGTGGCCTTGAGCTGCTGTTTTCTTCCCTCAGGTTTTGGAGAGCACCGGCATTGCGAGTGTGTTTACAGACTGAGGTGCTTTCTGGAAGTCTGAGTCTAAATGTCAAGTTGAATCACTGACACATTAAAGAAAGGTCAGTGTTTTTGAGATAAGCATATTTAAGGTCGTTCAGTTAAATGAATTTCGCATGGCCGTGACAGCAGGGACGTACTGCCAAAGAATTGAAATGACAGGAATTGTTATACAAATTTTATACATGTAACATCAGTTTACTGAAATCTACACTGAAGCCGGATCCTGTTGGGCTTCGGCTGAGCTAGAAATACGCGTCTCCTGTAATTTTCACTCAGTTGCATGCAGCACATATCATCACCTTGTAACAATTTAGCCTCAGGAAAGGTGAAGCAGTTTTGGCGTTATAATTAATAGCCAACATCTGGTGATGATGACGTAAGGGCCGGCCAAGGTGCACCAACAGAGACTGTCTCTCCCCTTTCCTGCTCGAGTGAAGGGTCTTAACCAAACAAACACCCGCACTGAGGCGCCACAACCCGGACAAAGCCACAGGCACTTACAGTCTATAGCGCAGCATAAATCTACTGCTCCACACCTTCCAGAGGGAAAAACGTCCAGCAGATCGCTGTTCAAGTGTCTCCTGGACTGTGTTAACATATTAGGGTTAGGAGTCGTAAAATATGATACATGGTTATGTTTAGTAAAGATGGAAAGAGTGTTCAATAACGTTAAACATATAATTGTTATTATCTAAACACAGATAAACCTAAAATGTTTAATGCAGGGAGCGTGTAGAAATTAAAGCTGGATTTCTTCGATCCGACTTGACAGGCGATTCCGGAAAACTCCACCCTTAAACACATTAAATATGCTTATATTGTAATATTTCTGATTGTGTGATGATATCTGTGATATGCTTAGTGATGCTAATTTGTTACCACGATGACATAAAAGTGATAGGTACACTCTTCAATCATCAGTTCATTATTACAATGTAGAGTTTGTATTCGCTAAACCACAAGGTTTCAATGTTAGATGCTAAAAAGAGCAAGAATTTCTTTTTCCTCTCAGCATTTTCCAGCATACTAATGAGAAATATACAGGGTGTCCAAAAAAGTCTTCATACATAGCAGAAATTAACACTTTTTTAGCTAAATGCGTTCCAAAGTTTTTCATACTTAGTTTATATATATATATTGTTTTCTCAGATAGCTTTTAAAAATGCCTTTGACAAAAGAAGAGCGTATTGAAATCATTCTCATGGCTGGATCGGGAAGCTGTCGCAAGGTTGTGCTTGACTTTATAAGGAAACATGGCAAGCACATCACACGCGACACTGCTGCCAAACTTATTAACAAATTCAAAAAGACTGGAAGTGTTGCGGATGAGCCGAGAAGTGGACGTCCATGAACATCCACTGATGAAGGCACAACCGACATGGTGCTCACAAACACAGTCTCCTATGTCTTGAGACTTTTGGGACACTCTGTAGAATTAATGCAGATGTTGGTGCAAATGCTGGACTGAAAGATCCAGAATGCAATGCATCTGTATGACACAACTGCTAGTTACTGAAGAGACTTGGCTCAGCTAGTTTGTCATCTTGACCTTGCTAATAGCAAGGAAGTTTTGAATGCTTTGGAAGCTGAGCCGTTTAAGCAAACTGTACAGATGAGGAGGTGAAAGAGCTGGACAGAATAAAGGACTAAAGCGCTCTCGTTAGGTTGAGATTAAGCAAGGGCTAAATCCCACTGGCACCATTATCATTAGGGAGTTGAATGGCATTGTGGGTAATATAGAAAACCCTTAACAAAATGAACATAGAATGACTTTTTTTTTCAGAATTTCATTATAAAATAAGTGTTGGATGACACTGAAGATCATGTGATAGCTATTATTTATTCAGAGTGGATTTTTTTTGCTCTGATTAATTCAGTTCAACTTTACTGCAGATATACATATACACATGTTCAAAACATGTGATACTGACTCATACAGGTCCATAATATTATTATTATTACGAGTCTTACAAATCCCTCACAAAGTGACGTCCGGACAACCCTCGTATATACAAAGGTGGTATGTGGGAGCGTATACAGAAATGAAACATTTTCTGACTTTTCTGCACTTTTCTGACTGGCTCCTCTCTTCTCTCCTGCTTTTTCTTAATTTCTCAAGCTGTCACAGCTCAGTGAATCACTGCCAAAATAGTGATTGATGTCCTTTAACATCGTTTTGACTCTGCTACGTCAGGTCAGTCACTCAGTCCTGTACCTACATCTACGTCTCACTAGAACAACCGGGAATCGGGCCAAAGCTAGCACTCAAGAGCAGGACACAAACCGTTAAAAACCTTTTCAGGAGCCTAGGTGATTTTTCACAAACTCAGGAACCTCAGGAGTCGATGTCATTTCCTGAAACCATAGCTCCCGCTCCAGGGTTGGCACAGACCAGGAGCTACTGTGGAGGAGCTTGCCTTATTAAACATTGCTGATTGGTCAATGCTTCACAGAATGACTAAAAACATTACCACAGTGTATTCTGTTGATGTATCTAGTGGCAGGCGCACTTTTTCACAGCAAGTGAAAAAGCTCACAATCTGGAAATGTGCAGAGCTGATTAACAAAAGCTACACAACAAAACAAAAAAATGATAAAGCACAACACACCTTAAACCTCAGCCATATTCATGGTTACTAAATCGTACATGTCATTTTGCCACATGCTGAAATGTCACAAATTAAATTTTCTGTCTTAATGTGTCAGAAATCTGATTTTTAGAAGAAAAAAAACTTCTAATCAGACCTTAGCCAGTTTCATATGTGGTTCTAATTCAGATACATATCCATATGTGGCTATGAGCAATGAGAATGGTCAGATTGGAAATCCCGTGGCTTTTTCCCAACGTCGTCGTCATCATCATTCAGTGTCAGCGGCACTGCAAAGTAACAATGGAGGACAGCAGCACCAGTGACTGTATTCAATGGAAGGATGAGGAAATTGGTGATTTACTTAATATTTGGAGAACTGATTCAAGCAAAAGTGGAAGGAACTTACTGAACAATTGCCCAGGAGATTTGTAATTAAAGATATGGGTCAGTTGTGATTATGAATGTGTGCCTTTAAGACAGATGTATCTGAGCAAAAGAAATCTGAATTGTTCAAGGAAGCTTATAGTGAGAGTCTCTGCCTTTGGGTTATTTTTATTTTACATAATTTAATAATGTATTGGAAACACAAACTTGAAAAATGTCTAATCTCCTAGATGACGGACTGTGTACCTTTGGAGCCGCAGTCCATAAAGATATACAGCAACTACANATATATATATATTAAGTTTATTAACACACCAATTCATGTGTTCACCTCGGAAGTTCTAGTGTATTCTGTGGATTAGCAGCACAGTTGCAGTGATTCCCTCAGGCTGGAATCTACAATGCTACAAGTTCCTACAAGCCTTGAAAATGTGTCAGACAGCGTAAAAGCAGCTGACACCTCCGGTGTTCTTAAGTCAGTTAAATAAACAGCGAACATCATTCTCAAAAAAAGTGATGGCTTACTTCACTTTTTTACAGTTTGTCAAAAGCCTGGTATGGGTGACATGTCTGATTGATTATAGCAGCTTGCCTCCACAAACAGTGTGTCAGTAAGCCCTGATGAAGAGAGATTGATGAAGAGAGAATGCTGGAGAGAGATTTCCTGAAACTCTAAATGACCAGCTGCTAATGGTACAAAATACGCACACCACCAGTCATTTTTGTTCATCCAGTAACAACTTTTATTATCTCACTATAAATCATGGTAAAATTAGCAAGCATGAAGGAAGGGCAAGTGGTGTCGTCCCCTCACAGCTCCAGGGTCCTGATCTCAGTTGTTGTCCCCATGTCCGGCACCTAAATTAGGTTCAAGAGGTCAAAGGAGGGTTTTTGTACGTCTTACACCTAATCGATGTGATATAAAGGGGGTTGTGTGAATGAGTGTATGGTTGTGTGTGTGTGTGTGTGTGTGTGTGCGCATGGTGCCCTGCAATGAACTGGCATCCACCCAGGGTATATTCCAGCCCAGCGTTCCCAGGAGAGGCTCAGGAGTCACTGTTACCCTGAGCAGGATAAAGCGGTTACTCAATAAGACGAATGCCTGAAAAAGTATGATGGATAAAGCAATTTGATGGATAAAGCAATTGTGGTCCAACGTTTGTGCACAAAGTCTCCGATTTAATCACAAGGATTAAGCTAAGTATGAATTATGGGATAAGATAAAGATAAGAGAAAAGGGAATAGTGTCAAGTACTAAATCAGCACTAAAATATGACTGTTTTATACTAGAGGAGGATTGCATGCACGTATGAAAAAGTTTGTACTCTCTGAGAAAATAGAATAAAGAAGCGTTAACTGTAGGAAGCTAGGTTCAATCTGAGTCCAGCATGCAGTGTGCTGATGTGGCCCAGGGTTCAACTGACGGCCGTGCTGAAGTAATGGTTGAAGTAGTGAACTGATGACACATGTGTGGGGGTGTTTGGGGTGAAAGGAAAGCGTATACACATGTGCACACACACACGCACAAACTGCATTCCTATCCTGCTCAGACTCTCCTCCTCCTCACACAGATCACTCAGTGGAGCTTTCACTGCCTGTTGCTGGTATGTTCAGTACACTCTGTGTGTGAAAAGTGCCTCATTTCTTAAAACAGCCTTGACTGGTCCTTAACACGGGTTAAAATGAGGTTGGAAGTTGGCTCCTACAGCTGCACTGTGTGGGCCTGCAATGTGCACAGTACAATGCAACATTTATAAGTTGCTATATTTTGGTTTTATAAGTTCTTGTATTGCTTTATAAGCTGATGCCTTAGTTATTTCTAAATGCTTACAGAATGCCCTGGGTGTACAGTATGCCAAACATCACATGAGACCCCCCATATCTGAACTCTCAATCCCAGAGAATTCATAGTTTGTGAGATTCAGAGGTTTAAACAGCAAGCAATTAGGTTTGGCTCAGTCCTGGAAAATGCAACTCGGTTCCACAGAGGATTAAATTAGAAACACATCCTGGTTTATGGGTTTCATGATAGCAACACACAGATTTCATAAATGGACAATGCCTTAATTTGGACAATCACTTCCTTCCATTTACCGCTATCCATTAATCATGTTTAAGTATGGTGTTTCCAGGTTAAATGGTTTGACGAGACTGATTCGAAATATGTTTGTTTAATACGTTGTCCTAATTGCACATTCAGTAGCTGCTATTAAAACTGTGGCTTACGTTCGAATGAAAACATTTCTGAGTGGAAAATTTCAAAATGCACCTCTGTTTTATAGTTTACAGAATTCTGCAACAGAATTATATGTTCATTTAATTGTGTTAAAAGTTTGCATTTGCTTTGATATTTGTCTACTTTGTTCATTTAGCCTCACTGAGGTGGTTAATAATTTAAAGCAATCATCATATTTTCTTTAGTAAGTTTGGAAAAACTCAAACAGCCTCAAACTCTCAAGCAGTCTTATGCTGAATCTGAGTACACATTCACATTATAGCTATACAGGATTTTTTTTTTTTAACAGTGAAAACAAAAGCATTGTTCAGTCAAGGATGTGATGTTCCTGAGCTGCTAAGAGCTGCTCCTCAGAGCTGTTGGGTTCTAACTGGCAGGAAATTTTGAACACAAAGATATATCGTGCATCATCAAACCTGAAGTCGTACAGCCAAAGACACATCCCCAGACTTCCAGTACACAGAGTTGCGTCATAACAGAGGCATCATAACTGAGAAGGCTTTTCTTTTCAATTGTCTTTGAGCCAGATTGCTCATGATAATCAACCTTAAGGTCAAGTTTCGCCGCGGACAGCTCGTCAACTCACTCCACAAACCCTCACGAGCAGCATACTGATGGATCATAACAGGTTCTCCTTCAACAGGGCCTGGCTAGCTTGCTACTCTCAACTCTACGCTCAGTTGTGCTCTCTCAGAATTAACACTACTGTGTTACACCGTGCGTTTGAATCAGCACTCCAACAACTCAGCACTGCGGGATTGTAATAAAGCACAAAACACCCGAGGTTAGAGAACTAACACTAGCATGCTAGCTAAAGACAAGCTCTTTTTAAAGGAGGTTTTGCTCTTCCACCTAGTACAATACTGGTTTTACTCTCTTTACTTCTACAATATTTTGGAGTCCTCAATCAGAGCAGTCGTGGTCTAATGGTCTGAGAGTTGGACTTGTAACCCCAAGGTGAACCTGAAGGTCGTGGGTTCAAGTCTCGGGTCCGGCAGGGATTGTAGGTGGGGGAGTGAATGACCAGCGCTNTGACCAGCGCTCTCTGCCACCCTCAATACCACGACTGAGGTGAGACCCTTGAGCAAGGCACCGATCCCCCAACTGAAGCTAAAATGGCTGCCCACTGCTCCGGGTGTGTGTGTTCACTTGGATGGGTTAAATGCAGAGCACAAATTCCAAGTATGGGTCACCACACTTGGCCAGAAAGTCACTTCACTCACTTAAATCACAGCCACAGATGGATTTTTTTTCAGCTTGGGCTACATTCCAAACCACATAATACTGTACTAGGTAGTATGTCAGTACATCAATCTCGTCAATACAATACTATTTATTTAGGCACTCTAGTTAACGTCCCCTATCTAGAGACATAGCCATAGACCTGAAGTGTCATTGAATGTGTATTACCTGCCTACTTTTCTACCAAAATTTTCTAAAAAAAAAAAATAATAAAAAAAAAATAAACTAACAGCCTGTATCTTTAAAACTGGGGGAGACTTGACAAAGTTCTTAGAGGCAATTGGAAAAATTCATTGTCTGTTATTTGCATACACACACACACACACACACACACACACACACACACACACAGAGCATTGCAATGCCTATTTTTGGAGTAAACAGTGAGCAAGTGTTTATTTCCGAGCTTGTAAGCATTGGAATCTCACCTTGCATTGTTGTCTTTGTCGGCTCTGCAAACAGCGGGATGAGCAGGAGGTAGATAAGGTAGACGAAAGACAGCACGTTGTACGCCTTGTCTGTACGATACCGTTTTTCTTTCGTCTCTTCTACTCACTCTATCACAAAGGCTACGGGTGTCTGTTTGTTCAGACTGCTTTAAGACCTAAATCAGAACCCTTTTTACAGTATAGACTAATCACAAGTGGCAGAAATAGCACCAGAACAGTGAGTATTAAAGGACTGAGATCATACGGAGTGTTACAGAATCATCTGAGGACAATAACGAGGCCTGCTCCTGCTAGCTCCGATTTACACTTGTAGCATTTGACATTCCAATAGTGTTAACAACAGACCATGAGACATTCGTCTAAATTTTCAGAGGCATGCAAAAAGAGTAAAAACTCACATTTGTATATTGCTAGTCAAATCATTTTACTGAGCATGTGAATAAAACTGAGCAACTATTCAGTAATTAAAACCAAAAATCAATACACGCAGAGGCTTAAACAATTTGGCCTGATAGCCTCAACGGGAGACAAGATGGACTTACAATGGATATAAAAAGTCTACACACCCCTGTTAAAATGGCAGGTTTTTGTGAGTTAAAAAAATGAAACCAAGATAAATCATGTCAGAACTTTTCCCACCCTCAATGTGAAATTACAACGTATAAAAATTAAGTGAAAAACAGAAAAATCAGAACCATTTTAGGGAAAAAATAGGAAAAATAAAAAAGTTACAATAACCTGGTTGCATAAGTATGCATACCCTTTTGTAACTGGGGATGTGACTGTGTTCAGAATGAACCAATCACATTCAAACTCAAGTACAAACATAATTATCATACAGCTGTCATCGATGAAATCATTCTGATTAACCCCAAATAAAGATCAGCTGTTTCTGTATGATTTTCTTCAACTTGATCTCATAGGATTGCTGAAACCAAGGTCTGCAAAGAGCTTACTAAGTCTGTACGGTATCTCACTTTTTGAAAGAGAGGAGAGGGGTATAAAAGAATTTCCAAAACATTAGATGGAACACCGTGAAGGCCATCATCAACAAAGAGAGAAAAACAGAGAGCACCATAGTGACATGACCCAGAACAGGCCGTTCCTTCCAAAATTCCCAAAAAGACAAAGTAAGGAATTTCACCTTTTCAGCATGACAATGACCCACACATACATCCAAATCAACAAAGGAATGGCCTAACCAAAAGAAGATCAATGTTTTTGAATGGCCTAGCTAGAGCCCAGACCTGAAGTGCGTTGTGCACAGGAGATGCGCTTACATTTTGATGGATCTAGAATATTTTTGCAAGAAAGACGGGGAAAATATTGCCAAGTGAAGAGGTGACTCTTACCCAAAAAGACTGAGTGGTGAATAAAATCAAAAGGTGTTTCAACAAAGTATTAGTTTAGGGGTGTGCACTCTTATGCAACTAGGATATTGTATGTTTTTAAAGGACTTTTTATATCCACTGTAATTGCTAAATAGTGTTGTGTAATGAATATTTCAGACTACACTGTTAAACAAACAGATAAGAGCTGGATATCTAAAATTTACAACAGCCATCATTCACATTTACAGCATTTGGCAGACACCATCATCCAGGTAAACTTACAGAAGTGCTTTATAGTCTCTATCAAAAACATATCCTCATAGTACAAATAGCTCAGTGTCTAAGAATTCTAGTTAAAACCTTGTTAGAGAAGAGATAATACAACAATGAGTTAGTACAGCAACTAAGTCTGTTGTTTTTATTTCCCCATCTCTTTCAGGATTTAGTGCTCCGTTATGTTCTTGGTGAAGAGGTAGGTCTTTAATCTTCTTTTGAAGACAGACAGTGACTCAGCTGTTCAGACAGCCAGGGGAAGGTGGGTGCCAGGATAGAGAAGAGTCATGATGATTGTCTTCCTTGTACCTAGAGGGACAAGCTATGCTAGGGGACATTGTGCAGAGTAAGGTTTGTGCCTTCAGGTAGGTAGGTGTCCATTGTTTGGCTTTGTAGGCATGCGATAGTGTTTTAAATCTGCATCCGGGCGGCTGTAGGAAGGTGACACAGGGAACTTGCAGAGCGACTTGCAGTAATCCAATGATTACTGAGTGACCTCCAAGGAAAAGAATCCTCCCGATGAGGTACAGGAGTAACCTGCATGACCAAGTCAGTTTCATCACCCAGACCAAATCTGCAGTGCTTGAGAATTCCCCAGAGAGATCACGAGATCTTGATATGAGGATGCAACGCCAAGGACATAAAGCAGCTCAGTCTTATTATTCTAAACATCTATGCCACATCTCTATCCATTTATGCATTAAAGTGAGTGTATCAAATTTATTATGACTAACTTATCAAACATCATAAACGTTCTCAGAGTAGAAAGAAAGCAGAATGGTGCTGAAAGGCAATGGAATTCAGGAGGAAAGTTTATAGGTGTGTATTTTTGAGTTAGAGGTTAAGGATTAGAAGACTTATTAAGACTGCATTCAGAAAAGCCAAAGAAAATGCCTCCTCAAATTGAAATTCCTTCTCGTCAACTTGGGGGTATTCTTCTCAACTGCGAGTTCCCTCAATCAACATACTGACATTTTAGCTTGTTAAGTCTATAGCACTGACTATACAGATTGCTATTTTGAGGAGGCAAATGTACATCAATTATCACAGTTAGCTAGC
The DNA here is from genome assembly GCA_037577455.1 of Pangasius macronema. Classification (NCBI taxonomy): domain Eukaryota; kingdom Metazoa; phylum Chordata; class Actinopteri; order Siluriformes; family Pangasiidae; genus Pangasius; species Pangasius macronema. Next base: position 6,842,794 of record CM074945.1, on the reverse strand, counting down.
TTGCTTGTTGCTAACAAATGTTTTTTTTCCACTTCATATGTCAAAGGCACAGAGGTCAATCATGATGTCATTCCATCCTGCAAATCACTGATTATGAGGTGAGTCGAATGCAGCATTAACTAATGTGTGTCCCGTCATTGTTTTTGCCACTCCGCATTCTCAGATGATGTGCTCTGCACCTTAACTGACCCTGGCATGAGACCTGCAAACTGCGCTAACTAAATAAGGCTTATAACACTTTGCTTAATGAGACTGACGACATACAGGCACTGGCTCGCTGCACGCACTTCCTGTTTCTGAAACTAGGTGGGAAAACCAGCAGGAACCAATGCAATGCTGGACCCAGAGTCCTCACTCTGTCACCACACTGAGTGCTTCTGACACACTGCAATTGTTTTGGCTGTATTTCTCCACACTCCCGTTGAAGTTTTGCAAGCTGTGAGCCATTGTGTATTTTTTCAAGGACCATTTGTTTTCATTGATTTCCTTGAAAACATAAAGCTTGTGTTCTCTGACAAATTGTGCAACACTAATTGTCTGAGGGCAAGGAAAGAGGGAGAGGTTTGGGTTTGTCTCATCTGAAGCCACATCCTGGCTTTTCCAAAGTTGGAAATTAAATATAACTGAAACTGTAATGGGCAACCACCCCACTGTCCCCCTGTGGCCAGTTTCTGACCGCACCAAAACCGTTGTCTCTGGGATTGCAAGCAAGAGATCCAATGTTATTAAGCAGAAAATGGATCTTTCATTTGCACTAAACAGTTCAATAAAACTCAACACGGACTTTCCAGTTACTCTCAGAGGGGAGTGTGTATTTTGTCTATTTTGGATGTTTCATATCTAACCCTCTCTTTCTTATTTGTGTTAAACTTTTCAGTCTCGCTTTCACTTCGGGATAAATATTATGCCAGCTTCGCGTCTCCATATCAGTGAGCAATTATTTATTATTTCCTAGCAGGTTCTTGGATGCGGATTTTTTTTTTTTTTCAGAGCTCCAGACGGGAGCTCGTTTCTGCGGTATTAGCAGGATTAACCCACCATTAACACCTCCCAGATGGTGACCTCATACTGGCAACAACACAAGGAACTAGCCAGTGGCAGTGCTTCAAATTACCCATGGACTCTGGCTGTTTAGAGAGAGAACGGTGGGCCCCGGGCCATTACAAATGCACCATCTCCCGAAACGATGCACGTTTATTTTCTTTACCTTGCTGCAAACACTAACACTCATTGGCCATGAATACATTATGCAAGTTAAAACAAGCATGAAACACGCCTGGCTTTCAGATATACCCCGAGGCGACCAGATGCATATTTGTGTGTGTTCATGTCTACGGACCATCGCCTTCTTGACAGAGCTCAGGTTAAATAGAGTTAGCACCTCATCCCAACAATATAACAAATAGCATGAATGGGGATGTTATTTGAGTACAGACTACTGATAAAAATACGACTGTCAGCCTTTCATAACTTTGTTTCCTAAATAGTTTTACTCTATGAATTGTTAAAAAACACCAAGAAACCCTGTTGTAAGGTTAAATAAACGGATCAATTTGAAGGAAAAGCAGTGAAACCCATATCCCTTTTGATCCATGACAGTTTCAGAAGTCTGCACTGTAAAAATTGATGCTTATCAGAAGATAAACAGGATTAATGCAAACTAAACCAACACTGGGATGAATTCAGGAGCAATGCCACTGCGGATCTGAACTGAGGTGGGGTTTAGCACATTGATTAAATTATTTTTATATATCTGTGCTTGCGTTTTTCTTTCACCCAATACTTTAGATTTTTTTTCCCTTACTACATTTCAAAAGCTCTCCTTTCTACTCACTACATTGTCAATCATGGCATCACTACATTTTCTATAATCTTATATTTATGAAGTCATAAGACAACTTTTTTAGTAGCAAACAGCTAACAAATCCTGAGAAATCTAAACTTGAATGGATGCGACAGAGAGAATGAGACCTAAGACCCATCACTGTAATCTATCTCCTGCCACGTACATTTTCTATTTATCAAAGCAGTGTGTATCGTGACAGCAAGCTATTAGCATTCAGTTAGCTCGTATTATCAGTATTATCATTTGAGAGATTAGGAATAAAGCTGTGTTAGTTTGCCTTAGCTAATGTGTTCCTACATTCCTGGATGAAAGAGATACTAATGTACCACCACACTGAAGTGTGATTTGAGCCTTTTGTGAATCTTTCCTGTACTTTTACCTTCATACCTTTAGGAAATTTTAGAGATTACTTTAATTTTACTTTAATTTTATGCAAAACTTTCCTAATTTAAGTTGAGTGAACAATTTGAATCTGTATTTTAAGCTTTTTTTTTTTTTAAAGAGTGTTTATTTATGCAGATGAAAGAATTTGGATGATTAAAAAATCTCTCTCTCTCTCTATATATATATATATATATATATATATAGATAATTTCTCCTAAAAACCTCTTATGAGAGATAACAGATTCATTTTCCTTTATCCCTCTGTTATGAAAATAATTAAAATAATTATCAATGGATTAATTATTTGTGTGCATCAGTAATTTACTTTATTTTTATTTCTATATTTTACACTACAAACTTCTTGCACAGCACACTACTGTAAAAAGCATCAATACACTGAATAGTAATTAAAATATATACCTAGCAGCAAACATATTACATCAGCATAACAAAAAAAGTCATATTTATATGCCATAATTAAAAAAAATTATAAAACAAAGAATGCATATGGGCAACAATAAATGCACTTATTGAATATGTGTGTCCTCGAATATTGTTGGCATCGTAGGACAATTGCAAGGGGTGGAAAGTCCCTGAGACAGGATGTCAGATGACACACAGTGCTTATTATGGAGTTTTTATACAACCAGCAATTCCCTTACTCAGTTCAGGGACAATCATTTCCCAATAAATATCACTCCACAATGTAACTCCATACACAATAAATCAGCTGGACTATATCTGCATGACCTTACAGATCTATCTATCGATCTATCCATCCATCTATCTATCTATTTATCTATGCCTTATAAATCATTTTTCCTTAAAATCCCGATTCTCCTGTAGGGCCACAAGTGATTCAGGATTGATAGGATAGATAGAATTGCTTCCGTCAAAATCTGATGATGGAACGAAGTTGTTGATTCAAACCTCAGGCACTCAACAGAACTGCTGGAGTAAAAGTTACAGCAGAGAAATGACAGACGAGCCATTTTACAATACAACGAAAACAAAGTGAACTTCCCTCAGCAGTCGAGTCAGTGGGAGGTCCACTTAACCAACATTTATTTCACTTTTCAACACAGGTCCTATGCCTTGGCTGAAAGATTTGTTTGAATATAAGTGCTTAGAATTTGGAGATAGTTATGATAAGAATGGCCGTCTGTCTGTGGCAGGTCCAAATTGTTCTACACTCCACACGACGGTGTGTTCGGGACTGACACTCATTATGGCTTGTTATGACTTTGTATAAACATGCTGGTATTAATGTGTGGCTAAGACTGTGAGCTCTTCTCTGCAACATGTGCATTTGATTAGGAGTGCCAGCCATGAAATCTGATAACTAATGGAGAAATGCACATTATAATTCAGTAATATCACAGCATATTAGAACCCCTGAATCACCTAGCGGTAAATACACAGTCAAAACCAGTGGACTTAGTTCAGCATTTTGGCTAATTCCAGTCATTTTCAGTGACTGTTTAACATTTCAGAGCATTTCAATGGTTCTCTTGAGTCGCTGTGTGTGAGTCAGAGCCGCCGTGGCCTTCCTCGTCTAAGTGCCTCGTGTGGGGGAAGAGCTCTGGCCTCGAACAGTGTCTGAGAGAAACATTCAAACCCCCCTGGCAATCTTATAGACCACTGTACTCTTTCATTCAGATGAGTCAGTAAACCAAGATTACAGCCAAGATGACAAAAAAATGAGCTCTTTGTGAAACAACAAATGTATGACTAACCATTTTGGGACCAGAAGGAGGTCTTATGAGTTTTGGGATTTTTTATTCAAAGCATCAAAAACATGTGTGGAGACATGAGCTCCCTCAACATGAGCTGAAATTCACACAAAAATGTGAAAAATGAAGGTTAAGTTAAGGTTAGGGTGAACTGGCAGTGTGGAAATGTAAAGATTTTGATGTTTCGTTTATCCTGATTGACTAAGTTTGTGCTTCTTTCAAACGCTAGTATCAATTTTATTTTGTGTAGCAGAATTATATGTGCAGCAATTGTTCATTTTTTGTATGGAGTCAACATTATTAAAAATCCTATTATTTTTTGCATGACATCGTGTTGGCTCCTTGGTGTGCAGTCAGACACTTCATCTGAAGGCATATATTCACCCTGTTTCGTATGTTTCGTATATACAGTGAGGTCCAAAAGTCCATTTAAAATTGGAAATAAACAGAAGGTTTTAGAATTCAAAAATATTTAAAAACAAAGAAAGTAAATGGTCACTATCTTGTATATATAATATTTAGGATTCTGCACTATTTCTAGGTCTTGTGATATCGACCATGTTAACTGGTTTGTGCAAGGTCAGATTTTCCTCATGCTTAATCTCTTGTACTGATGCTCGTGTTCAGACGACACTCCAATGGATCGGATCTAAAATGGATCACAAAAATGGTTTTGGACAAAACCATGTCAGCTCGAGTGCATACTGTCATTAAAGCACAAAGGGGAACATACCAAATGAAATGTAATGAAAATTGTTGTATTAAATTAGAAAAGAATGCAAAATAGCAAAAAAAAAGCATTTTCACTACTGCTCTCAAACCTTGGACCCAATTGTATTTCTTCTTCTTCTTCTTCTTCTTCTTCTTCTTCTTCTTCTTCTTCTTCTTCTTCTTCTTTCGGCTTTTCCCTTCAGG
>CM074945.1:6823590-6837816 GCA_037577455.1 Pangasius macronema | reverse complement strand
GAGAACCTCAGCATCTTCAGCTCTGCTACCTCTAGCTCTGACTCCTGCCTCTTCCTCAGTGACACTGTCTCTAAACCCTACAACATGGCCGCTCTCACCACTGTCTCGTACACCTTCCCCTTGATTCTCGCTGACCCAATTGTATTTATGTTGCATAAATATACACATCCCTTAATGTCTGTAGTGCTACAACCTGGAATTGAAACAGACGTAATTGGGATTTTTACCATTTGATTTAGACAAAACTGTATGTCTAACATTTAAAGGTGGAAAATATTCTGGGATACAATGTTTAATTTAGTCAAACAGAAAAAAGAAAGAAACAGATCCTCCCCACCCCACTTGCCTACATCATTGTTTAAATATATAAAAATCTATTACCATCCCCAAGTTCGTGTTTTTTTACTTGAAAGTGTATTATAACACTTCATCGGCCTGAGACGGCAAACTAAGCCACAAACCAACTACTCTATTAAGTAATGAAGAAGAGTGAAACACAAAACAAAGTCAAACATGCTTACCTGAAAATATACACATATTTTATACCGGACTCTGAGGTTAAAGTCTTCTATTTGGTTAGCTGGCTCAGAACGCGCCAACATTCCTGATGTAGACTTTCACATCCAAGCTAAATAAGCCAGTGTTGACATTGAAATAATACCAAAGATGACTAAATATGTCCAAAAATTATTAACAAAATACCAAATTTTATACAAGAGCTAAATATTAATGTTAAACATAAATGTGTCAGTTCACTGATGCTGGGGAATTTATAGGAGGTTGTGAGGCAAGAATGGTCCGTGTGTGTGTGTGTGTGTGTGTGTGTGTGTGTGTGTGTGTGTGTGTGTGTGTGTGTCCTAATCCTGCTAACACACACACTCACAGTTTCTTTTCTCAAACAACTGCCTGAATTGTTTTCTGTTCCTATTTTATTGCTGCATTTGCAGTCATTCTGCTAAGGTCGAGATGATCCTTGTTCAAACTTCGCATGTGAACAAACAATGAAATCCTCACAATGGTGTACATTGTATAACAATCTAGATCTGTCTTTACTCATTTTAAACTGAACCCAAAGTAGAATTAGTCACAAGTGAAGGTCAGCAGTAACACATGACTCACGCAGGGCAGAGCTGCTGATCCTCCAGTGTATGAAAGTTCCAGAACAGGGTGTAGAGCAAACGAATATACCAGAAATCATACTGCATATTATATCCTATTATTATATTAATGCACATACTAGTCATTAAATTATTTATTTACCATGAATAAAAGGAGTCTCCAGTGTCAGTGCGTGCAATAAGGCCAAGGATCGAATGTGAGATCAGGAGAGAGATCTTTAAACTTTCCGATTTCTTGGTAAGCTTAATTTTTTTTGTCTTCAACAAACTGAAAAAAGAGAGGCTGGCAAAGAAACCGTTTGTTTATAGCTGCTATAACATAAGTGATAACACGAACTAACTTATCTCGTGGATGTCCCACAACACTGAAGTTGCTACTCACAGTTAAAAGTAGGGCTTGTCATTCTTTAATAAACTAATAATGGAAATGGTTGATATATTGCTGTGGTGTAAGAGGAATAAAACACTTCAGGACATGCTGTAGAAAAAAAAGAACATCGACTTTGGGGTGGTAAAGGCATCACCCCAGCCTGTTCTCAATCATTTTCCTTTAACAACACACTCCATTGTGTATATTCTGTAAATTCCATCTTATATTTGACAAAGTATCTGACATCTAAACCTACCAATCGCTACATAAAGTATCAGTATGCCTTGCTTTAAGCCTAAACGGTGTGTTTCAAGAGGAATTTACAGCTGATATGGAGGAGAAAAAAACACAACGGGGTGTAATTTTATAGGAAAATAATCGTTACCACCCCAAAATTGATTATTTTCCAATAACAGCATATCCCAAAGTGTTTTATTCCTTTTATACAGCAGCCAATGCAAACAGTTGTTCTTATTTATAAAAGAACTACATACTTTTTAATTCATTTATAGTTATTTTAATGTTGTGGAACATCCACGAACCAAGTTAGTTATTGTAATTTGTCCCGTTTTGTTCAAACAGCTCCTCATACAATATGAAATCTATCACAATAATACTGCATATACATGGATATACATCGTTTGATAAAAACCTGTGAATTTTATTTCTATAGTGGACATTGTCACAAAGCGGCTTTACAGAAATATATAAATTCAAGATATAAGTTTTAAATCTATGAATTTATCCCTAATGAGCAAGCGAGAGGTGACGACGGCAAGGAAAAACTCCCTGAGATGACATGAGGAAGAAACCTTGAGAGGAATCAGGCTCAAAAGCTAGCCAGCCAGATCTACTGCGAGAGCTGCTGTTCAAAAAAATTAACAAAATGAACCAGCACCTTCAAGAATCGAGAACTCAACATCGCCGGGGTATAACTGTACCGAATTTTCAGCATCATATTATTCAATGACATGCTTATTCACATGTCAATCAAATGCAACGTGCTCAGTGAAAACAAATCTGCTCTAATTTGACTTTTACAGGCCATATGTTTACACTGACAATTTAAAAAGCCTCTTGCCATACTTACTAAATAATTTTCACATGCCTGCAACAAGCAGATTAGAAAAACAGTCAGTCATTTTATCCCATACTGCAACAGCTCTGTATTATTAACCTTCAGAGTCCACTCATCACTTAACATGTCTCACAAACACACCAGGCTCACAGCTGCACCCAACAACAGCACAGAGAACAGCTTCAACACACACACACATACGCACACACACACAAAATCACAGCCAGCAGCAAAAACCTGCTGCCAACATCTGCTCAAGCCTGGCTTCATTTACACATAGATGAGCACTTGTAGAGATTTTTTCAGAAACATAAATAAATCTGTGAGTGTGTTGCCATTCAGAAGGAGCCACCTGTATCATTAAGAAAAATGACAAATGTAGATATCGGTTATATAAAGAATAAAACAATTGGGGGCGTGCCGTTATAGGAACATCGGCAATGCCAGGGTATCGTGATGCAGCCCAATGCGAATCGGAATTACTGCTACTACCCCAAAGTGAATTATTTTCTTATAACAGCAGTGAAGTGTTTTATTCCCTTTATACAACAGTCATTTGCCAATAATTACACTTTTATATTAATTAACTAATGACATGTCTAGGGTATAGTTACATTTAATGTTGTGCCGTGAAACAAGTGAGTTCCTCTTATCATTGACATTAAACAGCTAGAAACAGCTTTTCCCTCACCAGCCTGCCTGTTTTCTCTTTTTTAAAGGTAATAAGACAAAAACGCAGATGGTCACGTTAGCAAGAAAGTCATCTGTCCTGAAGACTTTCCTGTGGCGGAAAACTTACCGACCATTACAAAGCACTGACACCCAAGTCTCCTTCCTAAAATATCAAACAAACGTCTCCTTATAGAAAGCTTCACTGTATGAAATATTACACATTGTTCTTTGTTCTTCTAAAATTCGGTTATTATTAGTGTTAGATTATGTGTAGTGTCCATCACACAAGTCTCTGTGAATGAGTTGCTACTATGGAAATTACGAAGTATTACAACGAGCACATTAATATGAACTTGTGATTTGAATTACAGCCACAACTACTGTCAGGAATGCTGTTACAGAACATGAATCAACACCTTCTGACCAATCAGAAGCAAAAATTCAATCATGCTGTGGTATAAACTTGTTTGACATTTAATTGCATGCTGCACAATATGCTGTTTGTTAATCGTTATAGCAATATTAGCCGTATTGTAATATTTTTACGGCAGAGACATGATGTAAGCAAATGAACCCTCCGACATGTCAGAATATTTTACTGTGATCATTTCAGGTTCCAGAAGTTTTCTGCGGGAATTTTGATCAATCTTAAATTTTGGGGGAAACCAAAGAAATGATTCGTGTTGATCAAATGAATGCGTGAATCGTGTTTGTTTTAATATGTTGCAAGATATATAGTAAGTGTAGTTACTATATATAGTGTAACATACAATTTCAAGTACCAAACCAAACCAAAGTAAAAAAACAACAACAACAACAACAACAACATCTGCTGTCGATTTCTGTAACAACTGCAGAACTTGCAGAAACAAGAAATAAGCAACTGCAACCTATTTTGCTGTCTCGAATATGAGCTCTCGGAGGTATGATATACAGCTGGCCTGTTCCTCATAAGCCTCTATTTAATTGCTGTGGCGAGAAAAAAAAGGATTTAGTGTGGCAGGACGAGCACGCACAAAAGGTGCTTTCAGGTGACTGAGTGTATTTCAGAGGCTGAACTGTCAGATTACAGACAGGAAACAGTTAAGATAAAATTGAATGAATAGTGCTACTATGAGGCGAGAGAAGAAAAAGCAACACCGAGAAGGAACACATGGGTGATCAAAATCTGATTTATGCCATATATGCTTTGCACCGTGCTCTTTTAAGAGACTCTGGACTTATCACAACTGTCTCTGAAAGCCAACCGGTTGAGGATTTATTTATTCCGGCTTTACATAACAACATGAAGGATTATTACCAAGACTGTCTCCTGAAACAAAACACTGGAACATATTATACACTATACGCAACGGCTGAATAGTTTATCACAAATCTGACCTTTGCGCAATAGAGTTTTCACAGAGGGTCACAAAATGCATACGGACCATCTTACAAATCACCGAATGTTTTCTTGCACGCTGTGAACATCCTGACTAATCTCAGCTGCTCCACATCAGCGTTTCTGCGGTGGGTTCGATGAATAACGACTTTTACATGATCCGAACACACACACACACACACACACACACACACAAATTTTGGTCAATATAATGGAAAGCAATCTTACATCATAACCATGCCATACGCTTTTAATATATCTTCTAAGGCCCATCGCAATAGCAAGATTCTATTTTGCCAATATTGTGCAGTTGCACTCAATGTCATAAACACTTAGGCTGTAAATAATTGCAGTCCCTTCTCACATATAGCTCTAAAAAAATTACAAGCTCGTTGCTTCCATGTGCCTCTTAAGCACTTCTTAAACACGTTGTGAATGGCAAGTTTCAACTCTGTGAAAATCCAACAACTGACAGACTTTATACTCCAATTATTCTAGCTGGAACACACTGCGAGAGCTTTGCAGACGTTTATCCTGAGGGTCTGTTTGCTCAGACAGAAAGAAACAGTGCGTAGTCTGTGACTGTGCTACTATTTAATGAGACACAGCCGTTATCAGCAAGTTAAGACTCTCTCAAGTCTCACATTGATGAATTGCATACAACTGTATGCTTTACATACGGAGCCAGGATATACATTCATTTACTTTTACTTACTTACTCATTTACTTACACATCTTTGATGCATTTCCTTTTCCAAATTCTCTTTTCCAGAGGACTAATTTGTGTCTGAGGGCATAAAGTCAGGCGACATCTAACCTTAGCAAAGGGCACTATGTCATGTGAATCTTAACCGTGACCTTTTTTGGTCAGACTGTTAATCAAGTACAGACTAATGATGACTGAATGTGAACATGGGATGGTATGTGAACTATACACACTGCTGACTGATTTTTTGCATACAGACTAAGCCTAATTCTATGTAAGCAGGGAACGTCTATTCGATTTTTTTTAAACTAACCTTAATCTATTCTTCAAAATTAGCTCTGTTCTTTGTTGTTTTAAAAGGTTGAATCCGACCCTAGACACATTTCACACCAGCACTACAAATTAGCAAGAATTCAGACACTTTAAAATAACCGCTAGCTAAACACATCTTACTTCGCAGCTATTCCATCACTACTGTGAATTGTATATAGTTACAAGAGTGAGGAAAAGAAGTCTGTAAAAAATCTGGGATGCCAGTGTATCCTGGGAGTTTAAGGTGTTTAGGTTAGTGTGAGAGCCAGCATTAGTGGTCATTAGTGCATTTTCTTAGGACCGCTTTCATATGAAGTCAAACCTCGCTCTCAGTCATTATCCCTATATATATTTTTTAATGGGAACGAGTTGTTTACACTGTATTTTATCAAAAGTAAACAACTCAGTCTCATACAAACTGTATCCTTTATGGTAGCTGTCAAAGAACATGCACAAAAGGCTACCATAATAAAGGCAGGTCAAAAAAGGCAGCTTTCTGCACTCAGATTTTCTCTCAATGGCACTTTTATTGACAGACCACCACTCTAGCTATATTATTCATACCTGAGTCAAGAATGAAAAAAAAAAACTTCCTTACATGAAACCTGAAAAGATTTACTCTTCACTGTGCAAATATAGTTCATCACTCTGTCAATGCACACCTTAACTTACAAACCGACTCCTTGTAAAGTTTACAATTTCTATATACAGCCTGATACAGAGTAAATAAAATGTTTGCTCAAAGTGAAAACTGCAACGAGATACTTAAATATTAGCAAAACGAGCCTTGTCCAGGTTCTCAGCCCGAACAAGAGGGACGCACTGAAGTACTAGCGTGTTTAAAGAAATGCTCATACAACTGGTCAGCTTCTCACTAGCTTTACCAGGCATGGTTATATGTTTTAACTTATTCCTCTGATTATAGAGCTGGATTTAAAAAAAATATTTAAAAAAGAAAGGAGTGATGAAGGTCAGTAGGCTGAGGGCTGGTAAGATTAGCAAGCAGAAATCCTTGGCACTTGGTAATTTGCTATTTAGAAAAATAGCATTAATAACAAATCCACTTGTATTCAGTTGCAAATTACAGCGAAAAATTATGACTACTGCCAAGATAATGTCACTCTTGCAACCAAATACTTTCTTTCTCTGAACCAAAAGTAGCTGCATTTTAAACTCCTTAAAAAAAAAGCTGAATAACTTTCAGATGTAAAACTGAGGAGAAAATCTATAAATTTGGCCAATATCAGATCTTCCAGACTCGCTGGCGAACTCTTTGATCTGCCCTGACCCAGCTACCAGCAGAGATAAACAGCCATTGTGGCTATTGTAAATTAGGCTTTCCAGGGCGTTTGGCTTGTGGGAAACTCTGGACTTTGATTGTAACTCTCGACCGTAGGAGGTTTAAAAAGCCCAGGCCTGGCGTGTGTCTGCAAAAACAAGACTTTCTGATTAAGAACTCATGAGGCATGCACTGCAGATGTTGAGGGGACAGTTAGCAGACAGAGAAAAGCACAGCTTCTTCTGTTGCCAAGAGATTTGCAAAGACGTGCATTCAAACAAGGAAGAGTGTGAATAAAAAGCCATTGTATCTGACAGCATACTGATACACAGCAGTCCTTTGCAGATCATGACATGGATGGTCGCTTTAGCCACAAGCCCTGTTTTGAAATAAATCAGTCAATATAATTCTGATATTCTTATTAATATTATTAATTGGTTATGTAGACATTCCATAAATTAAACATAGAAGATACACTTTTTAAATATTGTATTAAAATGTATTCACTATTTGGTATCTAAATAAATGGTATCTAATACTTAAATCTTTGTGTTTAAGGACTACTTCATCATCCACTCTTAGATAATGAGACTTTAAATGGGTGCTTTATTCAAGGATTTGTGAAGAGCTTGCTGCAAGACTAGATTTGTCTTGGCTTGATATTACACAGTAAGAAAAATATACCGCATGTGCCTAATTAGAGTGATCCAGATCGGCCTTTTTCTCTCGATTATTTTTCCCCCCAATAAAATAAAAATTCACAAGCAGTTTTTCTCATTCTAGAGGATTTCACTTGAATCCATTTCTTGACATTTAACCAAAAATTAGCTGTGTACATTAGAGGTCAATGTGTTTGTACACAAAGGAAGATGTTTTCTAGCTTTTAGCAATTATAAGGTCACAAAATTAAACCTTCCCAAAAGCCTGCTGAGACATACACGCAACAATTTTGTGACTCATTAGTCGGGAAAAAGTCTGAAAGAGTCTTTGTCTCTTCAGCAGAAGCTCTAGGACAATGAAAAAGTCTAGCCCAAGTTCTAACTCCACACTCCAAAGTCATTTCGTCAAAGTCAATGAGACAAATTATAGATATCAGAAGCATCTTTGCCAATTGTTATATATCACTTCCAGACATACCATACCCCACTGTAACTGTGAGTGTGTTTGTTGTGAGCTTAAACATCCTGTGTTTTTCAGGTTTATGTGTTGTATGAAGCCAGCATAGGAAACAGGTACACATGGAATTTTTATAGCCCAATTATAAGAAGTCCCTGGGCTATATTAAAGGAACCATGTTGCTGTCTGGATGAAGAAGATTACAGTGGGAGAGGAACGTTTGTGGCAACATATCAAGTGAACACACAAAGTAAACGTGTCGATGTGCTGGAAAAGTCTCTCATGTCTCTGCTAAAGGCTGACTATCTCTCCGGCACACACGCTGATCCACAATCTGGTTAAAGTTCTCCGTCAGTCTCAGCAGTTAGAAAGCAAACATTCAGCTGAGGAGAAGACTTCCAGATCAGAAAGCATACAAGCATGAAAAGCCCATTTGTTTGGCGCTGGTTCTGATAAATAAAATGCCAGATGCCTTTAACAGTGTAGTGGATAACGTGAACCTATACTGTACAATAAACTACGTATTTAGATAATGAAAAAAAAAAGACTATCAAAAGATGAAACACTGAAAAAAGTAATGCATATTCCCACTTGCATCAAGGCACAAGAGTGTTTATGTTCTGCTTTACGAACTTATTTTAGGAGACACATTTAGCACGTATTGCATAGCTGTCCAATTAAAATGAATAAATATCATATCTTAAATAAAATACATATTGTACCTCAGACATATGTTCAAAAAATCTGATCCTCAATGCTAACTAAAGTGTAAAAAAAACTATTTTATCCATATTAGAGATCTCATATGCTCTATAATACTTTGAGCAAACATGTTTAGGTCTGATACACATTTGAAATAATAATAATAATAATAATAATAATAATAATAATAATAATAATAATAATAATACAAGTTTTAAAAAATTGATTCTCTCTTGCTTTTGCACAAATGACAAAATATTTTTACTGAATTCCCTAAATGACTACTGATTATTTAGTACATTAACTGCAAGAATAACACAATATTTGTGGTATTATTATTATTATTATTATTATTATTAGTAGTAGTAGTAGTAGTAGCAGTAGGAGTAGAAGTGATAGTAGGAATAGGAGTAGGAGTAGCGGGAATATCATCTAACTGCAATAAAAGTTTGGCCAACACCCGCATGTTCAATCAATCAAATTTCAAGTTGACAAGTAAAAGATTACACACACCGTTTGGAGCTGGGAGTGAAAAAGGATGTAACAGTGGTAACTGCTTTTACTCTTCAAGTGCCACTTGATGAAAAATAATGACATTTTGACAGCTATTCGGCTACTGTTTTAGACTTTAAAACAATGGCAACAGTTTCAACTTTTAATGCAGAATTTAAGAAATGAGGCCTGAGGAAGCTGCTTACACTAGACTGGACTGTGCCAGACTTGTACATGGTCTGGTGTTTTATAGATTTAGAAGGAACTGAACTTTCTGAAACCGACTAAAACTGTCACATAGCTGTGAAATGGATGTGAAATTTGCCAAGGCGAAGGACAGACACTGATATATTGTAATCAAGGATGGTGATGTTGAATCCTGTTTTTTAAAAGGTCTACTCTATGTGAAGAGTTTTGTTCAAACATAAATTTATTTAGTCCTCCATTTCATAGATCAGGTGTGTGGTTCAATGAACAGTTAAACCTACTTTATTAACTGTAAGTAGTAAGTTACCTGCAGCAAGGCAGACTGGCAGAAGCAGTCTGAAGATGAGTCCGCATACCATTTCAGAGGCCATATCTTCCACACCTTCAGCTTCATCAAATTGCCCACACTTCTGCAGTCTTTCTTTTAAACTCCTATAGACTTATGATCAGAGCTCAGGTCCAGTCATCAAGCACAAGATAAGAGTGCATCATGCTCTTCTTGTCCTACCACATTAACTCCAGTGCTGTACCTTCACTGAGTCCTCATGAAGAAAGATTTCTCTCCGGTCTTCTGTACTTTTTTGCTCCACAGATCCAAATCCTCCCACACATCTGCAGCACACACTCTCAGTCTGTTTAATATGTGAGCTCGTGAGATTCCAGGGTAAAGGAGCCAAGTCCAGCTCCCAGGTTCTCCTCATGACCTGCTGACAGCAGAAATCATAGTCTCAGGTCCGAAAGTAAACACTGGTCTCAAGTAGTCCCTGCATGACAAACTCAAAGCTTCAAAACGAACAAAATAAAGTTGCTGTAGACGCCCAAGCGCGTTGCTGGAGGTTTACAGAGTAACACTCAGACTTTTAAGTGAGACTCGTTTGGAAAACAGCTGTAGGAGAAATCCCTCTCAATCTCAAAGCGCTCATCATTGAGAAAATGAACCGGACCAGCACGTGATTGACAGGCGGCTCAGCCAATCAAAAGAGGAGGAGAAACTCCGCGGCACCGCCTTCTCTTTTCCAGTGAGCTACTGAAAGAAGCGAACAGCGGACTACTAACATAGTACATATTAGGCCTGTGTCAGGACAGTAAGTTAATTAAGCTGCAGGTAGAATGCTAATTAGACACAGTGTTTACTGGTTAAGTGTTTAGTTGTAGCTGTACTAGTGAACAATCCAGGACAGTGTTAACACAGTGTTAATGTTAGTGTTAACCCTAAAGCGACCGTTAGAGCCACAGCTGTGTTGACATGGAGTGTTGTTTATGTTATAGCTGTTTTTTTTTTTTTTTTTGCACAATAACACCAAATTGACCATACTCATAATCAGCATATATAATAATATAGGAGTAAATGAAAAAAGCAAACATCCAAATATACCACCTCACTGATTAAAAACATCCAAACTGAGCCTAAAAGCGCTAAATCTGGATGCTAATTAAAGGCTTCGCGACTCGTTTTAGTGAGTCGATTCTTTCTTTTGGCTTCTTTTGATTCACCATTAAAATCTGTATCCAGAAATAAATAAACACTTATATAGGATAAAGCTTCTATCACCGACCCTTGCAGTAGCTGTACAGTACATGTTCACTGTGTCATACTTCTGCTGTGTCCATAAAACCAGAAATACACTCCTTCTTATGAAATCATATGAGTTTACCTAACCCCACATTTACGATTCGCAATCTAGCTCAATTTCTAAAATCCCACCACACTGCTTCATTAATAAGAAGAATGGCAATACAGCAAAGAAAGAAAGAAATATCATTAAAAAAAAAAAACTACTTTCATGTGGCTCGTGCTTGTGAATCATTTTGCTCACTCACCTAAAAGAGTCGTTCGAAAGGAACCGACTCTCCAGAGAATCGAAAGCTGTGTAGAGTCGATTAAATGAAAAGCAAGAAACTGGTCATAAAGTTAACTTTCCCCTAGAATCTTGAAAATTTATTCAAAATAATGGGGCATGGACCTGTATGCAAAGTAGCAGTTTGGTGTCTGTTTCAGATAGCCTATATTGCCCTTTGCTTATAATAACTGTGTTTATTATTATTATTATTATTATTATTATTATTATTATTATTCATTTGACTTGTTTAAGAAATGAAATGAAAGTGAAGTATACTGTGTAACATCCAGAAGAAGAGGAGCTCCACCTATCGGCCAAAGAGCAAATGACAAAATAAATTTTATTGCCGTGCATTTATTTATTTATTTTTAAATTCTTAATATATCAAAGATATTGAAATAATCAGTGTAAATCAGCGGTCTTGAGTAGTCCAGCTCCAGCATTACACTCATCTGGGTGGCTCTTCTCACCAAACATGAGGATGTGAGCTTCCTGTGAAGTCACCAGAACAAAAAACCAAAAACGCTGACTTCCGTGGTGGAAACACCATGCTGATGAAAGGTCTGAGGAATGCCAGATTTTCATCTTCCAGGAATAAAATAGTAACTCATATAATCACTCTTTACAACCATGGTGAGCAGAAAAGCATCTCAGTATGCACAAAACAGCGAACCTTGAAGTGGATGGGCTTGTCAGCCAAGAACAGGAATCCGAGGCTATCCTGGGCACAGGCTCAAAAACTAGGCAGGTGAAGATTAAAAAAAAAAAACACTGGACTTTTTCTAATCTTCACCTGTCCAGTTTTGGTGAGTCTGTGCCCATGGTAGTCACAGATTCTTATTCTTGGCTTACAGGAGTGGAACCTGATGTGGTCTTCTGCTGTTGTAGCCCATCTACCTCAAGGTTTGATGTGTTGTATGTGCTGAGATGCTCTTCTGCTCACCAGTTTTATAGAGTGCTTATTTGTGTTACTAGAGACTTCCTGTCAGCTCAAACCAGTCTGGTCATTCTCCTCTGATCTCTCTCATCAGCAAGGTGTTTCAGCCTGCAGACCTTCTGCTCACAGAATGTTTTTTGTACCATTCTGTATAAAACTGAGAGACTTGCATGTGAAAATCCCAGATGATCAGCAGTTTCTGAAATACACAAAACAGCCCACCTGGCTCCAACAAGCATGCCACGGTTAAAGATCACACTGCATGAGTCAGTAGGGGTACAGGCGTTCCTATTAAAGTGACCGGTGAGTGTAGTATATCAGGTACAGTATGTAAGTTGAAGGGTGAGAACAGTTCTTTTCCACAGACACCAGTTTCCTCCCACCTCCCGAAAACATGCCGGTAGATAGCCTGAGCACTATAAATGTCCCCTCAGTGATGTGGCATCCCATCTATGGCATGCTATCCATAGCCTCACACCCAGTGTTCCGAGGACATGTGACCGGAATAAAAGTGCTTAGTCGAGACAATTTAATGAATTCTTATCAACTTATCATCCATAAAGAATAAGCAAAGAATTAGTCATCAAACTTGTTGAACTGTCTTCAAACTTTATTTATAATTCAACTGAAACACACACTGGATATTGACTGTATGACCAGCTGAAATTCTTACAGGTGCTAACATTGTATTCAATAAAAGAGCTGTACTATGTGTACATTAGTGTTCAGTTCAAAACAAGATGGGATCAGTGAGGAATGCTCATCTAACACACACACACACACACACACACACACACACACACAAACACTTACTGCCCTGAAAGGAAACAAATTGTTATTTGTGTAGTAGCATCTCACTATAAAATTCATAAAAAGATAAACCGTGAATATTAAAACAGCTTATCCCCTTCATGTAAGAGCCAAATACACTAGTGGCTGGTCACTCAAATTCAGATTAAAACTTTAATTTCAGTTCACTGTTTACAGTCTACACCACAGATGTCTAATCTTATCCAGAAAGGGCTGGTATGGGTGCAGGTTTTCACCTGCAAACACCTAATAGTCTATTGAAAGCCAAGATCAACTAATTAGGTGTGGGTCCTGCTTGGTTGGAATGAAAAAACACAGATTGGACAACCCTGGCCTACCCAATGTCCTAAACACACAACAGTCTCTAGAGTTTACAGAGAATAGTGTGAAAAACAAAAAACATCCAGTGAGCAGAAGTTCTAAGGGCAGAAAGACCTTTCTGTGTGTAGGTCAGTGGAGAATAGCCACACTGGTTCAAGCTGACTGGAAGGATATGGTAACTCTTTACAACCATGCTGAGCAGAAAAGTATCGCTGACATACATTGATATATCACCAGGCTACAACAGCAGAAGATCACATCAGGTTCTGCACCTGTCTGCCAAGAGCAGGAATCTGAACGCAATCATGGGCACAGGCTTACCGAAACCGGACAGCTGAAGATCGGAAAAGAACTCATTTTCTATGAACTGTTTTTGTTTTTGCACCAGTTTGTGTAAACCTGAGAGACTGTTGCATGTGAAAATCCCAGATTAGCAATTTTTGAAATACTCAAACTAGCCTATCTGGCGCCAACAACCACCCCACAGTCAAAGTCACATTTTTTCTTCATTCTGATGCTTGATGTGAACAATAACTGAGGCTCTTAATTTGTATCTGCATGATTTTCAGAGGTGGCTCTGCCAATCAAAAGAGGAGGAGAAACTCCGCGGCACCGCCTTCTCTTTTCCAGTGAGCTACTGAAAGAAGCGAACAGCGGACTACTAACGTACTAAATATGATTTTGTGCATTGCACTATGATTGGCTGATTAGATAATTCAAATTCCTGCATCAATGAGCAGGGGTACAGGTGGATTAGTACATATGGGGTCTACATACAGGCATGGGTTACTAACTGGATGACAGCATTAGTAATCATTGTAAGCTGTTACAGTGAATACAGTGAAAATTTCCTGAAAGTTGTTTGTGGTTGAACCATTTAATCC
>CM074945.1:6778994-6809351 GCA_037577455.1 Pangasius macronema | reverse complement strand
CATATCTGTGATTTGTTTGTTTGCTATAAAGTAAAAAGGCTGGGTGAACATCCTCTAAGTGTGGTGATTCCATCATTTTTGCCAGGGCTTTAGCATATCAGCGTTTTACATTTAACATGTAACTGTGCAGCAAGCCGCCAGGGAATTAATAAATACATAATAAATACTCATATCATATCTTGTAGACATGAAAACAAAGGTGTTACACTGAAATTAAAATTAAATAAATTAAAAAAAAAATTTTTTTGCTCAAGATTTTTATTGCTAAATATTAGTTTTGTTTTTGTTTGATTTTGTAAAATGCTAAATATTATTGTTACTACGTATTTTGTAGGTAGTGTATAAATGTATATTGGGAGTAGTGTCCTACTGTGTGGGGGAACAATCTTTAAATTAAAAAGTCTTATAAAAAAAAGTCTTAATATTAAGATATTTACCAGAGAAATTCACACATTTTGATTAGATTAGTCAACACCGCCATCTCTTGGCTATTGAGCAAAATGCAACTCTATTATTATCATCATCATCATCATCAACAACAAGGACAATAACAATAATAATATGCAGCTTCTCTCAGGTTGCCAGCAGTTAGGACATGCAAAAAAGGCAAAAAAAGACAGATTCAGAAGCCAATAGAGAAAAGTGCATCAGTCTAGCAAGGAAGTGTAAATGTCCTGATCTTCACAGAGGCCTTTTCCGTCTCACTGTGCACTCGTTCACACACAGCACCGTCACTGTGTCCCAAATTAGCACGCAAAGACAAGAACGTCTTCAGAGAGGAAATTTATTTACAATATCAGGACAATCACTGTCAAACGTGTTGTCATTCAAAAGATATACTCTTTACACTGACCAATTCACAACGAACGGACATTTAAAAAGGCAATAATATACACTGTGTCATGTGGGAATTTGTACAGCCTGACATGAACAAGAACCTGTCAGGAAGTGAACACACAACATAAAAAGTATAGACATAACTCTTAAAATTAGTTACATTTACATAATTCCACCAGCCCTGCTCTCCCCCTGCACAAACAACGTACACATTTACCAAAACGGCAAAGAAAATGTAATGAAATGGAAAAAGGAAACAGGGAAAACGAGGAATAGGAGATGTATAGGAGAGAGGTGTGGCCTAACCCTGGCCTACATTGCCACAGATCAATAAACATGGCACAGGCAGGGGGAAAACACCACACAGACAGAGTAACTAAGCACCATACAAAGGCTTAGTCTTTTATAATATAATCCGTAAAAATAAAACCGCAGAAAACCTAGGAAAAGTAACATAAAAAAATTAAAACAAAAATATTTAACGAAGTGGGTTAAAAGTTGAGAAGAGGACAAAATAAAAACAAAACAAAAGACTTGTCAGAAGTGCAGCGTTAGTTGGAGCTTAGTGGCTGGCTGGCCATCGAAGGGTTTAGTAGATGAATTCTCCTGGGACCTCCTGCAGGCCTGGGAAGGGCTCTTCGAATTTGAAGCGCTTCGAGATGGCCTTTTGCTCCGGGGTCAGGCTCTCCTTGTCTGAGGACTGCCTGCACTGGCCTAGGGTGTAGGCTGCCATGACGATGAGCTCCTCCGTCAGCCTGCTTTGCTCCGCGACATCCTCGTCACTGCGCTGAGTAGGGACAGCTGTGCTGACTGGCTCAGGGATGGAGGAGGCTGTGCTCTTCCCCTTCTCCTCTGCAGACTCCGTCTCCTGTGTTTGTAGCCACTGGTGTTTCAGGCACTCCTCTGCAGTGGCACGATCCCTGTTCAAACATGATGGATTCTGTGTTTAACATGTGCTCAAATACACTGGTCATACAAAACTAGAAAGTTAGACTTCTAACACTGTAGCAGTACAAACAAAGACACATAATGAGGGTTTTATTTATACTTGCCAGGTGGACAAGTAGGTTCATTAGGATGCTGATATAGTCAACACCAGCATTTACCAGTCAGAGAAAGAAAATGTTTAACTAACTTCCGCAAAGCTGTTATACACCTTCAATAGGAGAACCTGTACTCCTGCTCATTCATGCAGATATCCAATCAGCCAATCAGCTAGTGGTGGCACAGTGCATAAAATTATGCAGATACAGGTCAGAAGCTTCAGTTAATGTTCACATCAAACATCAAAACTGGGGAAAAATGTCTTCTCAGGGACTTTAAGCATGGCACAGTTGTTGGTGCCAGATGGGCTGATTTGTGTATTTCAGAAACTGCTGATTGGGATTTTCACACAAAACAGTCTCTAGCCAAAAAACATACACTCTACACAAATGGTGCAAAAAAATAAAAAACATCCAGTGAGCAGCAGTTCTCCAGGCAGAAGCACCTTGTTTATGAGAGAGATCAGAGCAGAATGACCAGTCTAGTTCCAACTGACAGGAAGCCTACAATAACTCAATCACTCTTCACAACCGTGGTGAGCTGAAAGGAATCTCAGTATGCACAACATAATGAAACTTGAGGTGGATGGGCTACAACAGCAGAAGCCCACATCAGGTTCCTCTCCTGTCAGCCAAGAGCAGGAGTCTGAGGCTACAATGGGCACACGGCGGAACTCCACACATCAACCCAGGATACATCAGTAGCTCAGAAGAAGTACTTTTAACAGTTGGGTAAATTGGTTTGTAAAGATGAAAAACTTTTTTATACATTAACATTATAGTATGTGAACAAAAACAAAGTCATGGCCAGATTTAAATAACATTTTAAATATGTGATGCAAGAAGATAAAGACCACAGCTCAAAGCCAACATTTTTTGGCAAAGACTTCCTACACCAGAGGATAAGGAGAAGCACTATATGAGAAGAGGATAAGGAGAAGAGCTACATGAGAAGAGGATAAGGAGAAGAGCTATATGAGAAGAGGATAAGGAGAAAGAGCTACATGAGAAGAGGATAAGGAGAAGAGCTATATGAGAAGAGGATAAGGAAAAGAGCTACATGAGAAGAGGATAAGGAGAAGAGCTATATGAGAAGAGGATAAGGAGAAGAGCTACATGAGAAGAGGATAAGGAGAAGAGCTACATGAGAAGAGGATAAGGAGAAGAGCTACATGAGAAGAGGATAAAGAGAAGAGCTACATGAGAAGAGGTTAAGGAGAAGAGCTACATGAGAAGAGGATAAGGAGAAGAGCTACATGAGAAGAGGATAAGGAGAAGAGCTACATGAGAAGAGGATAAGGTGAAGACCTACATGAGAAGAGGATAAGGAGAAGATCTACATGAGAAGAGGATAAGGAGAAGAGCTACATGAGAAGAGGATAAGGAGAAGAGCTATATGAGAAGAGGATAAGGAGAATGTGCATACTCGGGCTCCTTGATGAGCAAGGACTTGATGAAGTGGATGGCTGCCTTGTCCAGCCACTCCAGCTCCTCCTCTGTGTAGGTGACATTAATCTGGGAGATGTTGAGAAAGGTCTCCTGCTTATCGGCTCCCAGGAATGGAGACATACCAGTCAGCATCACGTAGGCAAGGACACCGATACTCCTACCAGAAAAAATGGACGAAAATGAAACTAGCATAACATTTTATGATAATGGCTTTCAAGAGGCTGAACTTGCAGGGCTGCTTGTCCTGGCCACAATCATTACACTCATACTGAAAAGGTCAGCATTACACCATGCTGTACTTTATGTAGTGCATTAAATAGCCTTATTGGCCTCATTTAAGCATCATTAGTGAATTAAATATCCAAGTACTTGTAAAACCATTATAGAAAGACTACTCACCACATATCAGTGGCTGTACTAATGGGCTCATAATTAAGAACCTCTGGGGCTAGAAAGGAGGAAAAAACCCAAATTAGGAGTTAAAAGACTAAAATCATGGATACTGAATATTCAAAATTGAGCATTACATGCCACAGCATGTCTTACCAACATATTCAGGTGTGCCCATGATCTCTCGGATTTCCTGATTACTGCTCACCATCCTGGAGAGGCCAAAGTCCACGATCTTGATGTCCCCGAGAGGATTGTCACTGGTCAGGAGAATGTTCTGTGGCTACAGAGGTTTTAAAAAAAACAACTTATTAAATAGGCCACAGCTCCTTGGCCTATTTAAGTAGTGACATGTCAGACTGAACACTTCCAGATGGCACTACATTTATGTGACAAATTACTGTGCAGTACTTCATACCAGTAGAACCATAGAACAGCCACAAGCAATGGTAATTTTAAAACTGAAAATGTCCGTCCTAAAACTTTTGCGCCTAATTTGCATCTGCGGTGTAGTGCAGTTCTCGCTCGACCCTCGACCATGCAGAGAAGCCTACAGCCTCTGAGTGCAATAACCGACCGGTGTTGGCATGTCATTGTTCAAAGTCTATTTGCATATTTTCCCTAATGTGAAGAATGTGATCGAAAACATAGTTACTGACATAATCCTTAAAAATTGGTGTCACTAAAAAATGACAAATATAAATGACAAGGTGTGTTAAATGAGATAAATGATGAACTAAAATGCTCCTTAAGTCTAACACTCTTGAACTTCACTAAGACTTTTTACAAAATTAATCTTAAGTCTTAATGTCGCTCCCTCCATCATCTGCAATTAAGTGTAAATGCTGATTAAATTTAAATATACATAAAGAATATACAACGCACTGCTCCTTTAAAAAAAAAAAATCACTGACAACACTTGACCACTAGGTGGACTCTAGCATCACGTATTCCCCAGTCACAGTTTAAAAGCCACTTTTGAAAGCCATGATCACAGCTACAGAGCTTTTTCTGTACTGTGCATCATACCTACACCACCGCCCTGTAAAACAAAGTCTATTCAAACTGATAGTGTTCACTTATTGACGTGATGAACCCGTTACCTTCAGATCCAGATGAACCACGTTGTTTTTATGAAGAAAAGCTACGCCCTCCAGGATTTGCCTCATCAGCCGCTTCACATCTTCCTCCTTAAAGGCCTCGTCCCTCTCTGCCACACAGCGGTTGAAGATCTCTCCACCAGCAGCACTACAAATGCAAACATAAAACATAACACAACACTTGTTACATGCTAAACTTGAAATATTCATAGCTCTACAGATTTTCCTGGTTTGGCGTGCAAGGACTTTGATGAGTGCAGGTTATATGGGTTCAGAGCTGTAGAGTGAGAAACAGACAGCTTTTCTTTATGTGCTCCGTTATACGTCACATTCCAGAAAAAAAAGGAGAGTTGTGTTTATTGCCTCTGAACCACCTGGTAGCTCTTCCTCCGAAGGTATGCAGGCTGCTCTGTGATGACCTTTTAACACTGACACTGAATTATTACCGTAGAAGATGGGAAGTCTTATACTCATCACCACTAGGTCAGATGTCTTTAAGTGTACTGGCCTAATTTAACCTCAGTGTAAATCACCACAAGTGCATGACTGTGCTGTAATGACTGGAACAGACACACACAGTCACAAGGATGTGCATGCACACGCATACAGCAAGAGATTACAGACACATTACTGTGCATACTAAACATAGTGTATGAAGACTTTTTTTCCCCCCTCTTTATTAATTGTTCTGGGGTCATTTCTTTTTGCCGGTGTCCACTCATTTGTGTCTGAGGGGAAAAAAGGACAACATAAAATGTTATTAGTTCATTTTTAGCCATTTATTCAGACAGCAGTAGTCTAAGCAAAGCAGTAATGACTAAAAAGGAAGACAAAACCAGAAGAAGAAGCCAGACAATCACATGTACGCTGAGATTCTCAGAGCAGACGGCTTGTCAGATTCAATTACAGCATGGCCAAGAGAGAATGAGTGACCTTAAACACGAGGCTGGAGTCGATCGGGTCTCGCTATGGGCTACATATTGTTTTATGTTCATGTGTCCATGTGGCTGATGGTTAGGCTGAAAGTGCATGAGCACAGATTACTACAGAGCTCAGATTAAAGCACAAACATACTGCACTGATGCACACTAAGATTGTAAAACCTTTAATGATGAAC
Source organism: Pangasius macronema (assembly GCA_037577455.1). Taxonomy (NCBI): domain Eukaryota; kingdom Metazoa; phylum Chordata; class Actinopteri; order Siluriformes; family Pangasiidae; genus Pangasius; species Pangasius macronema. Next base: position 6,803,415 of record CM074945.1, on the reverse strand, counting down.
TTTAAGAACCAATCCCATGAATATCAGGGTGTTCTTTTACCTTTTTAATCATTGTGTTTTAGCTGCATGTAGAGTAGGTGTGTATGTAACTGCGTGCACGTGTAGGATTTCGTGAGCACTTGGATAAGCTTGGATCAGTGTTTGCTTGGGCTGTAATCCTATTCTACACCTTTCTCATAAACACTCACCAAACAGAGTATTTCTCCATAATGAATTGCAATGATGATGATAAAACCACACAGGGCACAGAGGAAAAATTTGTGCTTGATTCTCCATATATGTTTTGAAAGCTTTAGTCTTTCATGCCAGATTTGCAAAAGGTCTCAGAGTTCACGGAGTATGTATTTAATTCAGTGTTTGTTGCAGGGAAGCCGGACCTCCTGCTCCAAGCTCTAGTATGTGGATCTGCTCTCCAAAGCATCTTACCTTCTGCTATCATACCTAGACCACTTGGACTCCCAACTTACACCCTTTTAAACCACTGTATAAGGGTATACCTAATAATCTGTTCTCTCTCTCTCTCTCTCTCTCTCTCTCTCTCTCTCTCTCGAGCAGTGTGTGCGCTCCTACTGCCTTCGACTTCTACAGGGCATCTGGACCTACTTGATTCATCCTGATGCCTCAAGCCTGTGTGCTTGTGACTCTCCTTCTGCTGCTGTGGATGGTCCCACACGAAAACCCTAAACTTTTGCACTTCCCAAAAACAGTTTATGCCCAAGACTCACCCTTGCTTCACTGGATGATCTCACCTGGATACTGGAAAATTGTGCCCAAGAACTGCTACTGTAATCATAAACATATTCCCAATAAGCTCATTCTGAACATCCTTTCAACACACTTAATACTGTTGTTCTTTGCTCTTCTACACCTGTAGACTGTAATGATTTATAATCTCACTAGCCAGTGTCACCCAGAAGAGGATGGCTTCCTTCTGAGTCTGGTTCCTCTCACGATTTCTTCCTCATGTTGTCTCAGGGAGTTTTTTTCTTCGCCACTATCACCTCTGGCTTCCACTTTAAGGATCTAAATCTACATTTTGATCTATGTAAATCTGCTTTGTGATAAAGTATACTGTTAAAAGGGCTGTAAAACTGAATGGAAATAAAACTGAATGGAATTGAATGGAAATCAAGTAGCATGTTCATTCTGATACTAGGTGATAAAACGTTAGTCAAGTCTTTGATATAAACTGCCAGTTTTGGGTGAGTACAGGATTGGTGTGATTTTTAAAAACCATTTACTAATACAGAAGAAATGAAAAAGCACTTGATGTCCATAACAACATAGATGCTAAAAGACATCCAAGCTAGATAATTTTTGTCAGATGCTTTTCCTTAGTAGAGTACGAAAGGAGATTTTTACACACCTGATACATAAACTAGTATACTATACACTACAGATCACACTATTTGGGCATAAATGTATTTTTACATTACCAGCAGATAAGGCTATGCTTACTAATGTGCTTAAAATTACATTTGATATGATAGAAATCAGACTTTAGTCAGCATTATTCAGTGTTGCCTTTCAAATGAGCAACTCTGGGTTTTTTTTTTTCCAAACAGCAAGAACAGTACCTCCCTAACACTAATAAAATAGACTTGTAGGGAAAAGCAATTAGCACTTGTCCAGCTGGAGATTATGATGGATTTCAAAGCTGGCCAGTCCTTCTGGTTCTTCTAAAGATTTAAAAAATGCAAACGCTCCACTGTGAGGTTGCAGTAATTACAGTCCAGAAATGCCCAGCCAGGCCGTTAGATTCTAAACACTAGACTAAAAGGAGAAGGGAAAAATGAAAATGTGGCCAAATCATAAGTAGGTCACGTTTTTGGCTGGGTAAGGGCATGTCCGGGCACCACAGTACTCAAACAGCATGGAGTTAGCTTTCGCTAATCTGAATGCTCTTCACACACACACACACACACACACACACACACACACACACACACACACACACACACACACGAATCCAGGCACTGACCCTGCAAGACGCCTTTCATTGCTCTTTTAAATATGAAAGCTGTTCTTGTACAATAAGTGTCTAACAGATTACAAAGAGGAGTGAGCTTTACCAGCGGATCTATTTCTAGATCCTGCTGCTTACTGTCAAATGAGTACAGCATGTTGAGCCTGTCTGAGTAATTAATTGCAATTAAGCCTACATCAAAAGGATTGCTTGATGCTGGCTGCAGAAATAGCAGCAAAGTTTTACAATCTGTAACCCAGCTGGAAAACGCAGAGAAGATTACAAGGAACTGGTCTTCTTAAAGTCCACCACTAAACCATTTATGTGTATTAAGACTTGCAGGACTTAAAAAAATTCAGAACTGACCACTTCCGTAAATATCCTCAGGATTAAATAGAGGCTTTAATTACGATTGTGCATGTGCAGCAGTTACAAATGTTCAAGTCCAAGTGTTTCCCCAGCACCTGGAGTTAAGATACACAGCTCTATGGAAGGTAAGGAGTACAACATGATTGCTGTTATAGAAAAATAATCAGTGACGGGGCAGTTTGATGCAGAGCTACTGTTACCAACGCAAAGTTGATTACTCTTCTATAACAACATGTCCCGAAGTGTTTTACCACAATTTTATCCATACCCATTTAATGTTGTGGAACATCCATGAAACCAGTTAGTAACTGTTCACTCACGTTAAACAGTAACTTGAAAATGTTGTTCGCTCATCTGGCCTTTTGTCTCTCTTGAACAGAACACAAAAAAAAAAAGCAGCTTGTCAGGAAACCACAAAGCCTCCATCATGAAGCTTAGTTCATGTAACTTAGTTACAGCTTTACCTCCAAGTGTTACAATGCACTGACACTGGAGACTCCTTCAAAAATCTCCTCACTGAAAACTTCACATAAATCAAGTAAACAAGTTTAAAAAAAAAAAAAAAATCTGTTTATGGGTAGCATCTACCATACAAGTTTCTGTGTTCATTATTCTCGAATCGATAGTGTATTGGAACAAGCATTAATATAAACCATGTGACTGACACTACTGTCAGATCTGCTGTTATAGAAAATTAAACACTAAGGATAATGGCCACTGTGTCCATTAAGATAATCATCAAATCTCACAGCAACCAGCATAAACACTACAGAGGACCATATCCTGACAGTCGGGTCATCTGAGCAGCAGCAAGACGAGTGCAGCTGCTAAACCTTACAGTTTCTGGGCGTGACTCATGCTTGGGTATTCCCCATCGGTGAAACTCCTTCACTATACGCCCACCGCATTCTTCTAGGCAAGGCCTTCAGGCTCACATATCACCTGTGGGCTGCTGCAGCTGCTCTGCTTTCTCACTCTGGGGAAGGAAACAGCTGAAAGAAGATGCACAGACACAGCAAATGCATGTTTAATGTTTACTGTCGCTCTGTTGCCACTGAGCGGGAGGCTTTACATTACATTATGTGCATGCTACAGTACTGAGTGTAACGCAGAAGCAGCAGTTTTGCTGTTTAGATTTCTGCTCAATCAGGCCAGATCCTACATTGTGTTCCCTTTTGGAAACTCTGCAGTGGGAGCTGCAATATACAGAGCAGGAGCCGTCCACGGTCCAGGCCATCACGTGCCGCTGCACAACATACTACATTATGAACCCTCAGCTGGAGGCCACAGTGCAATGAGGGCATGTTACTGAGCCGAGGCTGATGAAGTCCCCCTCAAAAAAAAACACCATTAACCATGAATAGGCTTCTATCATTGTGGACTGACCCCAACCAAAGCCAAAGTCCCCTTCCCTCCCCCAAATCGCCCCAGTGCCCCAAAATAGGCCCAAAAGTGGGGGGAATGGGATGAATGAAAAGGGTCTAACAACTAACTTTTTATTAGGTTTGCTCTCATTTAACATGATGGATTTTCACAAAAGCGCAATGCATTACGGCCCATTTCCTGCAACCCCCAAGAAAGACCTTTGATGAACTTCTGTTGGCTTTTCAGCCATTTAGGACGGACTAACTTACTTTTTAACTAATCTGACCTGGCTGATGTTCATCAAAAACTGGTGTTCCCTCATACATGAAACTACCCAGTACATACATACACAAATATGTAAACCTGGATGTTGTATGTTCTTAAGGTTTAAGAGTCTTTGAAGGTGCCAAGTGATGGCTAAGCGCCAGAGACAGAGAGGAAACTTCTACTCTAAGCTTATTATGAGTGAAATCTGTGTTTCTGTTTCATTTGCACACAAACACACACTAAAACCGTCTCTCAAACTCACATTTCTCTCTCAGGGTTTTGGGACTTTTTTTTAAAGACTGTTTTAGGTAACTTGGGACACAATAATACCTGGAAATATTCTAATCATTCCAGAGTTGAAATATGATATGGCTGATCGACTGGAAAGCCCAAATTCCATTTCAGTGAGCAGCTCTCATCACCAGCTGCTGTTGGGACATGGGTGTGAGAGTGGTCAGATGATGGACTTGAACTAAAAGGGAACTGACTGCATGCCATTTACTGGTGGGAGAAAGGAAATGAGACTGACCTTGCACTGAGAGAGAGGTGGTGAAAGAGGAGCAGTCATGCTGCTCTATGAATGAGGCTTGCAGATGACTCTGAACAGATGTACAACTTTTATTACCTATATTTATAGGTAATGTGAATGAATAGGACCATTTCTGCCATACTGGTGATCAGATTCTTGTTAGCAATCTTTTATTTAGGGCAGCCCTTCTTTAGCCAGTGTAGACAAGACAAGTCAAGCTTCGTGTTTGGCGACCATGCGATAAAACAGAGTGACTGTAGGTCTCTTAAATCCAGTCAAAATGAAGATGAAGAGCCTGGAGTGATTGATAACTGGAATGTCTGAAACAATAAGCTATTTTTGCACTGTGGCAATACGGGCCTGTGGCACACTACCACTTGACTCTTCAAACTGTTTTCTCTGGGTAAAATTATTGGCCTCTTTTTTTTGTTTCATCCATAAAAGTACAGCAAACACAAAGCGCACATACAGCTTGCATGTGTGCTCAAATTAAGTAAGTATTATGATTATACTGAATGCATATACCAAAGTCCCACTACTAACTTTTAACCTGCACACTTCATTTCCCTCACCACAGTCTCTCGTGTTCATGTCTTCTCATTACGCAGAGAACTCATGATTGAGATACAATGATTTTAGAAAAGTCTATGCAATGCAGATTCAATAAACTGTAGTGACCACTCTCCCTCTCTCTCTGTGTGTGTGTGTGTGTGTGTGTGAGTACAGAGGGCCAGTGCAATCACATTGGGCACTGTGAAACAGGTCACCCAGCATCAAAGAAGATATAGGGCAAACACATGCCGGCTCACTCATCTTAATCATCTTTACACACTATGCAATCTGCTAGTTTATAGTTCCTGATAAATATGGATCCTGTTCTGAAGAGTTAAGTGACATATAAGCCTCATCATCACTTTATTTGTTGCTCACTGTTAAAAAAAAAAAAAAAAAAAAAAAAAAAAAGATACTGACTGGAGATTTAAAACTAATTTGCACCAATTATTTTAAATTTTATTCCTTTGCTTTGAGAAATACTTTAATATTTAACAAAAAAAAAAAAAAATCTGTGACACCATAGTGACTATTGTTGCCACTTTGTTATCTCAGCCACCCTCATTTATTACTGGGTATTTATTAAGCTTACTAAAAACATTATAATGCTGCAAGACGTCTAACAGCTTGTTTGAGCCGAATAAAAACCAAAAAGTATTGCCTTATGTCCACTTATGCATCTGTGGCATTTGGCAAGTTATAGATGCTGAACAAGTACTGCTAAACAAATCATCCGGCTATGCCATCTCTATACGTATATACTCACAACTCTAGAACAAGCACCATCTCGCTGGGCATCTCATAGACTGCATGCAGGTTGACCACTCGGTGGCAGGACGATGCCAGCTCCAGCACAGCGATCTCATGAACGATCTCCGCTCTGCAGTCCTGGCCCTTCCTCCTCTTCCTCATGAACTTGGCTGCATATTCCCGACCGGTGCTCTTCTCAACACACTTCTTCACCACTGCAAACTTCCCCCTGAGAGTGAGGAGGTGACGGAGAGATGAAGTGCATTTCGGTTAGTGAAGCGAGAGACACAGACCTCTCACTGCATATTCTGTATACAACACAGCCATGGACAAATGATAAATTCTGAATGGAAATGGGGCAGAAACTGTACACTAAAAAATGGATCACCAAACATACCACAATTTGAAACAAACTCTACTCCTCATGCCGATGCATTAAAGCAAAAACACCTTAAGACCTGCTGGTAAGGACAGGCTTTCCTTTGCATTATATTCACTATTGCAAGCTACACACAGACCCTTTATTCAGATTATTATTTCATGCCACCGAAAGAACAGCTAGAGGGTGGTTAAAAGTGTATTAGGTGGGGGTGACCAATTGTTTAAGGATGGCACACTTGTTATCCTCAAGGCTGAACGTGCCTTTGTCCTACTTGCATTTTTAAGGAATGAAAGCTGCCCAAGTCCTCCCTTTTTCCCCTCACAATCAAGTACCCACTTTGTGGTGGGTGACCCACTTTTGGATACGATGTTTAAAAGGTAAGACTCTCTCTCTCTCACACACACAGACAGTGGTTGTTGCCTGGGGGAACCTTTTATATATCAAGATGGCATCCACTGCTGAGATCTATTATGCCCTAAGCATCCTAATTAATAATTTGTTTCACCGTAGTTGTACCATCCGTGATTAAGACTGTCTCGGGATCTGGGAGAAAAAGAAGTAATTTCTACGCTAAAAAACCTGACCGACACAATGAGGCATTCATGATATAGTCAATTTAAAACATCTCAGTGTGAGAAACCGACCTTTCCATTGCAATGCTGTTGATTTAACCTTGTGATAGGCTTGGTGTTTTGTTCAACAGAAAGACTTCCTCTGAACTGGAAGGTGACCTTGGAAGAAAGCTGTCACCAGACAAATCCCTACTTAAACAAGAGTGATTTACAATGCGGCAAGCCAGACTCGAATGCACTATGGCTGAAGGATTCTGCGCATACATGACCATGAACACACTACCTCATTCAATCTGGCACTTTCAAAGCATGACTAATGGACATCTTCAGAGACAAGTGGGTTAGTGATATCATGGCTTGTCTTCTTTCAACAACTTCAGCCGTAGGACTGATCTGCAAGGTGCTTTTCTGCATTTCCTACTCAGTTGGATACTGTGTGAACTTGATGTTTCAGTCTTGTGCCAAAGATAATAGCAGAAAGTGCCAATCCAGTCATCTGCATGCATTTGAAATCACAGACGTCATGTTGCAGGAACAAAAGAGCTTGTATCCACTTGTTGGATGGATAAAATATCTATTTTTCCTGTCTGTAAGTTTGCAAACAATGTGGCAGTTATCCCCATATGCCAAATGGTACAGTATATGTAGAAAAGACTCTTTTTGTTGTACAATAATTCCCCTAAACTTCTGATAACGAAAGCCAAGCCTCCATGATTTCATTAATTACAGCTACACCAATGATCTCCATGTACACATGATTTCTGAAATGCGCCAATCACGTGTAACTGCCGTAATGTAGGATCCTCTTCCTGTAAAGTCTAACAAGTTTGGAGACACTTGGAACAAATGGAACTTGGACACTCCTCCAAGCAGATTAAATCCCCTTTATAGCTTTATTATTGTGCATATAGATTGTAACTCTTACACACAACTTGTAATGAAGGTAGCAGACAGAGAATAATCATTGGGTTCATCTTGATGAGTGTGACTGTGTTGCTGAGTGTTTGGCATGTAACAGACTAGATAGGTTCTACAATAGCATTATATTATAGACTATAAAGCAGCACATATTACAGTAGATAGGAAGCCATTTGTAAATTTGCTAATGCTGCCATGATGGCACTTAAAAAGAAAATCCAGGTTGAATAAAGACAAACCTGAAACATTTAAGATAGTAAATATACTTTGTTTATTAAATTGGTGAACTTGGTCAAATCAGAACAGTTTATTTTAAAGATCAAATCTTTGATTAATATTTGATGCAGCATAGGACGGTGCTGCATCTGCTTTTCTGGTGGTAATCCATCCCTCGCTCCCTCCTGCTCCCAGACAGAAATGGCTGCTGACAGCACTCATGAGAGAATCATGGACTTGGGAATGGGCTTCAGGGCCCACAGGAAACATCCCCCATTTTTCAGCCCCATTCTGTCTGCCTCACTTACAGATTTACTACATACAGCTGCCACTGCCTTCCTCTTTGAAACTATGGAAGGTGGAAGGAAGAGAAATAAATGTCTGATAAATGTGATAAATGACATCACGATGCACTTTTGGAGAGTATTGTCGACATATCGGTGATATTGTTTTGCCACATTTCCATGATTCCTCGTCTCTGTTCTAAAGGTTCAGACTTTGGTTCCAACCATCCAGTAAAACACCTGATTACGCTATAACAAGCGTTATTAGTTCATTAACGACTGAGAGTGGAGGCGTTCAAATCTTTGTTTTGAAAGGTGTAGCTGAAAGATCGAATACACCAGAGGTTATCACATTTTTAAATCATTTTTCAGGCCCATTTTTGTCTGTCTGTCTATCTGTCTATGAACATTCCAATCAAAGAACACGTTTTATTAAATTCATTAATGCCATTAGATTCATGTTGGCATTATTAGCCCTACTTGTTTTTTGAGTTTAAACCCATTCAAGTGAGCAGTCACAGAGGCTAATAACTATTAGAAATTAATTATAAAACTTGATTTTACTTATAATTGCGGGTCGTAATTCGAACAGATAGATTTGACATCTTTAAGTCTACCTTTATACCACCCCAACACACAATCTAAGCAGACCGGTACTAATCACCCTGACTGAGGCTAACTGTCTCGGGAGCGATATCGCCTCTTCCGCTCATTTGAAAATCTAACAGGATTTTATTGACCTTGACTGCACAGTTACAGCGTGCCTTCAGTCCTATATTAGTGTGCTAATCTGACCCCTGCTGCTAAAGATTGGCTTCTTAAAAACAGGAATGCCAAGTCTGAATGTAATAAAGGAGCGTCTCTAATCCCCTTACATAAAAACAGCCATTCCAGAGTTTTGCAGCTAATCAGGCAAGGCCACTGCTACACAGATCTCGCTGCTCAACCATGAGGAGAAACTGGGCTTTGAGGTGAAAACACACAAACACAAACACAGTGTGTTACATTAAAACTTAGATAATGATAACTATTTTTGTTTCCCTTAGTCTGTATTAATGCACTTAACTAGCTAACTCGCCATACGTTATTACGATATGTTAGCTATCACATTTTAGCTTAAGTCAATTAGATTAGATTGTCTAGGCTACAGATTCCAGCCAAAAATATGACTGGGCAAGCAAACTGGCACTTTTACTTGCATGAAGGACTAGCTAACAAGTGATTGTTCACCCCTAGTTTGGCTGGATAAGTCTTATTATTAGCGAGGGCTTCAAAATGGATTCACTCTGTTTTCCCAGCTGTTTAAAGCCTTCTCTCTTGCTGGGTAGACAGTCTGCGATTTTGTGCCTACAATGTCTCTAAAAATGCTTTTTCTGGAGAAGTGTCAGCACATTTTCAAAGGCAGTGGCCTCACACAGACAACACCCTGAAAAAGATGATTTTCATGTGTGCAGCTGTAGGGTTGACAGAAGGGCCTGTCTGTAGTCAGGAAAGTTACTCCAAACCATCCCAAAAAAAAAGTCTCTTAAAAAGACTCGCTTGGCCGTCTTTTTTGTTATATGAAGCTTTTGGTGTGCTCAACCATGCCCATTTAATACAGCATTAAACATTAAAGAGTGGAGCTGCGCAATAGCCCAGATCATTACCTTTACTCTTAATGGACAACATCTTTTCGTACACAGTACTGAATGTGGCATGCTTTGGCAGTCATCTATTTAATAAAGAAAAAGGACTGGATTTCTTTACATACCAGGAACTTAAATATTTTCTCTTATTTATGACAGACTTCCACACAAAGACATGACCTACTAAGTAAGATAGAGGTCAAATCTTATAGAAATATACATAAAGAATGCATTTTTGAAATGTATTGGCTCATACAGATAGAGGTTAAACCTGTGGAAAAGACATATCTGTAAAACTCTACTACTGAAAGACTTCCATCAACTTCTGATGGCTTTCAAATGAACACAAGAGCACTGACTCCTACTCTTAAGTAAAGGGCATAAATAGACAACAGCAGGTCCAAAAGCAAGCTTTAGGGAAGCCGACAGATGGACGCAGTAAGACTGGAGCTTGGCGAAGAGCCTTTGGCAGGGATATGTTAGAGACATGACGTCAGGGCGGTGACATTCTGACACTATCCAGCTGAAGTACATCTCATTCACACTTACTAGGGAAAATCCGGAACTGTGTGTGCTACCTGTTGACAATGCAAAAACAGTCAAATGAAATGGTATAGAATGTCTATTCGACTACACGGCTCTGTAGATCAACCTCAGAGGTCAGCAGTGAAGATTTCAGTCTGCAAATCCTAACAGGATTATCATTAATTTACTGGTTTGAGAAAGATTTTCATGTAGTCATGCACTTTACTGATCCAGTTGGCCTGAAACCATTTAAAGTAGGGAAAAATCTACCCCCCCTTAACCTATGAAATACATTACGTTTCAAATCAATTCAGTTCTAATGACTGACATATCTGTTATAATAACAGATGTATAGTTAATGAAGGCACTGTTTCCTTTATTTCCTGCACAGTTAATTGTAGGACACACAGACAAGTCCCGAAAACTTACTGGGAGTTGCTAGGGAGCACATAACTCCTCATCAAATGGTTACACCACCTGAGTCAGAAAAATTAAAACTTTAAACTTAAAATTTAAACCACTACTTGGACTGCATTCCATATGGCATCCCCAAGCTTGTTGTAGGTAAGACATTACAATAAATTAATGAAGAAATGTCTAGGTGCTTTTATTTATGACAACAAGCTCTTTGCAAATCGCTATTTATTAACAATAAACCTCTTTAATCACAATTTTGAGAAGTGATCTCTCAGAATACTCAACAGAGAAAGCTCTTCACATGCGTGTGTGTGTGTGTGTGTGTGTGTGTGTGTGTGTGTGTGTGTGTGTGTGTGTGTGTGTGTGTGCGTGCTCCACCTGCATTTTACAGGTTACTAGGAATGTAGCAGTAATGAATTCAGGTAATCAAAATTAAGAAACAATTCAAAGCAGAATTTCGCTCCATCATAGCTGAGTGTTCTTGGGTAAACAGAAAATAAGTTTCTTTGTGTACATTTCCCCACCAAGCCTATCAGCGGAAGTGCTGCGGTCCACGCTGCATTAGTCACCTAGGCAGCTAGAAGCAGCTTAGGTAATAAGATAACTACAGCCACTTTTGACAGGAGCAAAAGAACCTTATCTCAAAAACTAAACCACAAAGGTATGACCGAAAACCCTTCTGGTGAGAGGGAAAAAGCTCCCGGACTGAAACCGGAGGCCTGTTTACTCTACGGCTATGACAAGAGGAATTAATGAACTCTGACATGTGACCTCAGCATAGAGGCGCCTTTTCACACAGTCTCCAGGCACACAGGCAGACATTTTCTGAATAGTTTGAGAAAGTGCATTACCTCATCTGTGTCACAGAGCAAAAGTATTCAGATGTGCCTGTGTCCTTTCAGCATCTCTCTCGTTTCGATGCACGGCAGTAATGGTGCAAAATAAATAAAATAAATAAATAAATAAACTTAACAACTGCTGTAAAGTAGTGGGGACAGGCGAATCGCTTTTGAGATGAACTTCATTGGCTTCTTTCCTTGGTAAATTTGGTAAATGGTGTGGCTAAACTCCTGGCATTGAATAATCCCAAACAGCCGGGATTTCAAATTGTATCTAGTTTTATATTTGTATTTGCCCAAAGGACAAATTCAATATCCAGATTTAAAAGAAAAAAAACCCCTACTCATTGAAAAGTTCTCATTTGTTTTGTAGCTGTGTTTAAACCAGCTTCCTGGTGGTTGTGTTGCACCTCGATACTGTAACTATAGCATGCGCTCCTGAATCCCACCACCTGCTGCACCACACACATGATCTGGCTGTCAGATGAACAAGCTTTACTACATAGATTAGTTAACATGCATGGGAAACAGATTCTGAAACTGTCTTTTCAGGATCAGGAACATGCAGGTTTGTGGAAACACTGACAAGACTGAGCAAAATAAAGCAAACTGCAAAGCTGTCATAACTCTCCTGCTAGCACAACACGTCACCTCCCAGTTCATCACGTCAAGAGAAAATAAAGACGCTAGCCTAGATCTTTCCTTAAGATGAATGAAGGAACACCACAGCTCACAGCTGAACTGTTTGTCAGTGATTTTTATTTATTTATTTAAACAAAGTCTCAAACACAATATGACACATTAAAAGCTCTATCAGGAGAGACTATGGATACACAGTGGCCCCCTCTTTTGGAGTTCATATAGGCTGCTCATTCATTTTCTTAGTCTGTATTAATACACTTAACTAGCTAACTAGCTTACCATACGTTATTACATTAGCTTATTTGCCACATTTTATCATGATCAGTTAGGTTTCTAGGCAACCAAAACACTTACCCAGTGGGCTAGCTAGTGAATTTATCATTTGTCCACCCCTGGGGAACTTTTCTTGCGAAGCAAACTTGCTCCTTTAAACGATATCCATAGCTGAATGTGGCAAAGTCGTAATTGTTTTTAACTGAGATTTCGGTGTCTATCTGACAACTGGTCTAAAGGTCATCTGTCAACATGAACAGAATAAACATTATGATGACTGCCTCCTGAGGTTTAGCATGGCATTCTCAGTGTGTAAACAATGGGCATCACAGGGCCTTTCTGACACTTGCTGAGATGGAAGCATGGCAGTCTTCCTCACCAAAGGGCCTCAAATAACAAACTTAGCTTTCACATGGCCACCCTCCCCTTTCTCTTCCCTCTCACCATTGCCATGGTGCTCCGCAGATGTTGCCATCGGAGCCTGAGACCCAAACAAAGTGAGAAGTGGAGCAATGATGTCATGGTATCCCATCTCAGCTGTCAGGCCCGAGACAGCTCCTTTCTGTAAGAATAGGAGATGGGAAAGGAAGAGGGGGGCCTGTGGCGTAAGTGAAAGGGACTGCACTGCACACATCCGACAGGCCCTTAAACCCCAACCAGAGACGGAACCGCACGCAGCGGCCTTGAGATTTACGAGGGAGGGTGAGACATTTTCAGCTGACGACATGCTACTTTAGCTGATGGCCAGACTAGGAGAAGTACAGGCTGTAAACAAAGCCCTCCCAAATACCTATGAGGTGTCTGACCTTAATTAAAGATGACAGATTTTGTTTTCTGAACAGCCACTGAGGGCTCAGATGATCTCTGGAATGCTCTGTGAAAACATGAGCGGTATTTAGCACACTTTAGCTAAGAAACCCGTTCATTTAAAAGCTTTATATAAAGAGACTTCGCCTTCTTCACCGGATGAGCTATATACACAATGATGAGCTATATACACAATGACTTTTGTGGGCATCCATTTTAGGAGAGCTGAATAACTTGTGACAACAGCTAATATTAATGTTAATGACATTTTTCTTTTATTATTTATGCCATTTGCAGGAGATTATCAGAAAATCGTGTTTTGCTTAATACTGAAACACTGGTAAAAGCTAGTGTGTTATCTTGCATTTTTAAAAGTGCTGCATAATGTGATACTTAAAGCCACATTAGGTAACGTTAGCACATGTTCAGTGATTATTACTGGCATACCTTTCAGCAGTAATGTTGGCACTGCAAGCATGTGCAAAATCCTGGTTAAAACTGGTTAAAAAAAAAAAAAACTTCAAATAAGTACTCTGTGTTAAATTTGCAACTAGTCACATAATGAGCCATTTGACTGTACATTTGTTCTTTTCTTATAGTCTCACATTCACAATTAGCACAAGAGTAGAGTATTACCAAATAAATACCAAACAGACAGTTATAATCCGCTGTCCATTATGAAGCAATCGTCACTATGCCTGACTGACAACGAGCGCACCACCCTTCACAGTGAGAATTCTGTAGGGGTCAAAATTAACAACCATTTGGAACGCAAGAACGCCAAAGCCTTCGTTTTGTTGTCGCACAACCACTGAGACTGACACTGAGAGGAAAAAAAAACAAAACAGAATTGCAATTTAATAGTGAATAAATGGACAGAGAAACGAACACTTCCTGACACAGTTTGACCAGTTTGATTTAGGAGCTGCTGTGTGTGTGGTGCATCCCGTCCAGGCTCTCTTCCCTCCTCAAGCCCAGTGCTCTCTGGACAGGCTCAGGATCCACCGTGACCTAGTCCATTAGAAAGCAGATACTGAAACTGAATGAATGAATGAATGTTTTTACATAATCTGATTTTTTTATTTTATTTGCAGAAGCAAACAAATACAAAAGGTACAAGCTATGGGCTTTTATCTTACACAGCACTACACATGAAGCGATCTCAGGAGAAAAATGACCCTACAAATGGCTTCGAAAACACCCTGCATAGGGTTCATGACTTCAGAATGGACAGCACTTATAATCTTCACCAGAATCGGCTGCAATGAGTTCTCTAAAGACATCTGGATTAAGTACTAACTGTGCAACTGTAGAGCAAAGTGTTGGCAGTTTTTCATGGAGCATGTGCAAAGAAATAGCAGTAAATTGTTACTGGGGAAAGAGCTGAATGGTGAACAACTGAAAATTGCTATTTTTTTTTTTTTTTTGTACAAAACAATCCAGGACAGGACAACAACGACAACAAACCATCGACTTGCTGTAAAGTGGGTGACAGCAACTAAATAATGTTGATGACAGTATCAATTGTAATCAAGGTAAGACTTTTTCCACAGAGCAAAACCCAACTCCCCTACAAAAAACCCAACATATTAGCAATAGCAAACATTTATTAGCACAGAATTATATCAGACTACAGCTAGATTTGATTTACTACATTGGCAAGAGTTGAGACGGATTTCTTCAAACAAATATAGAGGAGCTAACAACCGCACTTGTCCATATAAAAAATATATCTCCATTTAAATGTAAAGTATTTCACTGCTAAACTTTTGACTGGCTTCAATTCAAAGCAGTGGTAATGCAGTCAAATGACAGGCTGCCATTTATAAAGCTGTGTGCCCCGCAGTGTAAGAACTCTGGAACATTAGATATGGCTTACCGAATGTTTGCACACAAAATTATACATCTCATTTTTCAAAGACCGGTTATCTCAGAGCAAATAAACTCGCGTCTATTCTCTAGCAGCACATGATGTGTTTCTAGCTTGTGCGCACCAGGCAAAGGCATTTTAAGCTAAGCTACTTGGCAAGGGACTGCACAACATTATAGTAGTGATCTGACAGGACTGGGTGTTCCCTGAGCACTGGAATGCAATGTGACAAGCCTGCAATTATCCATATTTGTAAATCTAGAAACCACATAACTACTCGGATTTCACCTCATGGTTTATATACGCGGTGGGTTTTACTCTAACAGAGCAGAATTTTTCCAGCAGAACAGAACCACTGACACTGGTACAAAAACTCCACAGAAAATCACTCAAAAGCAGGGGTGGACAAATCACAGATTCTTTAGCAAGCCCACTGTCCAAGTAAAAGCTCCAGTGTGCTGCCCATGTTTCGGTTGCCTGGAAACGTAACTGAGAAGGATTGGTAACTAACATAAATGTAACAAATTACACCAAGCTAGCTAGCTAATTAAGTGCATTAATACAGGCACAAACAAGTATACAATGCTGTATTCGAATAAAACTTGTAACTCTGAGTAGAAGGGAAGAGGAAAAAGGAAAAAACAAACAAACAAAAAAAAACACACCCCCTTATCAACTTCCTACTGGGACGTCACATCAACACGGCTGCTCACAGCATCAGCTGTAAACAAACTAGCATGTCTTTACATTTAATAAGCCTATACACTATTATTTGTATGTATACACACTCGACCGTAGTCATTATCCTTTCCCAAGCACGAGTCAGAGGCAGCATTGTTTGCACGCTCAACAAAATATCAGAAAGCCACTGACCAATGTTCGACTATTAACCAGATCTGACTAGCATCCTTATTTCTACTCTGTGTGTTTAACCACGTGTGTGTTCTGCTAGCAAGAGGGTTACATATGACAGCTTTAAGGTGCACTTTATTTTGCTTGGTTTTGTATGTCATTCTTCCAAGCTAATTAATCAGACTAAAAGCTGATGTGTGTAGTGCTGCAGGGGGTGGCTATTTGCTTAAATAAACATAAAGAAACAAAGAAATACTTGTGCACTGAAAGTCAGTTGTACTTTATTGTTCTTTCTTTGGTTGTTGAATGAGGAAAGAAATAAAATAACAGCCTACTGAGCCATATATGGTTTATATATATATATATACTAGCCTTGGCTAGTGATTTGTCTGCCCCTGGAAAGACTACATTCTTAATTATTCTTTGTATTTACAGTGGTTAGATTTTCTACCTTGACATTAATGCTCAGTAGTCTAACACTGGGTTGTATTGTCATCATGCCTCATAGGTTCAAAAAAAAATCATTCACAAAACATAAATCTGTTTCGGTGAGCATGAACACTGACAAAAGTATCAATTGACGTTCTTAACAACCTGGCACATGACTGAAGGTTTTACAGCCTGGCTGTAAATATGTCAATTAGTCTAATCCCACGGGTGAGCTGAAAATCCAGACAGCCCAACATTTCCTCCCCACTCAGCAGGGACCAGCACAGCAGATCGTTAAACCAGACTCTTTAGCACTATATACAGTACAACATTAGGCTCTTTTGTTTTAAGCCAGCCCAAACATACTAAACATACCCACAGTGACAGATGTTTGAGGTAGATCTAGATTTATTGCTTTTGGCCTCTTTTAGCTTTTACACTCAAAAATTAATACAGTGGAAAACATATTTAGTATGATGTTTCCTCTTTTACCTGATATTTGGGGAACCTGCATTCAGAAGGCTCTACTGCAAACTTTTAAACATATTCAAAGTCCTACAATGGTTAAGAACCATCTCAATTCCTTCAGCAGACACTGAAATCCCAGTTTAAAGCTCAGAAAAAGACACGGGCATGCACGTGTGCCATCGCAATAAAGAAATCAGACTGAATGATGGAAGATGGCTAAACTGGAAGGCCTGGAAGAAATGCCAAGAGACTTCCAGTGTTTTATTCTTCGTCCTGCCCCCACCCAACTCTGTGCAAAATCACAGACAATGCTCTTGTTCTTGAACGGGTTTCAGCTGTGAAATTTGCATGTCCTGCACTCTGAAAGCTGCCTGGCTTAGAGGACAGCCCGCAAGCAATGACACAGACAAGGAGCATTAGGCTGACTCGTGTGCCTCAAAGCCACAAACCATCTGAACAGCGGCCCTTCTTTTTTCCGTCACATGACCGAGCTCAAATGCACCGCATGCGAGGATAATTCAGGGTTTCATCATTCCTTTTACCAAAGGAAGATGGGGGTGATGTTAGCTCTTCCGTAAGATGCGTAAGGACATTATACAGCAAGAGGGTGGCTTAGCCTTACATCAGTGTGTGACAAAGTTCAAAACCTTTCTACAGTACCTGTAATACTTGCTAATAATAGTGCCTGTTGTACAATGTGTAACAGCATGCTAGGGTAAAAAAGCCATGGCCTCTACACTGTGTTGTTACTTCCACTGCCAACTACAGTAACCAAGTAACAATGCTGAATTTGGTTACTATCTTTTGCCAGGGTACCAACAGTACACAGCAGGGATATATTGGTGGACCTAGAAAGAGTCAGCACTCAAGTTAGATGACCGTCATAAAAAAAAAAAGAAAAAGAAAGAAAAATCTTTAGTAGTAGTGTAGTGACTGTCTACTAGTTTGCATTTGTCATTACTTTTTCCCCAAAATCAAGCTGTATTTTGTACCCTTGGACGTAGACAAGCAACTGTGCAAGTGCACATTTAGCACAAAATAAGCCATTACACTTTTTTTTTTTTTTAAATCCATTTTAAAATAATCTACAATGGACTGGTGTCCCATTAAGTGCATATTCCTGCCTCAGGTCCACTGTTCCGGGGATAAGCTCCGGCTCCACCATGAAAGAGGAAAGAGGTCTTGGATAAATTTCAGTCTGGTTTTAGATCTGGTCATAGCACAGAATCGGCTCTTCTTAAGATAGCTAATGACCTATTATTATTACAAGCGGATTCTGGTATCTGTGCTGCTTTAGTTCTGCTCTATCGTAGCACAGCATTTGATATGATTGATCACACTATTCTCATTGAACACCTAAAACAGCATGTTGGCATCCAAGGAACTGCCCTAAGCTGGTTTACCTCTTATCTGCACAACAGAACATTTTCTGTCAAAAATTGGAAATTTCTCATCATCTTCAGCTTCTATCACCTGTGGGGTCCCTCAAGGTTTCATTTTGGGACCAGTATTATTTTCATTATATATGCTTCCCCTTGGTTCTATTTTTAGAAAATATGGTATTTCGTATCATTTTTACACTGTACCTCCTCTTGAAGTCTGGTGATGTATCTGTTAAATTTCTTTTGGAGTGCTTGAAAGAAGTAAAATGCTGGGTGGACAACAACTTTCTCCAGTTAAATGACATAAAAACAGAGATTATACATTTTGGCCCTGGTAGCTGTGTAAATAATACTGCAGAGAGTCTAGGTAGGTCCTCTGGCATCTAATTTGCATGCCTATGTCAAAAATCTGGGTTTTGTTTTTGACACAACCGCAAAATATCGCTAAACTTAACTCTGTCTTAATATTTCATGACCTGGAGAAAGTAATTCATACTTTTATTACATCACACCTTGACTATTGTAATGCCTTGTACAGGGCCGTCGTTTGGGCGGAGGAACTCGACCACACCGAACCCCGTCCTCTAGGGGGCCCGCAGCCATGGGAAATATTTAAAATAATAATAATATAAAATGAAACAAAATAAAAAAATTAAACATCCTGATTGATTATAAAGTTTTAGTTGATTTCATGAAGTAAGACTTAATTCTTAAACATTATCT
Organism: Pangasius macronema; assembly: GCA_037577455.1. Taxonomy (NCBI): domain Eukaryota; kingdom Metazoa; phylum Chordata; class Actinopteri; order Siluriformes; family Pangasiidae; genus Pangasius; species Pangasius macronema. The sequence goes on along the minus strand of CM074945.1, from coordinate 6,784,393 downwards.
GAGCTATACATGGCATACTGTTTTTTTTTTCTTTTTCTTTTTTTAATGTGTGATGCTACTTTGTGTGGCACGGTCGGATTTGGTTTTGCATGTGTATTTGATCAAGGATTCACTGTAGTAGTACTAAATATCATATACAAGATAACAACTCACAGTGGGCCCCACCCCATGCTTGGGACATCCCTGGCCTTGTATCTGGGTGTAAGTCAGTCTTCGTTTTCATGCCTGCAAAGGGTGCAGAATGCCGCAGCGAGGTTGNTCGCAGTAAGAGCATTAATATTTACAGAACACAGTGATAAATACTTCACCAACATTGTGGACCTGGAGAAAAAAAAGGTGTCCATTTTAATTTTAGGGTTTAAATTTTTTTTTTCTTCCTACAGTCCCCTCCGTAAGTATTGGCACGGCAATGAATACTGAAATTCTGATCTACTGTCTCATCCTCTTCTTCTGATGCCAAACACAAATGTCTTCAGTGTATAGCAAAAAACAAAAGAATTGGCTTTACTATTCCAATACTTATGGAGGGGACTGTGCATGGTCATTAGGGAAATAACACAACATGAGTACATCATTNGTTAAAGGTGAAAACTAAGCTCAAGGCACATCTGTGCCTTTGTCTCTATGGTAATGTGAAGGTATGGGTGACACTGTCAGGTTGATTGGATTAGTATCCATGCATTTGAATGACACTGTTTTGCTGATGAGATCAGGGCTGGGGTAACCAGCTGATTCCTGTAGTGCATTTGCATGCTTGTCTCCACCTTTATGTATCAATCCTCCTTGAAATGTATAAAACTCTAATGTATCACAGCCTTAGTTAGACTTGATGGCTGCAGCGACCGACCAGCGCGTTCTCAATAAAGAATCCTGCTGAAGATGTACCCAAGTCTCCTGGTCTTTACGGGGAAAGTTTCCAACAAGTGTATAGCAAAAAACAAAAGAATTGGCTTTACTGTTCCAATACTTATGGAGGGGACTGTGCATGGTCATTAGGGAAATAACACAACATGAGTACATCATTCAGAATGAACAGATTATGTGCTCTAAATGGATGCAAATACAGAGACTTATTAATTAAAAAAGCCTGCTAGAAACATCTGACCTTAATAAATGTTTACACTATTTCATCTAAAGCTTTTACTGAAAGTATTACAGCAGCACTGAAGACCAAGTGACTATAATATAAATGAAAACAGCTGCTAATGATTGTGCAGCACAGCCACTAACTGTAACTGTAACTGTGAGAACTATGGGATGTTACCTGGGTACAGGTGAGGAGATTCCATTTGTAAAGTTTGAAGGAGGATCCATAGATCCATCACTCTTCATGGAGACACAGCTGGGTTCTGGTGAGTCTGATCTCCTTCTCTGGAGTTTACTGCACAACATCACAGGAAGTCCTTTATACACATCCTTTACAGTTTTTGACTGACTTATTATTGGTTGTTTTAATTATTTTGTTAGTCATTACTATTACTTTTATTGTCACATCATGACACTGTGAAACACTGAACTGAACATTTATTGATATTCATTACTCTCAAATGTTTAGTGAAAGCACTGTAACAACATTCTGCACAACATTATGGAATGGGCATGAGACAGAATTTCACTGTCTCGCAAATCTGGATACAAAATGCTGGTGAGAAGAATTTGTATCATATCCCGCAATATTTCTCTTTAATATTCATTATGCCCTCTGCCTCTTCTTACACACTAGGCAGCAGCAGCAGAGGGACTAGCATAGAGAGCAAGAAGTGTGTGAGTGGGAAAATAACTGCCTCGAAGCATACTTATTAATAGTCCACAGCCTTGTTTCATTTGGACTGCGTGAACTAAAATAATACTGAAACAGCTCGTAGTACACTACTGCTCAACATTTTCAAACTGTCCAGAATTCACAGCAGATATCCAAAGTGAAGACATCCAAAGATAATTACCATAAACACTACAGTTTCTATCGCGGTTGGCTTGACCACAGTCTGAAATGCAGTTTAGAATTAACGTCTTTATGCTGCACTTGATGTAAGTCACACTCACATCTAAAATGATTCAGAAGCAGGTTGTGTTTTGTGCTGGTAGTAGCGTAGCCACAAATTAATTGCCTGGGATGAGGAAATATACAAAATAAAATAAGGATTGTTTTCCTCATGTTAATTTTAGGCACAATTTACCACCAAACAGTCTTTCTCCATTAATAACAGTGCCATGAAATAGCTTTATGAAAGCTCCACTGAAATAAAAATAAAATTATATGTTAATAATAGGGGAAAATTACATCTTATATTATAAATCCTGATCAATTGTTCTTCTGCAGTAAACTTCAGCAACTACTTCACTATAATGTAGCTCTCTGGCTAGTAACTTTCTAACAGAAACAGGAAAACTACATCATCATCTGAACAGGCTAATCCTGTTTCTCATCAGAGCAGCTGGTATCAAATAATGGGATGAATCCATTAAAAAAAGTATAAATCAGTATAACAAATACTAATTTTATTATTTATATGTTATTATATTTATTATATGGATTATATAATTATTAATGTTACTATAAATGATATGTACACATTTTAATAGTTTCTGTTAGCCCTTCTTTTTTCCTACAGAAACATCCTGTTCTAATTTCAGAGTGTATAGATTATTGGTGTTATTTGATAGAATAAAATAAATGTAATAAGAAAAATTAAAAACTCTGATTATGGCCCTGCTGTATAGATATTGCAGCGGTTTGATTTGTGTCACCACATCACTATCATCTAGTCTCATCACTATCATCTTGTGAAGCCTGTAGAGGGATAGGTCTCGTATCGTGGCTTTAGTGTATTGTCTCATGCCTACTCTTTACTGTTTGACTGCATGGCTAATTTTCATACAGACGTCATTTTACTCACAATGAACAGAATCAAGCGAGTGATGACTGCTAACTTTTCATTCTTAATATATATTTTTTTTATATCACTGACTAAAATAGTAGGACATGGTAGCTTACCGCATTTTTGAGGGCGGGGTCACACTATCTGTGTCCAACTCAGGAGTCTCCATTTTTGAATATTAGGACCTTGTGGTAGTTTGTGTGGTAGCTCAGGAGTTAAGATGCTGGACTTCTGCTCAGATGGTTGTGAGCTCAAATCCCAGCTCTGCCAATCTGTTACTGCTGGGCCCTTGAGCAAGGCCCTTAATCCTCAACCTCTCAGGTGTATAAATGAGATGAAGGAGTCGCTCTGGAGAAGGGCATCTGCTAAATGCTGGACATGAAATAAAAGGTTTTACACAGCGACTCGTCAGCAGCCAAATCGCAAAACACATTATGATTGTTCCACACTAATAAAGCTAAATTCCCCAAACACTCTGAANGGAAGATGATTTCAGTTCCACTGAAGTGAAGTTTTACTGCTGTTTCTACATGAGGTCAGAAAAATATAACGACATTTATGTTAAAGAAACCACTCGCTTTTAGTCAGCAGTCCACGTTGTGTGACATTAATATCACCGTTTGTTTTCTGCTTTTCCTGCCGCTCCTCAAAATGGAGTCGCGGCTGAGAGACAAACACTTTCACATTCAGGAAAACTGATTCACTTTGGGAAAAGTATCGACTCTTTGAGTCGGCTCCTTTAGATGAACTTCAAATAGAAAAAACAAACACTGAAATTGAAATAATTGACTTTTTTACTCGTTCAGGGAGACTCCTGACGTTTTGTTGTTCTGAAGTTACACTACAAGTGCAGTCCACTTTAATTACCAAGAAACAGAATAACAGTGACGTCATCAATAATAATAATCTCACAGGAAAGCTGTTTGTGAAAAAGACAAAAGAAAGCAGCTGAGAAAGATTTCACATTTTATACTGAATTATTACATTATATTTTTGCACACGTACAGTGTGACCTACCTGTATATGACAGGAGTATGGGATATAATGCGTATAGAGTGCGGTATACTGTTTTTTCTCTAAGCATAAAACTTAATAGACCTCTTCTAAACACTGTCCATTTATTTAAGTAAATGCTGCACACACACACACACACACACACACACACACACACACACACACACAATATTTTACAGCTTAATGGTGTTGAGGAAATAAACTCCTGCTCCACTTTGCTTTAAAAGAGACATTTTATTTCTGCATGCAGCTGGACAGATCACATGTTCGAACCATATACTGTNAATATTTTACAGCTTAATAGTTTTGAGGAAATTAACTCTTGCTCCACTTTGCTTTAAAATTTTATTTCTGCATGAAGTTGACAGATCACATGTTCGAACCATATACTGTACAAACTGTTGCATGACACAAGCACATACAGGACACACACACACACACACACACGCTGCATACATGAGGAACTCTTCTGTACTCGCAATCTCTGCTGTCGGTGCAGCAGGGTGGGTTTAAGCTGAAAATACCATTAAGAGGAGAAAACACACACACACACACACACACACACACACACACACACACACACACACACACACACACACAAACAAACACATGGTTGCTCTGTATGTGTGTGAAGGCCCAAAATGTTATGTTATTACAGTTTTAGCATGTATGTTATAACCTGTATGTCTTAGTAATAACATTAGTAATAACAAGTCCAGACCGCAGTCCTAAGAGGTGTAGTGGAAAATTTTATTTGCATGTATCATTAGTTTTTATGTTTTAACAAGTTACGAGGGAAAGGATGTTCTGTGAGAAACAGCTGCTGCTGCTCAAGGAGGAAATCAAGAAGTGAGTTAAGCCCAGTTCCTGTCATCGTTAGCACAAAGTGTTCCAAATATTAGCTAAAACAGAAGAACATGCCAATGAAGCATAACCAGTAAAAGTAGAGCAGAAACACCTAACTGTGATCAGAAGAATTATAACCTTGTGTAACTATGTTCATAAAAGGTAATATAATGCTCTGAAGAGATGAAAGACAATGTATAAAAGGGAGCACCAGAAATGGGAAGCGTCTCTTCTGGGTGCATGATTTTTGTAATGCATACTGAAGACATCTTGCAGCAGCAATAAATTTTATACTCTTGCTTCTTCTGCTCAACTTTGTCTGCTGAATTTATTTACCTCTATTTCTAGATTTCCAAGACAGAGGAAAAAATACTAAAGCAATAAAACACATGCAGCAATTAAACACACATCTATTGCACAATGACATCAATAAATAAAAACACGTTCATTCAGTAAACATGACATATAAAATTAAACATGTTTACGTTAAACTGAGTCCAACAAAACGTAAAATATCGCCTCAGCACTTTGAGTTGCTCGTGTCAGAGTTCACGCTAGCAAGCGACAGGTTCCTGGCGAGTTCCCTCTTGTGGGCACGTCATGACTGTTAATGCTATCACGTGTGTGTGTCTCATGACAATAATGTTATCACTTTGTAAT